>JAOTAX010000001.1:15461873-15483714 GCA_025629825.1 Erythroxylum guanchezii
AACTCTCTACTTAATTTTCAATCAACTCATTCACTTTACTTGTATAACTCATACAATTCTACTCAAATATCAAAGCCATCAAAACTAATCAATTCTTTTCTCAATTTCACATATTCACTCACTACCACAATACTCTTCATCCAATTCATCTCAAACACAATTCAAATCTCCAACAAGCCAAACCCATACCATTTATCAATTTCAACGCAACAATGGAGGAAATGCGCATACGCATTCCTCTTTCACATATGTCATCCAAAATCTCATACAATGCCTATAATTAACACAATCATACGCAAAACACCCATTTCATGCATTAACCTCAATTATCATTGCAATATTACTCAAATACAACACTAATCTCCTTATTTAATTTCATTTTATATTTTCTAATTTCCAAAGAAAGTTCGGGATCCAACAGGAACAGATTCCCATTGAATGACATTTCCGTCTTCCAGATCATGTAAACAGTGTAGACAAAACCAAGTTTAACAGCCTTACTTCTAACCCATGCTACAGTGTAGTCGTGGCGGATCCATTTTATGGCACTTTGAAGTAAGGACATAGTCTGAGTAAGGCCTAACCATGTCTTGATAACACTCCAAACTTCATTGGTAAAACCACACCGAAAGAACAAGTGACTGACAGTTTCTATTTCACTTCTACATGGGGAACAAGTTCTTTCAATTTCCAAGAATTGAAGATTATCCTTGGTGGGTAATCGGTTCCGTAGGCTCAACCAAGCAATGAATGAGTACTTGGGAGGGATATATTGTTTCCATATGAAGTACATCCAGGGCTTCTTGGTATGTTTAACCTGAAGTAAATCATACATCTTTTGGGATGAAGGACCTTCAGTAGTGCATAACTGTTGTAGGCTCTGGATGACTGCTGGACGGCTCTCTAATTTTCCTATCCAGCTATCCCGAATCCAAACAATATTTTTCAGCAAGGGGGAATTTCGGTGATGTGGAACCCACTCCCATATAGTTGTATTCATTAGGTATTTTACATGTACCCATCGGACCCATAGAGAATCGGCCTTGGCATGGATGTTCCAAAGCACCTTAGTGAGCAAGGCATTGTTCCAGGTCTTACAATGTTTCAACCCCAACTCGCCTTCATCCTTTGGCGTACAAATAGTATCCCAAGCTACTCGGAAATGTCTGTCCCCCTATAAGAACACCCTACACATGGAGTTGATCCATTCAAGAATTGCATTAGGAATGGGGAAGGCTTGCAACCAAAAGGAGAGGACACCCTGTATAACAAAATTGATAAGCACAGCTCTTCCCATATAGGAGAGGGAGTGTCCCCTCCAAGTATTAAGGTAGGCTTCTATTGATTCAATAAGTGCCGAATACTGAGCCACTGAGACCTTCAAAGGACCTAAGGGGACTCCCAAATACCGAACAGGGAATTCCCCTAGGGGGTACTCTACCAACTGTCTTAGAGTTTCCTTCTCATATCTATCCACTCCCGCTAGATAAATATTTGAATTGGAAACATTGACTTTCAGTCCTGCCACCTGTTCCAAATTACGTAATGTATCAACAAGTATAACAATTGAAGCATGATCGTCTCAAGAGAACATCATCAAGTCATTAGCAAAGGCAATATGAGTGATGCCTAGCTGCTTACACTTCGGGTGGAAATGAAATGAGGGGTTGCGGGTACGATATTTTAGCATCCGGGACAAATATTCCAACCCTAGTAGAAATAATGTAGGTGACATGGGGTCACCCTGTCGTAATCCTCTATAACCTTTAAAAAATCGTGCATAGTCCCATTGAGAGAAATGGAATATGAAGCAGTTGTAACACACTCCATAATCTAGCCAGTGAACTTAGTAGGGAAACCCAGGCTTATCAGCATATCTTCCAAGAAGCCCCACTCCAGAGTATCATAAGCCTTAGTAATGTCAGCTTTGATCATGCAATGGGGTGAGAGCCTTTTCCTAGTGTACCCTTAGACTAATTCCTGGGCCAAGAAGACATTGTCCATCATATTACGCCCCGGAAAACAAAGCATCCTGGGCTGGATCTCTTAGTTTCCCGATCACCTTGGCCATGCAGTCATTCAACACTTTTGTGATCACCTTATACACAATATTTAAACATGCAATAGGTTGAAAGTCATGAACCTTTGGTGCAGTCTTAGTCTTCGAGATGAGGGTAAGGATACAGTGATTAAGTTGTTTCAAGAGGCGACTTGTGGTAAAAAATTCCTGAACGGCTACAATTACAACAGACCCAACTCTATCCTACTACTGCTTAAAGCGGAGGAATATCCATCTGGACTTGGTGCTTTTTCATCGTCGATGTCAAATAGAGCCTATTTTATTTCCTCCATACTAACTGGCCCTATCAGAGTTTCCCCTGTTTGCTCATCTAAAGTCATCCCACTACAGAGTACCTCAACATCTAACCGAACCCGAGGGGCAGCTGTGCCTAGGAGATTATGATAGAAGTTAAGGCATCTAGTAATCACTTCCCCCATTGATGTTGTGGCATGACCATGTTCATTAAGAATATAGGAGATGGTATTCTGCTTAGCCCGCTTCCTCACAACATGATGGAAATATTTGTTATTCTTATTTGC
Source organism: Erythroxylum guanchezii (assembly GCA_025629825.1). Lineage (NCBI taxonomy): Eukaryota > Viridiplantae > Streptophyta > Magnoliopsida > Malpighiales > Erythroxylaceae > Erythroxylum > Erythroxylum guanchezii. The sequence goes on from JAOTAX010000001.1 coordinate 15,464,475, forward strand.
TTCCATGAGATGGGTACACTTAGCTTTTTGCTGGAAAAAGTGTCTTTCGGCCTCCATCAAGAAATCTGCTTGCTTTTGTTTGTCCTTCATCACTTGTCTCAAAATAGGATCCTCTGATCGGCTTAAAGAGGCCTTATAGGCTGTCTGAAAAGCTACCTGTGCATTGAGGGTCTTGGCTGAAATATTGCCAAGGGCTTCCTTATTTAAGGCCTTAAAAGAAACCTTAAGCTCTTTTAATTTTCTGCACAATGAAAATTAGGCAGTGCCTTGCACTCGTCCCCCAATGTCGGTCTACAATATCCTGCATGTGCGGGTGCTTCAACCACATATTAAAGAATTTAAAAGGCCTCTTACCAAGCTCTTCTAAGCGACTGAAATCCATAAGAATGGGATAATGATCCGATTCAACCCGCATATCCATGAAGTGTGCTACACAGGTGACACCCATCATGGCTTATGTCGGATTCAATAACACCCTATCCAATTTGGCCTAGAGTTGATTTTTATTCCAGGTAAAAAATTATCCTGTACTGGGGGCATCCTCTAATCCCAAAGTCACATTGAAATTGACTAAATCCCGAAGTAGGTAATCCGTAGATGGTTGGCAACCTAACCTTTCCTGTGGAGCATAAACACAATTAAAATTGCCCATGAATAGCCACGGTCGGGAGGGACTCACAGCCCCAATCTGAAGTTTATTCCATAAATCTCGCCTCTCTGTCATACTATACAAGCCATAGATGAGGGAAACCATGAAAGATAACTGTGTTATGCAACAGAGAATATCCGCAGTAATGTGTTGTTCCCCCACTTCCACTATCCGACAATTGCAAAAGGTTGGGTGCTAGATGATACACATTCGACCTTCAATAATGTAGTCAAAATTGTGGAAGTAATCCCAGCTAGCAAATTTGTTACGCATCATCTTGTGAAGACGGTCCACTGTGAGTTTAGTTTCCAGTAAACATGCAAAGTATGCCAACATTATTTTGTCGAGAGGCCTTGTTTAGGCCCCGGACATTCCAATAAAGTAACTTCATTTATACCCTTTGGTATTTCAATGTTGTGCTTCAATAAACCTCAGGTACTACCTTCGGGCTTATTCCTTCTCATAAGGGGACCTTTACTCAGTAGAACTGCCTTGCCTTTATTGATGCTCCCTTGTTTCGGTACTGTTTGCCATTCCCCGGTAGTTACTATGGAATTATCAATCTAACTTAGCTGTTGTTTGCCAGTGTTCTTAATTGGACCAGCTGGCTCCCCCACACCTCCAGTTTCTACATTAAGGTTTATTTGCAGTTCCTGTACAGTGACTAAATTGGTATCTTGCAGCCCACCTACATGTTGCTCCTGAGTCACTTTTTTCCTTGTCCCCTTCTCTAAATTTGGGGGACTGACTTAACGATGTCAATAGCATTTTCAGCCATTGGTTCCTTCTTTTGTTTCAATTTTTGGTGCCTTTTTCACTCGAAAGGGTTATGACCAAATGTTTGACAATGGCAGCAATAACTTGGGTATGTCTCAAAGATAACCATTTGGGTGTATCGGTTTCCCAATGGCAACTTCACCTCAAAGCTTGTTATAGGACTTTTGGAAACATCAACCTCCACCAATACCTGTGCATACCCCATTTTGGTCTTCAAGCCAGTAATTTTATCAGTACAGATAAGCCTACCAAGTTGTGAACCCAGTTTGGATAGCCCCCGTTCATGCCAGTATCCCAAGGGGACATTAGGTAGCTGAACCCATAATGGAACATCCATAGACTCCTTATAGTCAAAGGTAAATCCTTTAGTGAGTGTTGACAAGCTTTTGCCAAACAACACATATAGCCCTCTTGAGAAAACACTCATCCTGCCCTTTTCCGAGTTAAACTAAAAAAATTAGCCAACCCCTACTGTGAGGAAGGAGTCGAAATTGTACCAGTAAAGCACCCAACTAAGCAATATCCCAAAGTTTGTTCAATTTCCATTTCATCATCCGCCTCCATCACTACCTCATCATCAACTTCCATGAATTCCAGTGTCATGCCTTTGTTAAGCTCTCTGTTATCACGAAATAAACTAACATAGGATGCCTTCTGTTTTCCTTCAGTAGTATCCCCAGAACCTCTCCGTGACTTTTTAGCAAACAGTTTCGAAGCAGACATCTCATCCCTAGATTTTTTAGACAAAGGCTGCGACAGGCGGTCAATCAATTTCAACACCGAGTCGTCTTCATCAGTATCCTCAGTTTCATTGAAGTCTTTACTTCCCAAATCAATGTCCTCTTTAGTCGTGGATGCTACATCATCCCCCGCTCTGTTTTGGAGAGAAACAACCGCTGACATTTTTTATAGTTGAAAACTCCAGCTTTTTCTTTTCATCTCTCATTGAGCTCTTTCCTTCTTTCATCTCTTCCATGGAGCATGACCTTCATCTCTTTCATTGGCAAGTTCGACGGTGGCGCGGTAGGACAGTCCAATGGTGGTAATTATGTGCAGTGATACAACGGTGTGGTGGCAGTGAGTACCCAGAGACTGTGAACATTAGAGGGAGAGAGCATTAAAAATGGGTAAAGAGGAGAAACATGAAAATGGAATAGAGTTTGTGGCGGGCTCTTTGGAAATATCCACTGTTCGAAAACTTCTAAATTCTTAGGAACTAAATTGCGAAAAAAATAACCCGCCACAAACTCCGTGCTAAAAAACCCACCACAAGCTCCACACCATTTTCATCTTTATCTTATCGGCCAGTACCAGACGAAAAATTCAATACTTGCTAGTACTGACGACCGATACTAAAGACATTAATGTTATACTATTTTTTGGCTAGTATAGTACAAAACTCATATCTTTCCATATAGCATGTGCAAAAATTTGGCATGGTTAGTCATCTCAGCGACATTAACAAAAACTTAATGTTGGGCTATTTTTTCGACAAATTAAAATTTTTATTATTTTAACACCACTTTTTAAAGTTCGGGTTATTTGAAAACAACATCTCTACTAATTAAGGGTAAAGCTGAATACAACTAGATCTCCCTAGATCCCGTATATTAGTGTTATTTTTATAGAATGTTGTTGTTTTTAAAGTTCAGGCTAGTATTACAAAATTAAGTAAATTTTGAATTTTTTTATAATTAACACAGGAAAATATTCAAATTGTATATGAAATATCTTTAATACAAGTAATAAATGTTGTGAATGTTATACCCTCCTCACTGAATTTAGTTTTAGTATGGTATGGTATTGACATTGGTATTGGTCACTATTAGGTACTATTTTAGGTAATTTTTAAAAAATTATAAAATAGTCATTAAATTTTTAAAATTTTAAAATAATCTCTCAATGTATTGTATTATATAGTTTTTAATTTTACATCAATTATGTCTTAAAAATTAGAATAATATAAATTTAAAATAATAATTATCTCTTTATTTCTATTATTATTACTTTTCATGTATAAACAATAACCATAAGTAATCTAAGAAAAAAATTGTTTAATTATCGTATGGATAAATCACTAAGAATAATATAAAGCACCTAAAATATTACAATTTATATCATATAATAAAGAATAATTACATTAAAATATCATATGGTAAGAATAATATAAGTCTAAGACTCCATAAACATTACAACAAGAGTTTATATCGATAACATAGCAAATTAAAAGTTAAAAATTAAACAAAAATATTTACAATTAAAAGTTTATATTTGTATTGCACATATAAAATTCAGCATATGAATTAAATATAAGTTAAATTAAAAGACCTATAACTTCATTCAGTGGCATATATGCTCAAATTACACTGACCTCAATTTTCATTTGGTACAAATTCTCATAACTGAGAGGAGTATCAATCTGCTAAAAGATCAAAATGTCAAAACAAATTGGATCTATATGTCTACTTATTATATTAAAAGTCATAGTAAAACAATAGAATTAAATTGTTAATAAATTACAAGAAATTATATTTGACTTAATAATGGTAATTAACTTATCTTTTTCTAAGATTTAAGTTGTATTGAATAAAGAATAAATAGTTTAATTTTTTGTATTCTAATCTAATTTTTTTAGAATTGAACTCAAATGTGCTCTAATTTCTTTCAAACTTAGTTTCACTCATATATGGACTCAAAATTCAAATTGTAAACCTTTGTAATTTTGGAATAACACTTTCGAATTGGTCCACCAAGCAACTATAAGAAAATAAAAGTAACCTTATAAACAAAATAAAGTGATAATCAATTTCAAACAAGTAATAAAAGTGAAGAAATATATACACATATTAAATTTATTTCTTTGACAAATTGCAATGGACATTCTAAAATTACTGTATCCATCCTTATATGCCTCCATTCATGAGCTAAAGAGATCTTGCATCATCTCAAATGCAATAATTGTTTTAATAGTTAATAGCATTTCCATATTAACTTCAGTTTTCTTTGTAAAACTAGGTATAAAATAGAAATTTTCCTAGTAGCAAACAATAGACGGTAAAGTTATCTTTACAATTTTCCTTGATGATTGTAATATAAGGTATACACAAATAAGGTTTTTTGAATTGACCTTGATTACTTGCTTTGACCTCTCTATGACAACATAAAAATAACTTGTTGTTACCTTCTCATCACTATCAGTCAGACGAAGTACTCTCACTGAAGACTCATAAACTTTGATAATAAATTGACTTTTGAAACCAAAATTTATGATCTTTAATTTTAAAACATATAAAATCATTTAAAAAATATTTATCTCTAAATAATATTAAAACAAATAATCAAGAAGCACTAAAAGGATAAATCATTTTTTCCTTTCTCAATTTTAATGCTACCCTTGTGTGGTGCTCTTTATGGCAAAAGAAAGTGACTGTTTTCTTTGACCGTTTCCTCCTACGTTGAAGATCATATCTCAATCTCGAGGATAGACTAGACAAAAGAAAGGTAACTATATCTGTCATTTCTCATAAAATATCCAAGTTACAGAGGCCATGCAATGCCTCTACATTACAATCAATGATAATTTATGCTGGTTTGTAAAATTGTCTAGAGTAGGAGTGGATCATATTTTCCAGTATCACATCTTGAAGCAGTAACTTTAAACTTGGAAACATTCTTGATTAAATAAAGGAAACATTTGGGGATTCTTCCTCTTCCTCTTCCTCTTCCTCTATAATGGTGGTGTTGCGCTATAAAAGGACTTTTATATATCAAAATTGAACTTTCATTTTTATTGATATACAAAGAGATTACATGACTATATATATATATATATAAGGGCAATCGCGGCAACCGATTCTTTCCTATAATTGGTTGTATTCACTGCTCATCATCTGTCCACAATATTCCTTTTTCCTGTTGTAATAGAATTCTGTTTTTGGCAAGATGTAGAACACTCAAGAATATTTGTTGCTTCTGGAATATACTTGTATTTGGGTTTGTGATGTTCACTGTTCTTTTGATCCAGGCCCAAAATATTCTTTTGATCCAAGCCCATATACTTCTTACTATCTCTCACATCCCCTCTCAAACTCAACTCCTGTGAAGACAAGAGATTGAGTTTTGTACAGAGAGATGAATGTCTTAATGCAGCCATTGGTTTTGTAAACAAATCTACTAGCTGATCATTAGAGGCTACATATTTGACTTCAATGACTCCATCTACAATTTTATCCTGCAAAAAGTGCATATCGATTTCGATATGCTTTGTTCGTGCATAGAAGACAGGATTTTGTGCAAGAGCTCTAGCACCATTATTATCACAACACAAGGTGGGCCTACGTGAAGGAGAGAAACCAATTTCCTGAAGAAAAGAAGTCATCCATATGACTTCTGCTGATAATTGTGATAACGTGCGATATTCTGCTTCTGTACTGGATTTAGCTACCACCTATTGTTTCTTAGAGCTCCAGTAGATTAGATTCCCCTAGGAAGACGCATCCTCCAGAAGTCAACTTTCGATCATCAATGGAGCTTGCCCAATCAGAGTCACAATAGGCATTGATTTGGAAAGGAAGGTTTGAAGATTTAAACATCAACCCATAGTCAACTATGCTACGTAAGTAATGTAGAACTCTTTTTAGAGCATTCCAATGAGGCTGAAGAGGATGAGCTTGAAACTGACTTAATTTATTAACTGTGTAACAAATGTCAGGACGAGTGTGACACAGATATTGAAGACCTCCAAGAAGACTTCGATACAAAGATGGATTATCAAATGGAGCTCCATCATAAAGAGATAGTTTCACACTTGGGGAGATGGGAGTGGAGCATGGTTTTGAGGCAACCATATTCTCTTTGACAAGTAAGTCTTCCATATACTTCTTTTGTGAGAGAAAGAGATTTGTTGATGATCTTTTTACCTTAAAACCTAAAAAATAGTGAATAGAACCCAATGTCTTTAAGGCAAATTGGTTGTGTAGATTCTAAATAACAGTCTGAATCATATCAGAATTATTGCAAGTAACCAAAATATCATCAACGTACACAAGCAGCAGAGATAGGAGCCCATGTTGATTGAAGTAAAAAAGTGAAGTGTCACTTTCAGAATTCTGGAAACCCCATATATTTAGAGCAAGCTTGAGAGTATGAAACCAAGCTCGTAGAGCTTGTTTTATTCCATATAGAGCCTTTGAAAGTTTGCTCACATAGGATGGATACTGCTGATTGATAAAACCCTGTGGTTGATTTATGTAAACTTCGTCTTGTAAAGCACCATTCAAAAATGCGTTCTTCACATAAATTTGCTGAACATCCCATCCAAAAGAAACAGCAAGTGATAGAATGACCTTTATAGGTGATGCTTTAACAACTGAGGAATTGGTTTCATTGAAATCTATCCCTGGATTCTGATTGAACCCCTTTGTAACAAGTCGGGTTTTGTGTTATACTATCGAGCCATCTAGATTGTATTTCACATGAAATACCCACTTTGTTCCCAAAACGTTGAAATTGTGTTGACTTGGTACTAACTTCCAGATTTGATTTTTATGTAACGCTTGTATTTCTTCTTCCATAGTCATTCTCTATGTAGGATCTAATAATGCTTCGTTTACTGTGGTTGGTTTTGGTTGTGGTAATGTCATACCTGCTGAGTAAACTTTGGGTTTTGAAATACCAGCCTTTAAACTGGTGATCATAGGATGAGTGTTTAGTGTTAGATGAGTGTGTAGTGTAGGATGAGTGTTCAGAGAGGAAGCAGAGAGAGGCAAATTTACCTAATGATGAATGTGTTCTGAGTCATTGCTAAGAGACTGTTGTTGAGGCAGAGAAGCAAGGGGAGGAACCTATACAAATCTTAAGATAGAAAGAGGAAGTGTAGAATAAGATGTATGAGTTGGTTTTGATGTTTGGTTAGATGGAAAGAGAACAGGAAAAGGATATTCCACTTCATTAAAAATAACATGGCGAGAGATATAGATTTGCTCATTGCTGCTAAGACATTTATAACCTTTATGAATATCATTATAGTCAATAAACATACATTTAGTGGTATGATAATTGAACTTGTGAGAAGAATAATATCTTAAATATGGATAACAACTGCAACCAAAAGCCTTTAAATATGTGTAATCAGGTTTCTTTTGATATAGCTTTTCAAATGGTGAAATATGTTGTTGAAAGAATTGATAAGGAGGGTTGCAATTGAGAAGGCTTCTAGCCAAAAACTTAGAGGCATCTTGGCGTGGGCTAGGAGGGTAAAACCCATTTATGTCACATGTCTATGTTTTCATTCAAAAACACCATTTTGTTGGTGTGTGTAAGGGCATGAAAAACGAGGTAGAATACCTTGCTGAGCAAGAAATGAAAGAAAAACTTTGTATTCACCTGCATTTTCTGTTTGAAAGGCTTTAACTGGTAAGTTAAATTTTTTTTCAATTTGAGTTTTAAAGGTTATAAATGTCAAAAGAGCATCAGATTTTAGTTTGAGAGGATAAAGCAATGAAAAATGAGAAAACCCGTATATAAAGATAATATAGTATCTATGCCTTGCGGATGATAAGTATGGCAAAGGGCCTCAAATATCTGAATATATAATCTCTAGAGGTTTAGTGACAGATATAGAATAAGATGAAAATGGTAGTTGATGATGATTACCAAGTTTACATGAATCACAAAACTTGATTAATGAAGACTGAAATTTAAAACCCAATGACTTAGAGAGAGATGACAGCACTTCATTGGAAGGATGTTTGAGTCTGGCATGCCATTCATTAGGAGTTACTGAAGCAGTGAAAAGAGAAGAAGATGCAGAATTGGGAGAAGATGAGTTTTGTAAAAAAGGGCTGTGAGATGGCCATCCCTCATGATTCCCTACACCATCACTATCCCTTTAGCTTTCTCCTTGAAAACACAAGTATCATTAGAAAATTCAATTGTTATATTATTATCCTTGGTTAACTAGGAAATACTAAGCAGATTTTTAGTAATGGAGGGAACATGTAACATATGATTGAGTTTAAGAGAATGATTATGAGGACGTAAATGAAGCATAGTAGATCCAACATGAGCAATAGGCAGAAGAGTACCATTACCAACAGCCAATTGTTCTTTTCCATCAAAATTCGTACTAGTGGTGAGATTGTGAGCATCTGGAGTAATATGATTCATTGCACCGCTATCAATATACCATGCGCCATTAGAAGGAATCTGTGGAGGTTGAGTCTGATGATGAGCTATATAGGTTTGTGGTGGAGCAGAAGGTCCAATAGGTTGAGAAGGAGCAGGATAGTAGTTGTAAAATGTGTGTTATTGGGAGCAGGAGGTCTCCAGGTAGACTGATTTCCTTGCCAGTGATAGTCAAAACGTTTGTTACACTGCAGAGCATGGTGGTTTGGTTTTTGACATATTTGGCAGAACAAACGACCTCTACCTCCTCGACCATGATCTCCACGACCACCTTTAAAGCTAGATCGACCACCATTTGGAGTACGAAGGCGGGGTTGACCAAAATATTAAGCATATTGAGCAGATGGAGTGATGCTAGTGGGAGTAGGGAGTATACTAGAGGTTTGAACAAGCGAATTTAATTGATCAAGACGATTTTCATGCATCATTAATGCATATTGTGTATCTTAAAGAGTTGAAAGTGATGCAGTTTTTGTTAGTAAAACCACAACATCATCATATTCATGGCCAAGTCCACTTAACGCACTCAAAATCAATTCTTGCTCAGAGACTTTGTGACCAGCAACAAGCAGAGAATCACCGATCGTCTTAATTTGCTGAAAATAGTCTGAAATAGATAACAAACCTTTCTTGAGAGATGATAGTTGTTGTTTTAATTGTAGGACCCTCACCATGGAAGTCTGCGCATATAGCTTCTCAAGGAGCTGCCATGTCTCACGTGATGTAGTACAGTGATTCACGAGACCAATAACTTCCTCACCAATGGTAGAGCCAACACAACAGCAATTGATTAGATTTTCGCCAGACACGATATGCAGGGTTAGGAGTGGGAGATGTTGAATAATCAGAGAGAAACAGATCTGGAATTATGTAAGTTGATGAGATGTAATCTTCTAGCTCTAAGGCTCTTATAGTAGTTATGACTTGTGCTTTCCAATTCACATAGTTTTTCCTATCAAGCTTGATAGGGAGATTGAAATTCAATGTTTTGGCTAATGTAGAAAAATTAGATGTGTTTTTAGGTGAAGAGCCAGAAAGGTTAAGAGCAATTGAAGAAGACGAAGAGTCAACCATTTTGGACGTATGTCTCTAGGGCTCTAATACTGTAAAAGAAGGACTTTTATATATCAAAATTGAACTTTCATTTTTATTGATATAAACAGAGATTACATGGTTATATATAAATACAAGAAAAAGGGCAATCGTGGTGATCGATTCTTTCCTGTAATTGGCTGTATTCACTGCTCATCATCTATCCACAATATTCCTTTTTCTTGTTGTAACAGAATTTTGTTTTTGGCAGGATGTAGAACTTTCAATATTTGTTGCTTCTAGAATATACTTGTTTGTGATGCTCACTGTTCTTTTGATCCAGGCCCAAAATATTCTTTTGATCCAAGCCAGTATACTTCTTACTATCTCTCACACGCTGCAGCCACATCATACGCATGTAAGTGGGTCGATTGCAGCCAGTAGCCGCACAACCTATGGCATTGGCAACCTATAATGCACTTCTGAAATTGTATGAGTTACTAATACCACCATAAACTGCTGATATTATCTTCATTAGAAGACGTCAGGATGAAAACGTCCTGGAATAGGGCTGCTTTGATGGGCCTGCCTCAAATGCATCATTAATTTGTAATTGTTTACTTGGCAGCAGAATAGTCAAAACGCAGACATGTTTAGTCGCCACCAAAAAGATGAATCAATAAGTGAAAAGTATATGAACTATGCAACTTTCTTCCCTATTTCAAGCAAATGCTTCGACTTAGGTTCATAAAATCTCCACCCATGATCTTTGAAGAATTCCAAAAACTAATTTTAGATGTTACATAAGAAGTGAACTTCTGATGCAATTTTTCACTTATCATAATCCAAGTAAGATGGAATCTGCTTTCGCATTACTTTTCTGTCTAGTAGATAAAGATTCATGCAATACATCTCCCTTTCTTATTTAATGGAAAGGATAAATTAAAACAGATGACACTATAGTACAAAAGGTTTAAGAAAATTTTCACCCTGACCTCCATTGTTCTCAACTGTTCCTGGTATTAAGAAACTAAATTCTTCAAGTGCAGCAATTCTCCGTTCTTATCCTCAAACACTTCATGACGTTCATGTTGACTAGCCGCAGCTCTTTTGAGTATGGTATTCTCTCGGACTAACGCATCAACTTGCTCCTTCAATAACTTTCTTTCCTGAGGCTAAACAACCTTATCTGAAGATTCATAAAATAATTTTCAAAACTGAGCTTCAACTCAACAAAGAAAACGACTGCATAACAATAGTATTTAACTATCACTCGTTTTCCTTCTGTTAGAAGTTGAGGTAAAGGGAAGGGAGTGGGAACAAATAGAAAGAGATTGCACGTCCCTACTTTTGGCTTTAATTCATCCTCCACTCCCTTAGTCCATCTAAGGAACAAATACAATGTTAGAAACATCATTCAAACGAGCTTGAAATACCAACACATGCACCACATCATGTTAATAACCTAATTGTATAGTCTCTATGAAAGAGAATCATGCTCCAACAAGAGGTATAACAGTAGTCTAAAGAGGAGTTTTCACCCATGAACTAACTGTTAATACCTTCTGAAAATTTTGTATTGCGACTTCGGTAGCATATACATTAATGGATTTCTCCAAACTATCCAGCAAATCTGAGGCACGGGCTCTGGAATCATCAATGCTCGTAGCACCATTCATTTCATTCACAAACAATTTCACCCATTCAGCACCATTGACAGGAAGGTAGCTTTGTGTTGATGTAGCAGCAGCAATATCTGTACCAATAATCTGTTCACCCCTCAATCTTGCTTGGAATTTGTAGCACTCTTTCATTAACAAAAGATATCTAAACCAAAGCTGCTTGCTAATGGAAACAATTATAAAGGATGTAAATCAATGAAGCTCACTCATAGTGCGATCCAATGCAGAATAATATATTTAAATCATTTTCCTTAAGAAAATTAGTTTCTACAATCAACAAGGCACAAGCACAATAAAACTGAATTTAAAATTCACTACTATAGTAACCAGTTTGGTCTTCACTAATCATCCAACATTTTCAGGACATAACAGCAAAAACTTAAACCAAATGTTAAACAGAAGGTCTACATCTTAAAAGAACATGTCAGGATAGATAAACTTCGCTTGTAGATCTCCTTTTCAATATTCATACAGTAGAATTACATACCTTGCTCCACATTTGCACCCAAATCTTCAGAAGAAGCTGAATGAAGCAGTTCTTCAAAATGCTTACGCACTCTCTTGCTTGCAGAGTCCAAATCCTTGCCACATTCTCCCAGCGTTCTCTCGAGAAGCTGCAATCACACATCTCAAAATAATGAAGTTACCCCCAGCCTTAAAACAATAAAACTAACCAAAACCATCAAATCCCACGCAGATTAGAGCCTTCCTATCCAACGCTAGGTCTATGTTGAAGAAGCATACATTAGATGGGGACTTTTTACAAACAAAGGGTTGCTGCACGTAAAGACGGCATCACAATTGAACCAGTTTTTCTTTAAATAAGAGTATAGAATAACTTTAAACAATCGAAAGTTACAATGCAACCCCATTAGGCATTAAGAACCAAGGACCTCGGGTTTGGCAGTAGGGAAAGCGATCTTGAGGTGCGGGAGATAGGAAGGAGCAGAGGAATGAGGTGGGGGATTTGAGGAGGAGCGACGCCGAAGCTTTTAGGAGACAGGAGACCACGCGTCAGCCTCGAATAAATACGATCTCTTGCTACCACAAATCGCCGTCGACATGATTTTCCGGTGAAGAGAAGTACTGCGGGTTGGAATTGGATCAGGTTTGACGTAGCTGGGTTTTGAATGCTGGCTTTGGCTTGAGGCTTAATGTTAGTTGTGAGAGATTAAAGCGGTGAGCCACCTTTTTACCATTATGAGTATTATTATGGCTATGGGACTATTCATCATGTCAAGATTAACGTAACACATTTACTGGATTATCTGTCCAAAACAAAGCTGCACTTCCATTACATTATCTACTAGAAATAGAACAGGTATGAGGTCAAGTTCGAAAATTCCATCAAGTCCTCTTCCGAAAATTTGCTTTGGCTGGTTTAAGAGACATTTGCTAAGGTGATGTTCAGTTTTGTATATAGAACCACCACCCCTGTCAAGTGCCAACCTTCATAGGCATTGCCTTGAGTACTCTCATGATAACAAAACTGACATTCTCAAAAAAAATAAAAACTCATGATAACATCTCAGAGAAAAGAGAATCAAACAGAAAGAACGTTATTCGTGGAATTTCCGTGTTGTTGAAATTTGTATATCAGGGGAGCTATCAAGTGAAAATGTAAGCAGAAGGGCAGAGTTGGAGCTTGAGCGAGAAGTCATCTCCATCTCAGTTGTGTTCAGCAAAACTCTTATCCTTGAAGTTGGATCATCCTGGGTCTGCCTCCTAAGCATTGCAAGCCAAATCTTGATGGCCGGTTAACACTTTCCGGTCCCTTTCTTGCAACTCCTGTCAATCTAGAGTATGATAGCCATCCTTTCAAGAAGCTGGCTAACTTGAACTCTGAAATATGAATCTCTTCCTGAGGAGTGTTTTTGGTGTTGTTATCTGGCTCTTCCTTCTTTTCAATATTGTCCACACTAGGCTTCTGTTCGTTCTTTTCATCCACATGTTCTCCTGGTGAGTATGGTTTGTAAGCAACTCCTTGATTCTTCAGCAGTTTCCTTGAAGGTGAATAATTGATGGTCAAGTGCCTGATGAACTGAAGCTGCACAAATAAATACGACAAAACCTAACATTGAGAGGCATTTAGCAAGCAGTGTACTAATCTACCAAAACAAGATCCCAAAAACAAACCTGATCACCATCTTTGATGCCAAAATTTTTAATGCAAGCCTTGTCATTAATAAGCTTCTGACCTTGATAGCACAAGCAAAAGTGCCTCCAAACATGATCCCTGAGTGCATCAAAACTCTGAAGCGATTAAGCTTAATAAACGACCTCTTCTTAACCCAAGCGAACTAAAACCAAATCACCTCACATCATAAAAACAAAACAGATGTTCTAAACAGTAAGACAGTCGCTATCGATGCAAGGGGCAATTGCTGACACATGAGTTTAAATAATAGACTCGGGGTTAGGAGATGTTTTTACCACAAGACGCCCGGTTCACCTTCCTTGGGAGATGAAGTGAAGATCTCTTCCACCGCCTGCCTTAGTTCTGACACCGTCGCATTTCTCCCTATTTGAATTTCTGACTCCGATTATAGATAGGATATATAGAAGAATCAATAGTATCCCATCAAAACCACGCATATGAAAATCCAACACTTTCTCGGGAAACAAACAGGAAAATAAATAAAAGTACCAAAATGTGAACCGTCGAGCTTGAGGACAGAGAGACTGAGTAGCTGCTTTGGTAGCTTACGGTAGGAATGCGTGCGTTTCTCGATGAACACCCTTAAATTACCACTTTTACTCATTTTATTGGTATTATTTAAGCCTATATCAAGACATAAAAGATTTGAAGACAAGAAAGAAGAAAAAAGGGAGCAGTGCAGAGAGAGTCGGTTATTCAGGGGACTTTCTGTTATTTCTCCTACAATGTTTAACCGTTTCCATGTTATTCTGTTCTATACAAAAACATGGGCAGTTGGTTGCATCACATGTACTATTATTATAAATAGACAATATTAATATTCTAAGATAATATTATTGATAGTCCTACTGTTAGACTATTAAATTGTGATAGCGGAATTGTGCGGGACATTGGTGAGCCTTGACCAGTGTCCGACACAGGAGGCAAAGATGAAAAGAAGCAATGTTATGCATTGGTATACATTGACGGAAATCTTCGACAAGATGTTAGCTTCGAATGTGAAACTAAAAGAAGGCTTGGGACGAATATCAAGTGAAAAGTTAGCTGGATCACATGCATGACGAGAATATACAAGAGTTCCAAGGTGACTTAGCAAGTAAATCAAGCATGGTGTGAGTTTCGGTAGAGATTCGGACCGTGTATGAGCTGACTTGGCTAAGGATAAGTTCTTGATAGACTAAGGACTTAGTGTGTGCTTAAGTGGACAGACCATGGCTAATGGAGTTGGCATGGGTAAGCATTGGATCGGACCAATGTGTTATTGGCTCGGATGACTCATCGTCAACAAATATAGATGAAGAGATCTTAGATGATATGGTGGATAAGATCACAGTGCTCTAAGAAAAAAAGATCATGTGAAAGGATCATCTGAAGATAGAGGAAATCTTCGTGGATATGAATAATCATTCCTAGATAGTGTAATCTTTTATCTTATTGTTGTGATGTAGCTTAATCTTATTAGATATAGTCCTAATTGATGGGAATGTCATCTACTGGTTAGTTTGATGAAATCTGTAAAGATAAGATAAAATAAAATTGTGATCTTAACTAGTAGAGTTCTATTAAGATTCTAAATTAGTCATCTAGAGGTGCATATAAATAGCTCATTTGAGCCTTGCTCTTCTCATGAGAGATGAGTGTGAGAGACACTTAGGGATTGAGAGACTATTTCTTTGTATACTTTGAGGGAAGTAATGAAGGTTGGCTTTTAGTTGTATCTCTTTCTCGTGTTGTTATTGTTGCCATGATTATTTAGTTCTTTCGGAGTTTTCTTGCAAGGATGTGTGAGTAAAACACTGCGAGGGTCCCAAGACGTTCGAGAACAAATAGGTTAGTCGACGATCACAAGACAAGGCTGAATCTTGCTTTGACGGAGCTAAGTGAGATTGTCGTGCAAAGGGGTTGGCGCAGCATGTGGAACAAGTTCGTGCTTGAAGGAAAACCTTTGTAACAACTAGTATCAGAGCCAAATTTTGAGATGACGGGAGGCAGTAATTTGGCGGAACGTGTCAACCGAGTGGAGGGACTCATTAGGCCGATAACTCAAAAGGAGGAGGAGGCCACTTCTTACAACACTTGATTCAAGATATTAGAGACGCGAATCCAACAGTTGCAGCATCAAATAACAAAGTTTATTAAAGCACAAGAGGAGTCTACATTCAAGGTGGCGATCCTAAGGGGTGTCGCTGTAACACAGGATGTTAGACAAGTAGAAAGCACTTTAGTGAGGGTGCGAGAGCTACAAGTTTTGGACGGCAAGCGGAGTGCCAAGGAGCTCAAAAAATTCTTTTAGGATATGGACCAATACTTTATAGCGGCAAAAGTGGCTAACTTAGAGAAGGTGTCGATCACAATGATGTATTTAGTGAATGATGCAAAGCTGTGATGGAGAACGAGAATCTCCAATGACATCCGCGTAGGTTAACCTCCCATTGACACTTGGGAGTAGATGAAGAATGAGCTAATGGATTAGTTCCTCCCCAATAATGCTTTATAGCTCGTGAGGGAAGCTTTAAAGAGATTGAAAAAAGACGACTCGGTGTGGAAGTATGTAAGAAAATTCACATCTTTGATGTTGGACATATGGAACATGTCAGAGGAGGATAAGTTGTTCAACTTCATAATAGCTTGCAAGGTTGGGCACAAATGGAGCTTCGGAGGCAAAACGTGAAAGACCTTCCACGCGCGATAGTGGCTGCGGATGCTTTGGTGGATCTCCAAATGCCACCACTGATTCGAACTGGCTATGAGGGCAAGAAGAATGGTGGGATGCAGAATGACTTGGAGAAAGGTAGGGAGAAGGTAGGTGAATCTTCTAAAGGTAAAACACAATCAAAAAGGGATATTGTTTGTTTCATTTGTAAAGGGCCGCATTTTACTTGAGAATGTCCAAGACAAAAGGCGGGTGAGGAGCAAGTAAATATTATGGTCACGAAAGATCAAGGAGGGGGTAGGATGACTCGACAGAAAAAGTCTACCTTAACAATTTTGTTGTGTTGGGTGCAATGGTCCTTGTGAAGGAGCGTTCGAACAAAAGCACAGACAAACCCAACGGAGAGGTAGAGAGAGGGGGAGAAGAACTCGATAAAAGGAGTCTACCTCAACGTGTCACACTTTGCTTGAGAATGCCTAAGACGGACGACGAGTAAGGAGCAAACGAATTCCCTGGTCACAAAGGATCAAGGAGAGGGAGAGGAGGACTCGACGGAAGAAGTCTACCTCAGTAGTTTTGGTATTTTGGGCGCAACAGACCTTGTGAAGGGGCGTTCAAATAGTAGCAAGGGGAAACCCGATGGAGAGGGAACATGGTACGTGGGTGATGTGTCAATGGCTAAAGAGTCTTCTAGAGAACCACTCTTGGAAGGGTGTCCACAGATTATTTTGACGAGGGCATCGATTTCTTCTAATGGGGGTGGTTTACTAGATCCCTAAATTGTGATAGCGGGATTGTGCAGCCATTGGCAAGCCTTGACAAGTGTTGGACACGCAGAACAACAAAACAAGGCAAGGACTTGCAAGGAGGCAAGGACAAAAAGTGGCAATGTCAAGCGTTGACAAGCATTTGTGCACATTGGCGGAAATCTTTGACGAGATACTAAATTCATATGTAAAACCAAATGAAGGCTAGAGACGAACATCAGGTGGAAGGTTACTTAGATCACATGCATGGCGGGAATATGTGAGAGTTCCAAGGTGACTTAGCAAGTAGATCAAGCATGGTACGAGTTTTGGGAGAGTTTTGTACCATGTACGAGTTGATTTGGCTAAGGCTAAGTTTTTGATGCACTAAGGACTTAGTGTGTGCTCAAGTGGACGGACCATGATTAATGGAGTTGGCATAGGCAAGCATTGGATCAGACTAGTGTATTATTGGCTTGGATAACTCATCATCAACGGATATAAATGAGATCTTGGATGATGTGACAGATAAGATCACAGTGGATGAAAATCAGCTCTAAGAGAAAAAAATCATATGGAAGGATCATCTGAAGATAGAGGAAATCTTCGTGGATATGGATAATCATTCCTAGATAATATAATCTTTTATCTCGTTGTTGTGATGTAGCTTAATCTTATTAGATATAGCCATAATTGGATGAGGATGTCATCTTCTGGTTAGTTTGATGTAATCTGATAAGGATAAGATAGGATAAGTTTGTGATCTTAGCTATTAAAGTTCTATTAGGATTCTAAATTAGTTATCTAGAGGTACCTATAAATAGCTTATTTGAGCCTTGCTCTTTTCATGAGAAATGAGTGTGGGAGACATTTAGGGATTGAGAGAGTATTCCTTTGTATATTTTGAAGGAAGTAATAAAGGTTGACTTTTAGCTGTATTTCTTTCTCATGTTCTTATTGTTGCCATGATTATTTAGTTCTTTCATAGTTTTCTTGCAAGGTGTGAGAGTAAAGCACTGCGAGGGTCACAAGGCATTTGAAAACAAATAGGATAGTTGACGATTGCAAGACAAGGCTAAATCTTGCTTTGACGGAGCTAAGTGAGATTGTCGTGCAAAGGAGTTGCACATCATGTTAACCAAGTTCGTGTTTGAAGGAAAACCTTTGGAACAACTAGTATCAGAGCCAAATTTTGAGATGGGAGGAGGCAACAATTTGATGGAACGTGTCAACCGAGTGTAGGGTCCCATTGGGTTGATTCCTCCAGGGGAGAAGGAGGTCACTTCTTACAACACTTGATTCGAGATATTGGAGGCGTGAATCCAGCAGTTGCAGCATTAAATAGTGGAGTTGATGAAAGCACAAGAGGAGTCTAGGTTCGAGGTGGCGATCTTAAGGTGTGTCGTTGCAACACAAGATGTTGGATAAGCAGAAAGCACTTTGGTGAAGGTACGAGAGCCACAAGTTTTTGAAGACAAGCGGAGTGCCAAGGAGCTCAAAAATTTCTTATAGGATATGGACCAATACTTTGTAGTGGCAAAGGTGGCTGACTCAGATAAGGTGTCGATCACAATGATGTATTTAGTAGATTATGCAAAGTTGTGATAGAGAATGAGAACCTTCAACAACATTAGTGCGGGTTGACCTCCCATCGACACTTAGGAGAAGATAAAGAAAGAGCTAACGGATCAGTTTCTCCCCAACAATGCTTCATGGCTTGCGTGGGAAGCTTTTAAGAGGTTGAAGCAAGATGACTCAGTCCGAGAGCATGCGAGAAAATTCACATTTTTTATGTTAGACGAGCAGAATAAGTTAAAGGAGGACAAGTTGTTCAACTTCATAAAAGTGGGTTACAAGTTTAGGCACAAATGGAGCTTCAGAGGCAGAACGTGAAGGACCTCCTAAGCCTGATAGCAACTGCAGATGCCTTGGTGGATCTCCAAATGCCATCACCGATTCAAACTAGCTACAAGGGCAAGAAGAATGGTGGGATGCGAAATGGCTTAGAGAAAGGCAAGGAGAAGGTAGGTGAATCTTCTCAAGGTAAGAAACAATCGAAGTGGGATATTGCTTATTTCATTTGTGAAGGGCCACATTTTGCCTGAAAATGCCCAAGACAGAAGGCGAGTGAGGAGCAAGTAAATATTATAGTCGTGA
Organism: Erythroxylum guanchezii; assembly: GCA_025629825.1. Classification (NCBI taxonomy): domain Eukaryota; kingdom Viridiplantae; phylum Streptophyta; class Magnoliopsida; order Malpighiales; family Erythroxylaceae; genus Erythroxylum; species Erythroxylum guanchezii. Next base: position 15,483,514 of record JAOTAX010000001.1, read on the forward strand.
TCGATCAAGGAGGGGGGAGGATAACTCGACGAAAGAAGTCTACCTTAACAACTTTGTTGTGTTGGGTGCAATGGGCCTTGTGAAGGAGCATTTGAACAAAATGTAACATCCCGTTATCATGTTGAGGCTAGAATTGTGATTTATGAGAAAGTACTGAGAAATTAGGAAATGCACATCATGCTTTAGTTAAATATGACATGC
>JAOTAX010000001.1:15526694-15540508 GCA_025629825.1 Erythroxylum guanchezii
CGGACAGGAGGTCCGATGAATTGTGATGGTTGAGCTGAATATTTGAAGTGCTTTGTATAAAGATGAATAAAGAATGAGAAAAAAAAAATTATACCGGATTTCAGATTGGATTAGTCCTAGGTTTCTAACGCGATTTTAGTTTTCGAAGATATACGTACCGGATGTCGGAATTTCGATTCGTTTCAATTGAACCGATTGTTCACTTTCGTTTGTAAATTCGATTATTCGATTTCGGTTTGTTTCCAATTCTTTTGCTTTAAAATTCGATATTCGTCGTTTTGTTCCGCTTTGGTTACGATTCCGTTCCGCACGCGATTACTTTTGATTTCGCTTCCGCACTTCGTTGCGTTTCCGTTTTTCCGTTTTGTTTCCGGTTGGGGTCCGGTCCCGAGATCGGGTCCCAACAAATTATTAATAAAAACCAAATTATTTATTATACATTGTATTTTTTTCCATAAAATAGAGTGAGAAGGAATTATGTGGAGAAGAGTACGATATGCTCACATTCTACAAACTCACTCACTATAAGGAAGGTCAAGGGTGGACGTCTGAAGAAGCACATAATAACTATGTAAGTATAAAAATTTATTTAAAGTCCTACTGATACATGAGGTCTGAGGAGGTTTAGTAGTACACAACCTTACTCCTAATTGGTAGAAAGAATATTTTCGATAGATCCACATGAAGAAAAGAAAAGAAAAAAAAGAAAATCTAAATATGTTATGCATATTAAAATAAAATAAAATAACAATTATAATTAAGAATAAAATAAAATAAAATAAAAATAGACATAAAAGTAATACAAATAAAAATAAATATGTAATAAATAAAATATAAAATAAGTAATAAAATAAATATTACAATAAAAATAAAACAAGATAAAGAGTAAAAATAAAAAATATAAAGCAAATAAATACACACATGAGAAAGAAGGCAAGTAAATAAATAAATTAATTAAACAAGTCATTACAATAAAAATATTTAGGCTGAGTAGGGAATGTTTAGGCTAAATAACTAAGAGGGAAGTACAACATACTTAAATGTTTAGACTAAATACAAGATGAAAAATGTTTGAAAGGTCTATGAGAACAATAAAGATCTCTTTATGTGAGATCCTTTATCCGCATTTTAGTACGCTAAAGTTTTTTATTGAGAGTTATATCTTTGGTAAGTTCTAGCAGAGTCATATCATTTTTAATCATCTTTTTTTAATTCTTCTTAGGCCTTCCTTTTTGTTTTTCCTCTTATAGTTTGTAAGTACAGTCTTCTTGCATCTTCTTACTAGAACGTTTGAGTGTTTCCTCTTAATTGTTCGAACCATCCAAATCTTATCTCTCTTAATTTTTATTAAAATTAGCCACTTTTAATTTCTATGTTACCATTACATTCCTAAACTTATCTTTTTTATCTAATAAGGTTACACATTTAATGGAGCATCTTCATCTCTGCAACCATTAGCTTATTACTACGTACTTGTTTGATGGATCAACACTCTATCCCATGGAGCATAATCGACTTAATAGCTAAACAATAAAATTTACAATTGAGCTTGAGTGGTATCTTCTTGTATTTATCTGTTTATCTATCTATATATCTATATAGATAGATAGATAGATAGATAGATAGAAGATAGATATCTGCATCCATTAGCATATGACTACGTACTTGTTTGATGGATCAATACTTTGTCCCATAGAGTATAATCGACTTAATAGCTAAATGATAAAATTTACTGTTGAGCTTGAGTGATATCTTGTTGTATCTATCTATTTATCTATCTATCTATCTTCTATCTATCTATCTATCTATCTATCTATCTATCTGTCTATCTATCTATATCTATATCTATCTATCTATCTATCTATCTATCTATCTATCTATTTATCTATCTATCTATCTATATATATATATACCACTTTTGCACTTGGAGCTTCTATTTTGATATTTTTCAATCCTTTATCTATTTTTTGTTCTAATTTTTGCATAACTTCTATTTGCTGTTTGTCTTCTTTAACTAATTGTTGTATTATCTGTACAATACTTGATTAAACTTGTATTAATTCAGTAATTTGTATTTCTAATTATTTTTGATGTTCTTTGATTTCTTTCATATATTGTGTAACGCTCATAGTGTATTTTTAATATATGTCGTTAAATCATTGATTTCATTTTTAATATCTTCTAAATTTAATGAATTTTCGATTGCATGGCTAGGTGTAATAGGGTCAGTAATTTTAACGTTTTGTTCTCTATTGGTTTCAGATTCTATAAATCGAATTGGTTTGGCTAAACGTAAAGAATGTGATTTTACTAAGGGAGAAGTGGATGTTGAAGAAGATGGTTGTTCAAAAAATGAATGTCTTCTAACAATTGATGGATTTAGATGGATTGGATATTGCATAGCAGGTAATGTTCGTATTTTAGTTCTAAAATTTGTTCCTACTTTTGCATCTTCATTAAATAATTGATCTAGATATATTTTATCTGTATTTTTGAATTCTATACTATGGTAAGAGTTGGTTAGTGCATAGTTGATTTGATAAGTAATAGAAAAGGGATATTGTCCCTGAGTCATTAAATCTTCTTTATAGAATTTATAAGTTATTGTAATTGTATCGTCTAAGTTAGGTGATTTAGGAGGAATTCCTAATTTTAAACGAGTATTAAACTTTATTTTTCCATATGCTAGGTTTCCATTTATCATTCCTATGATTTGATCATTTAAATTGGTCATTCTTTCATCTACTATTGCCATTCGTATAGGTGAATTGATTCCTTCTTAGAATGTAGATTTTAACATAATCTGTATAGTTGATAGATGTATATAACCAATTTTTGATCTTTTATCTTCAGGTATTTTTTTGTAATTGTTTTGAAATTTGTTCTTTATCAATTAAGCTAATTCGAATATGTCCATTACATTGATCCATTCTAATTGGTGTTTCATGAACTATTTTACCAAAATAAATAATATTTTTCCTATTTAATAAATTTTTATAAAGCGAAGATTGAATATCTTGTCCTGCTTTTAAATTTAACTGAGCTTTAGCTATTTGTTTTTGTTTTTCATTAGATAATAATGTAGTTATATGAAAGGTTCCTGAAATAATTCTAAATTTTCTACATCTAGTATATTATCTTCTAGGTTTTGTTCAGTCATGATAGGGTGTACTAATTTGATGATCGTTTAATAGCTTTTCATAATGATCTAATTGTTGCGTATAAAAAAGATACATATTTTGTGCTAAGTCTAAGGGTTCCTTGATAGGTCGTATAGCTCTAGGATTAGATATCATGAATGGAACATAATTATAACTATTTTCAAAATATTTAAGTTCATCGTAATATTTATTTTGTAATTTTTCGATATATTGTAGATGATTTATAAGTTGTTTATAGATAGAACAAATGGGAGTGTTCATTATATCTTGTGTTTTAGGTTCTTTTTTTTTAATTTTCTTGTTGATTTTGATTAAACCAGGTAAGAAAATCATCAATGAATAATAGACTTTCTATATGTAAATATCGTCTTAGTCTGTAGTTAAGACCAAGATGATATACTATTTGTAAGAAACTAGTAAGATTATTATTTGGAGGTAATAATACAAAAGAGCATATTTCAATAAATTTCAGAAACATATGTGCAAATAAGATTGAAATAAAAATACATGCTAATATAAAAAAGAACTGCATTTTATGTATTATTCGTTGAAGTACAAACTTAATCTATAAGTCTACTTATTTCTTTAATGTGTTCTTTCCTAAGCTGGATATTCATTGCTTTGAGCTGATTAATATATAAAATTATCTGAGACGTATTAAACATGTGTCTATATCTGGATGCATTGCTTGAATTATGGGCTTTCTTATTGTAAGCATGATATCTTCTTAGCGTTCTATCAAAACCGTCTTCTCTGTGATAGGTAATCTTGATTAATTCTTTGATAAATTGCTTCTTTTCAAAATATGATCTCATTCCTGAAGTAAAAATAAAATTAGTTTTAGTCTATAAGCTGATTAATTCGTTTAATATAATCTTTTATATTCTGATTATTGACAAATTGAAGTTGATTTATGAGATTAATTATCTGGATACATTTATATTGTTTATTAGCATTACTAGTAAGCTCTGCTTGTTTTAAGAGTTCTTGATATCAAGTTAATTGTTTATCCTGGATGTCTCTTAGCCAATAACTATACTGGATTAATTCTTTGAGTTCTGCTTTTTGTTCGAAGTAAGTCATATTTTGCAATTGTTGTTTAATAAGATGAATGCTAAAGAAATGAAGATAAATGAAGAATGAATAATAATTGGAACATTGTATAATTGAATGAATATTATAAGTGATGAAATAAGCAATCTTAAATTCATACCTTTTGCATTTCCTGAAGACGCCAATACAGGCAGAGAGGAGAGTGCTTAAGGTAAGAAAGAAGAAAATTTATTTCATATGAGCAAATGCTCAAACGGTTACATTATATAGACAAGGGACGAAACGTTCGTCCAAAATAAGAAAAGACTAAAGGAAAGATTCTAAAGCAAAAACCTAAAGAAAATACTAAAGATAAAGAGAAAGAAAAGAAAAGAAAAGCATCTGTAAGCTAGGTGGCCGACAAAAGAAAAGAATCTACCTTAAGTAAAAGTAAAGGTAAAAAGAAAAGTGACTTTGTACAATAATTTACCTATCTGTACAAAGACAGGGGCCTACGTGAGGCTGACATTTTGTCATTTCTGCTCGAATTATTCTTCAATAATGGCTTCAATTGATTCAGAATCTGGCTCTTCTTGAGTATTTGATGCTTCCCTTACGGTTGAGGGGCAGTATTTGCATTTGTGCTGAGGATGTCCTTGTAATTTTTGACAAATTGCATTCTTCCATGAGGTAGAAAGATCCATAAAAATGCTTTCCATTGTAGAAAATGGAATTAAAAATTGTTTAATAATCTGGAATGCGTCGGGAGTGATTGCAGACTTGTATGTTGAGATCATGACTTGGTTGATTCCTTCGTAGTTGACTTTGATATTTGATTCGGTTGTAATTCTAGTTCCTTGGATAAAAACTCCTTCAATGCAATGGAGATTGAATTGATTGATTAATTCCCATTCAAATGTGTGCTGTGGTGGTTCATCAATGCTTGGATAAATGCTATTGCTAATTCCAATATGGAGAAAAACAATTCTGGATAGCTTGATTTCTGCATCATTGAGAGAGTCATTTTCTTTAAAGATAGGATAACTGCTAAAATTTTTGATGAATATTTCTCTTTCCTTCGTAAAACGGTCTTTGTAGTTTTTGACTGCTTGAATAAATCCAATAGGGAATTCAAATAGGATATGTAAATTGGTTAGATAAATGGTATCAATAAGTCCGCTATGAAAGAAGAGGTAAGTGGTAAGTGGATCAACTTCAGGGAGAATAATTGCTTTGGGTTCATATTCTCCACGGTTTTGTGGATAATATTGAAAAAAAAATTAGGCTTCAGTTCATGTGTTTAGTGATTGAAAACAGTCGTAGAACATTTCGGAAGTGAGTTTAAGGGCTTCTACTTGCAAGGTTTTTGTAGGGATAGAATTTATACGATCCATATTTATGGGCTTGCCTAGGGATTGCATGTTGGTTTTAGGGTTAGGTGTTTCTAATACTAGCTTGTACTGTGGTTTCAAAACAGGTGTTCTAAAATCTGCTAAAGTTTTTTCAGCTTCAGCTCTTGTAGAAAACCTTTTGTATAAAATACCTTATTTGTCGGTGATATGTACAGCTACTTTATGTCATTCGTCATAGATTCCAGCCATAGGTCCATTGTATATAACATAGATTTTAGATTCTGCTGCATCCTTTTTTCTTTGTGACTCTGGTTGACTACTTGATTGAACAGATGGTGTTTAGGTCTGGGTAATTTGTTGAGGAGTGATTAATGGGATGGTATTTGAAATGGTTGAAGGAACAGTGGTTGCTGATGCTTGGTTCTTTGTAGTCTATTTTAATACCTGAATGGTAGATCGTAATTGATTCAATTCCTTAGTGACTATATCAACTTGTTGTTATAAATTGATCAATTATACTTCCTTCTGAGCTACTACTTCTTCGAGATTTAATAATAATGCTTCCATTCTCTAGTTAAAATATCTGCAAGAAAATTGTCAGTAGATTTGATGTATTAAATATTAAATTGATAATGATTGAGTTCGAGTTGCCATCGAATGAGGCGACCTTGATTATAATTGGTTTATATATTATACCAAATGAATCCACATAAATAATTGAAGTCTGTCTGTATAGTGAATTCAATTGGTAATAAATCAATATGCCATTTTCTTAAAGTTTTGAGACAGGCTAATGTTTCCTTTTCATGAATTGGATACTTGAACTCAGTGGGATTGAAAGTCCCATTTATATACTTGCAAAGTAAATACTTCTTTTGATTGGGTGGTTTTGCCAAAAGGCATCTTGCCCATGTATCCATGCTGGCATCAATTTGTACTAGTAATGTACCCTTGGAAAGATAGTTATACAAAACAGGTAGATCCTTGTATAGTTCTTTTAATTTTTGTATAGCTTACGTATCTGCATTAGTCCAATTCCATTGTGATTTTGTGTTGCATTTAAGTTGTAAAAGTTTTCTTTCTTTAACTAAATCTTTAAAGAATCCTTGATCTGAAATATAATTTAAAATGTCGACAAATTGTTGCATATGAGTTCTATTAGTTAATTGATTAGGAAATTGTTGAATTTTATATAAAATATTAGATTGTAATTTTAAATATCCATTTTGAAATTCAATGCCTAAATATTCTATATTTTGTTGTGCTAATTTTACTTTCTTTTTGTTTAAAATTAATCCTTTTTCGTGACATCGTTAAAGGACAATTTTAACCTTTTTTAAATGATCCATTTTATCTTGATTAGAATAGATAATAATGTCATCAATATAAACAAAAGTAAAATCTTATATTCCTTCTAGATTGTTATCTATAAATTGTTGATAAATACTTGGTGCTTGTTTTAAACCAAATGGTAATACATTCCATTGGTTGATAAATAGAATTAAAGGTAATCTTGATTCTTGTTGATAAATAGAAGGGACTGAAAATGTAAATTTTTCTATTATGATATTATTATAATAACTTACATACCAAATGTATTTAAAACTTCCATCTGCTATACGTATTTGTAATGGTTTTTTTTAAATTTTTTTTCCCAATTGGTTAATAATTGTTTTGAAGCAATACATATAGTTGCTCCTGTGTCTATATAGGCATTAACTTTTTTACTTTGAATTACTACTTGAATAAAAGTTGTGTTCCGATTCAATTGAGAATTCTGATTCGCTTTGCGATTCATAATGATAGATAGAAGAAATAGCAGAGTTTGTATTATAATCAGATTCTATGGGTTCTAAATTTTCTTGAATTGCTGAATTCAACATATTGAGTCTTTGTTTCGTATTATTAGTTGGATTTTTACGTTTAGGACAAGTATTTGCATAATGTCCTTCTTCCTTACATAACCAACATCTATATGATTTTTTCTTTTGTGGACAATCTTGTTTTTTAGGTTTGAACTGTCTATATTTAAATCGTCTAAATTGTTTTCTATATGGGATAAATGGTCTTCTTTTATAATAATGTTTAGGATAACGTTTCCATTTATAAGATTTCTATGTTTCTTTTTTCTTTTAGAGATATTTTGTTTAAATTCACATCCATATTGTTGTGGTACTTCTGCATATTTAGAACAACATAGTTGAATATTTTTATGACATAATGTTCATTTTAGTTTTGATTCAAAGCATTATTCTGCTAGAATTTCTTAAGTTATAAGAATGACTCCTCCTAAATTATAGGCTACTGTTCTATTGTCTCATTTTTCTTGAAATCGTGTTTCTACCTTTTGATTCATTGGATATGGTAATTTTTGAATAAATATATGAATATACATTTCTTGTTCAGCTCTTATTAATTTGTAATAATACTTTTTAAATTCACAGATATATTCTTCTAAATAGCATATATCACATATATGCATATTATTTAAATGTCATAAAGCTTTGATTCTTTCTTTATTTGTTGCTTCTTGTTTAAATGAAATAACATCTTTACCTAAAAATTATTTATAAATTTCTCCTGATATTACTTGAAAAGTTTCTACATTACTTGAGGCAGTCTGATATTGAGGTGTATTTTTAAGTGCTTCTGCATTATCTAATAAAAAAATTTGTACTACTCCTGAAGTTTTGTAAGTAATAAAATTTCATAATAATTCCTTATTTTCTAATTCACCAAAAGATTTTTCTATTTGAATTAATAATTGAATTTTATTTGCCCATTCTATTATTAATTTTTCAGGTTCTAATCAAGATTTAGTATGCCATCTGATCCTAAAGTGATATGTTTTGGCATATATTCCGTATGATATCTACGTACTTTTAATCCTTTTTGATAATATCCATGTTGATTTATAAAATCATCTGATTGTTATTGATATGAACTTTGTTGATCTTTTTTTGCGTTTATCTCCACTTACTTGTTCCCTTTTTACATTTTGTCTGCTTACTTGTTCTCTAGATCTACTACTTTCTGGTTGCTGTTCATCAACATATACTTCTTGATCTGATTCATAAACATAAATGATTTCATCTCTATCCATTATTTGATATAGTTTTTCTGTATTTGTTTGTAATGTTAGTTTTTGTACTAACTAAGTAATTTATGCTAATTGTGTTTGTATATTCTTTTCAACTTCTTCTAAGGATTCTTTAGACTTTAAACTATCCATGGTTTAATTAGTTGTTTAGGCTGAGGTTTAGGCTCTGATACCACTTGAACTAAAAGCTATAGCTTGTAATAAGGGTACTTCGAACCCTCTATAACCACCACGCTTTCGCTTGCGCACTCTCATGCTATCTATCCATCTATTTATCTATCTATCTATCTATATATATGTATACATATATGTATATGTATACATATACATATATGTATACATATACATATATATATATATATATATATTTAAAAAAATTTATTAAGTTTTTCTATAGTAGAAAGAGAGTCAAGACAAAGAAACCAACCAATTTTTACAAAGAACATCACATAATATCTTGATCTCTCTACGATAACGACAACTTCCGCATTAGGTATATAATATTATACTCTAATTATTTGTGACAATTGTTTATTCAAGACCCTAAAATTTTGATTTTGAATTTGAATTTTATGTCATAAAGATTGTATTTTTATATGAGATATCTGAGTAAATATTTTGAATAAATAATTTATCTGTTTATTTCATTATAATTAATTGATGATGATTGCTATTATTTGAGTGTTTGGCTGAGTACTACAATACTGGCTTGTAACCCAAGTAGGGTATTAAAGTGGTGGTTCTTAGCTGTGTGAACATAAAAATTTCAATATTCTTAATCTATTTTCTCAAATATTTTTTAAATAAAATCAAACATCATTGTTCTTTTGTGTAAAATTAGCTTTATATTAGATCGTTGATTGTGTAAAATTTGCTTTAAGTGAGTACCTTTTAAAATATCTTTGTTTGTGTAAAACTAACTTTATGTTGGTACCTTTTCAAATAACATCATTGTTTGTTTAAAACTAGCTTTATGTTAGTGTTTTTTTTGGTTTTCTTAAGTCAAATAATCTTTAACGGAATAAGGTCATGTCTGCATACATTTTCCATGTCCACTGTCATCAGAATTTATTATCAAGGAAGTCTGGAACCATATGAGGTCATTAAGTATTCTTGTAGTTTTTCTAGAGCATCTTGTTAATACAAACTATTATGTTGGTAGTGTTTAGGCGAAGTTAATTTTATAAATTATAGTGCATATGTTGTTGACTTTAGTATTTATTTTGGTATTCTACACTTGTACTATGTGCTCTACAAATTTTAGTCCTATCATATCAATGTTCTGGATTACATCAAGAGTCACTAAAGTGATCAAGCTAATTTAAGTGATTTTTTAATAAATAATTTCATTTATTCATAAAATATTAATGTCTATTATTGAATTAATTATATAGATAATTAAATAACATTTATTAGTTGATAAAATTTTAGAATTTACCTAAAAGTTAACTAATATTCTATGACTAACAAACTTAATAGATGAAACAAACCAACAACAAGCAAACAGATTTCACAGAAAACAAATTAACAAAAAAAATGAAAAATCCCAACAAACATAACTCAAATTCCATGAACATCAACATCTAATCTCGAAAAATTATCCAAAATTATCAGTCACAATTAGGGTTAATTTGCTCTGATACCAATTGAAAAATAATTAAAACGAAATTATTGATTAATGTCGTGATTAATCAATACAATTAGACTAACCCTATGATTGCAACATGCTAGATTCAAGAATTGGATGGACAAATACCTGAAAACTGATGAACAATTGAGTCCATTGTTGTTTTCTGTGAAGCAAAGTGATAGAGATGCAAATGATTGACTACTGCTATTCCAAACCCTGATTAAACCTCATACAGTTCTCAATGGGGGTGACTGTATTTAAGGTTAGCTAGCAATAGGGCCTCTTGTGCAATGTAAAACATGAGCCAAGCCTACCCATCATAGCAAGCCTATGAACACAAGTCCAATGATACGTATGAGAGAAGTATTAAGCCCAATTATAAAATTAATTACCATTTTGGGTTAAATACAATAAATACTCTAATTATCTTGACATCTAATTAATCGGGATTTGTACAAAATTATGTTTATTGTTTATTATGCTAGTCCACAAAATTAATGATAAAATTCTATCAAATGTTTCATGGGCCGTGGACCATGCATCAACACCTCCTAGAGATGACAAATATTATAGTAAAATTAAAGACCTTGTGCATGACGATTGATAACTCATTCTTAGTGCAATTCATTATAAACTCGTTACCACCTGAGTTTGAGTCTTTTCAAATTAACTACAATACTATAAAGGACAAGCAAAATGTTAATGAATTGTCCAATATGCTCGTTCAAGAGGAAACAAGGCTAAAGAATCAAAGAGTTCATTCAATTAATCTTGTAGGTCAAGGAGCTAGCAAGATTCATAAGCCAAAGGCCAAGGATCTTGAGAAGAAAATGCTTGCTAAAGTGACACATGTTGCTAATAATATTGACAAGAAGGAAGAAAAGACAGATAAGTGTCATTTCTGTAAGAAAATAGGAAACTACTAGAAAGATTGTTTGTAATGTAAAGCTTAGTTTGAAAAGAAAGTTACATATAACCTTTTTGTATATTTTGAACTAAACTTAAATAAAGTTTCTTTTAATACTTGGTGGCTTGATTCTTATGTTACTATTCATATTTCTAACGTGATGTAGAGATTGTATACAAGCTAAACCATAAACTTAACTAAGAACATTCTATTCGTGAGATATTGTAAGAAGGTCTCGATTGAAAATGTAGGGACTTATCCTTTAATATTAGATATTAGTTATTACTCGGATCTAATACAAACTCTCTATATACCTTCAATTTCTAGAAACCTAATTTGTATTTCTAAACTTAATGAAAGCAGGATTACTTTTAAGTTTTATGATGGTTGTTGCAATTTATTTAAACAAAATTTCATTATTGGTTTAAAAAATCTCAGGGATGATTTATATAAATACCATTGGAATTAGAAGCATAATAAATGATAATTTTGCTTACTTGTATCATAAACATTTAGGTCATATATCAAAAGAAAGAATATAAAGATTGATAAAGAGTGAAATTCTTACACTTTAAATTTTACCAATCTCGATATATATATGGATTGCTTTGAGGGAAAGTAAACCATACATAGTAAGAAAGGACCTACAAAAAGTACTCAACTCCTTAAAATTGTACACATCAATCTATGTAGAGCTTTTGACACTCCATCCTTCGGTGGAGAAAAGTATTTTATCACCTTTATAGATGATTTTTCATGTTATGGATATGCTTATTTGCTTAATAAAAAATCTCAAAATGTAAACGCCCTTGAGGTGTTTGTAAGAGGTTGAAAGGCAATTAGATAAAAAAGTGAAAATTGTAAGATTTGATAAAGATGATGAATATTGTAAAAAATATGATGAATTAAGATAATGTCCAGGCCCATTTGTAAAGTTTCTCAAGAAACATGACATATGTGCACAATATACTATGCCAGAGATACATCAATAAAATGGCGTGGCATAAAGACATAATATAACATTAATGAATATAGATAGGAGCATGAGTAATTCCTTATTATGCAAAATCTTATGGATGCATGCACTTAAAACTGGTGTGTATTTGTTGAATAGGATTCATATTAAGGTAGTCTTTAAAACTCCTTTTGAGTTATAACCTGAAAGAAAACTTAGTATGAGGTACCTGCATGTTTGGAGTTGCTTAATAGAAACACAAGTTATAATCCACATGAAAAGAAACTAAATTCTCAAACAATTAGTGGTTACTTTATTGGTTACCTAGAGAAATTTAAAGGATATAAGTTTTATTGTCTAAACAAGACTCCAAAAATTGTGCAAATAGCTAGTGCCATGTTTATTGAAACTGTTGAAGTTAGTGGGAGGCTGAAAAATGTATTGTAGACATTAGTAAAATAAAGATTGATGTTCTATTACCCATAAATGTCTTAATATCTAATAATGGAAATGGGCTAGACTGGGCTAGCGTAAACCCAAAATTTTGTGTTCAGACCAAAGCCTAACTTAAAGCTCGATCGAGTCCAAGGCTCTAAGCTCGAGCCTAAGCAAATTTTGGCAGCTTGAAGCCTGATTGGACCTAATTAAATTTTGTATATTTTTTAATTTTAAAAATTAAAACAATATCATTTTACTTAAAATAAAGTTATTTTTTATGTGAAATTCTTAAGCTTCAGGTTGAGTCCTACTCGAGCTTGGATTGCCTAGCTCAATGCTAAATTTAAAAAAAACTCGAGTTTGACCCAAAGTTAGCTAAAATTAGGTCAAACTGTTGACTTTGGATTAGGTACCATTGCTACCAATATCTACATCTGTGCTAAATATTATCCTAGTATTGGAAGAACAAAATGATCATGGACAACATTTGGTTGAAATAATGCCTCATAAAAAACTAACTTACAACTAGATAACATAAATGAACCACGAGGTATAACTTTAAATATACTTGTATGAATAAGGAAATAAACTATTCCCAATGGGTATGTAGTTTATTTGCAGGAGTCAAAATTTGGTTATGGCATTAATAAAGATATTGTTTGTTTTCATAAGCCATAGAATGTGGCAAGTGTGATAAACGGATTGATGCTATGAAAGAAAAGTTAAATTCTATGGCACAAAATAATGTATGGGAACTTGTTGATTTCCCAAAAGATTCTAAGTGAGTCAGACTGATCGATTATTTCTGCAAGCGCACAGATTCGTCCTAGTATCCACACAACAAATATTGTAAAGTCGTCTGCCTCAAGGACCAAATTGTTCACCAATTAAATTAAATCTAGTAATTTGCAAACGAAAGACAATAAATTGTAAAATTGATTGGAGTTGGATAACTAATGAAATTGCACGAAATAGCAAGACAATTAAAAGAGATTTAATCAATGATTTAAAGACTAGGGATCGGGGTTCACTTATTCAAAAGGTTGAATTGCATAACATGGAATAATTGAATGCAGGCTAAGAAAGCAGTGGTACTAATAGACCTATATCCTCTCTCAAGGTATAAAGGAGTATTCAGCTAGAGATATCCATTCATCAATGTAATAATTCTCTAACAAAACCCACTAAGCACAAACCACCTCAAGCTCTCACCCTAGCTTAGGTTATCTCTAACTCTAA
>JAOTAX010000001.1:15544246-15575646 GCA_025629825.1 Erythroxylum guanchezii
CTCACACTAGTTTTCTCTCTCTACGTTTTCTGCTTCTTAGTCGATTGTCTGTGTATGGTTGATCGATAATAACAACATTCTTCAATTAGTGGCAAATTCTCTTATTGTCTGGTGCCTCTTACCTCCCAATCTAAAAACTCGAGTAAGATGAATTTCGGTAGCAACGCTATTGTTTCTGGAAATGGAGTGGTTTCAACACCGTTAATCGCAGGAACCCCGGATACGTTCTACTGTCTCAACCTAGAAGCAATCAGTGTTGGAAATAAGAAGATACCGTATAGCAGTTCTTCTAGTGGATCATCTGACGGTAACATTATCATCGACTCTGGAACTACATTGACACTAATTCCTCAAGACTTCTTCTCGGCCTTGTCCTCAGAAGTTGACAGGGTTGTTGGAGGAAAACAAACTCAGGATCCAAACGGAGTTTTCCAACTATGTTACACTGCAGATTCTCAACTCAACATTCCTACACTCACTGCTCACTTCAAAGGTGCAGACGTGAAGCTGAATCAAGGAACCATCTTCATTGAAGCAGCAGAGGGAGTAGTATATAATAATAATATGATTTCAATATTATATCTTGTCAAAAGTCCATGAATAGAGTTATAATTCATAATTGTTAAATTTGAGAATGTGATACGAGTGAGAATATCGGACACAAATGATGACTACGGATGCCATTCACCTTGTACTCTATTTGCATATATGAGTGCATTATCAACAAAGTTAAGTTGAAGGCTTCTTGAACTTATGCACTTTACTAATGTGAATGTTAATGGTATATATACGCATGTTTAAACTTAAATTTTTTACTATAAAAATTATTTAATTAGATTTTAAATTTCACTTAAAGTCATGTTAGATTTCAAAGTGATAATTATATTTCACTCACTAAAAATAGTTGAAAGGTTAATTTTGAAAATCTAAGAAAACCAACAAAAATTAAATATGAACATGTTAAATTAAACAAAAAGCAAAAATAATGGATGAATAGAGGAAGACTAAAAAAGTGGCAGAAAATAAAAATAATCATTGTTTGCTTTATTGTTATTTCTCTCTACTGCAAAATCATCTCATCTTAATTTATATAATTCAATTAAAAACGGTAATCTTAGTTGAATTACCTTCTACATATACAAAAAAGAATTAATTATATGATCATTATTTAGTGATTATATCACCATTACTAATTAAATACAAAGATATTTTATTTTTTTAATAAAAATGATATTTATAATATTAATAACTAATAATGTCCACCAATCATCATCCACCAAACTTCTTTCATATAAGTATTAGATGACATTGAAGGAATTTATTTTAACGTAAGAATCTTTAATAAGGGAAGCATTAACGGAGAAATTTTCACCTCATCTTCTTAGTTTTTTTAATGTGAATTCTCTTTTCTTACATTTTAGTTAAGTAAATCATGTACAGATGGTATTGAAAATTGTAAAAATATTATTTTGACATTATATAAGATAACTCAAGTTAGGGTTTTAAAACTAAAAAGGTGGAACCTTTGCTTTAGACTTATATTGTGTACAATAAGTTAATAATTTGAACAAATAAAGAATTTGGTTTACATATATTCGAAAATTGTCAATTTGAGTGCTACCGTGGATTCGTTCTCTTTTCTGCGTGTTGTTCTTTTCTTTGATTTACTCCTAAGGATTTCTTTTTCTTTATTTCTTGTGTAAGTTTTATATCGCTTTCGAAGGGAGAGACAATAACCACTTTTGTTAATGCAAAGAGAAAGCGAGGATTTCTTGATGGAACTTTGCAAAAACTAACGAACGATTTATATAAGATAGACGATTGTTGGAGCATAAATTTGATGCTTGTACATTGGATCATAATTTCCATAGCATCGGATGTATGATCCATATTGACCTATATAGATAACGTGAAAGACCTTTGGAATAACTAGAAAGAGTAGTTTTCGGTTGGTAATGGTGTAAGGGTGTATTCACTGAAGGAGGCCAATAAAATTATAAACAAGGAAGCAGTGTGGCTACTCATTTGAGACACTTGAAGGCCATATGGGAAGAAATAGGTTACATGAAGGTACCTACAAACTATTGTGGAGGATGTAAGTGTAACCTTGTCTAACAATATCTTGATAAGAAACAGAAACAATAAATGCATGAGGTTAAGGTAAATGCCCTTGGATCAGATACCGGTCGAATTTAATAGCCCGAAAAAATAATAACGAAAATAAAGATAGATAAAATAAAATGGGACAGAACACAAAGATTTACACGATTCAGTCAATATGACCTACGTCCATAGTTGGAGGGTAAGCAATTTTACTAATATGTGGAGAATGTATACAAGTACAAAAGCTGGAATAAAAGGCTTTCAAAACTCATCAAATATACAGAAAATAACTAAAGAAAGGTTGAGCGGATTTGTAGGAAGGAGTGGTGTTTGTATGTCTCCAACCATGCCTTCTAGTTATAGCTGAAGTCCCAAGCTTCTATCCAAATTTTCTTCAATCTGTGCGCAATCTTAGTAAATGACAATGTCATGCGCAAAAAAAAACGGTGGCCATCTATTTTTGACCTAGTGGATGAGGAGGCCAAACATGCAACCAATAGCCAACAATTTTTGACTTATTGGAGGGGCCAAGGCATGCAATAAATCTCCACCTTAATTTGGTCCTAAACAATTAGTGATCTCCTCCACCTTCTCCGACAATGCCCCAAAAGGGCTATATCACAAACTATAAACGCCAATCAAGTCCAAGCACTACTTGAACTTGTAAACTGGAAAAACCTTCGTAAACATGTCAGTAAGATTGTCCTTAATGTTGATCTTCTGAACAAGGACCTTCTTTTATGCAATAGTATCCCAAATAAAATGATACTTCATATCAATATGCTTCGTCCTCTCATGATACATCTAATCTTTCGTCAAATGAATAACACTCTGATTGTCACAATGAATAGTAGTAACCCCTTGATGAAGGGATAACCCGCCAAATAAATCTATCAACCATAATGCTTCTTTGATAGCCTTAGTAACTGCCATATATTCTGCTTCAGTAGTAGATAAAGCCACTACATATTGTAGAGTAGCTTTCCAGCTAATGGCACAACCTCTAATGCAAAATACATAACTTGTCAGAGACCCGCGTCTGTCGAGATCACCGACATAATCTAAATCTACAAAACCAAACAAAGTGTTGCTAGTTCTACCAAACTCCAAAAAAAAGTTTGAAATGCCCTTTAGGTATCTGATAATCCATTTCACCGCCTGCCAATGTTCTTTGCTAGGATTGGCCATATATCTGCTAACGATACTAACAGCTTATGAAATATCGGGATGATTACATACCATTGCGTACATAATACTGTTGACAGCACTAGAATATAGAACTCGTGCCATATAATCTTCCTCTTCCTGTGACTGTGGTGATTGAGCAGCAGATAGTCTAAAATGACTAGCAAGAGGAGTACTAACTGCTTTGGCATCTCGCATGCCAAATCTCTCCAAAACATTATTGAGATAATTCTCCTGGGTCAAGAATAATTTACCAACTTTTCAATCACGTCTTATCTTTATGCCAAGAATTTTCTTTGTTGCTCCCAAATCTTTCATCTCAAATCCACCATGCAATAAGACCTTCAAATGGTGAATATCTGTGACATTCTTGGCAGCAATGAGCATATCATCAACATATAACCATAAATAGATGAATGAGCCGTCATCTAACTTTCGAAAGTAAACACAACTATCATACATGCTCCTAGAGAAATCATAACCCAACATAAATGAATCAAACCTCTTGTACCATTGTCTTGGGGACTGCTTCAATCCGATAAGGATTTCTTCAACAAGCATACTTGGTCTTCCTTTCCTGCAACTTCAAAATCTTTAGGTTGTTTCATATAAATCTGCTCATCTAGTTCGCCATGCAGGAATGCTGTCTTGACGTTAAGTTGTTCTAATTTCAAATCAAACATGGTAACCAATGCAAGTAATACACGAATAGAGCTATGTTTCACCACTGGTGAGAAAACATCATTAAAATCAACACCTTGTACCTGACTGTAGCCCTTTGCAACTAAACGTGCCTTATACCTTGCATTTTCAATACTTGAAGTACCTTCTTTTCTTTTGAAGACCCATTTGCAACCAACAATTTTCTTACCCTTTGGCGGCTTCACCAGAACCCAAGTATCATTCTTGTGCAAAGATTCCATTTCTTCATTCATGGCCACCACCCACTTATCAGCATCAACATTTGAAACTGCCTCCGTATATGAGGAAGGTTCATTGTCTCCACCTGTTTCCTGTGCCACTGATAAAGCATATGCAACTAAATTTGCATACCTCTGTGGTGGTCGAATCTCTCGTCTTGGTCTGTCTCTGGCTATGGAATGTTCTTCTTCTACTGGTTCATCTTGAACATGATCAGGATCTGGTTCATCAACTTAATCTGTCTGATGTGTAGAAGACATCTGTGAAGGACCTGAACTACCAATCTCTACCTCCACCTGTTTCTGTGAACTATCTTCTTTTTCTAAATTACAAGGATTACAAGACTCTTTTCTAGGATACAACATAGAGGATTCATTAAATGTAACATCTCTACTAATTACAAATTTAGGTGACTTGGGATCAGGACACCACAAACGATATCCTTTCATCTTTAAAGCATAACTAAGGAAAATACATTTCTTAGCCCTAGGCTCTAACTTTCCCTCATTTACATGCATATATGCTGGGCACCCAAATATTCTTAAAGTAGAGTAATCAGTAGGAGTACCTGACCACACTTCCTCCGAAGTATTGAAATTAAGAGGAGCATAAGGAGAGCGGTTGACGATGTAGCAAGCTGTAGCAATAGCTTCTGCCCAAAAATCAAGTGTCAACATTGCATTAGAGATCATACACCGAGCCCTTTCCAAAAGAGTCTGGTTCATGCACTCAGCAACTCTATTTTTTTGCGGAGTCATTCTAATAGTGTGATGCCGAGCAATTCCTTCATTCTTGCAAAATTCATTGAATTCACCTCCATAAAATTCCAAACCATTATCTGTCCGTAGCCGCTTAACATGTTTTCCTGTCTGCTTTTTAATCAAAACTTTCCATTGCTTAAAGGTTAAGAAAACATCATTTTTATGTTTCAAGAAATACACCCAAACCTTCCTTGAATAATCATCAATAAAAGTCAACATATACTAGGCTCTACCTTTAGATGGAACACGAGAGGGCCCCCAAAAGACCATAATGAATATAATCCAAAGTACCTTTAGTTTTGTGAACAGCTGGAGAATTGAAACTAACTCGTTTCTACTTCTCAAAGATACAATGCTCCCAAACGTCCACTTTACCAGTACTTTGACCACAAAGTAGGCCTCTCTTACTTAATAATGTTAAACATTTCTCACCCATATATCCCAAACGCATATGCCATAATTTGGTAATGTCACCATCAGTAAAGAATGTCATAGTACCTGTTACTGTAGATCCCTGCAAAACATACAAACTGCCAGACCTGCAAGCTTTCATCAATACAAGAGCACCTTTAGAAATTTTCAAAACTCCACCTTCAGCTGAGAACTTGCACCCTTGAGAATCTAGAGTGCCTAAAGAGATGAAATTTTTCTTTAAATCAGGAACGTGTCTAACATCAGTGAGTGTTCTAATGATGCCATAATACATTTTAATCCGGATTGTACCTTTACAAGCAACATTATTACCCATTAAAACAATTCCACCATTGAATAACTCATAAGTGGAAAAACACTCCCTGTTGGGACTTATGTGGTAAGAGCAATCTGAATCTAAAATCCACTCCTTATTAGACCTAACTTTAGCTTCTGTGGCTACAAAGATAATTTCCTCATTCTCATCTGCTGCTACACTAGCCTCGACGGTGTTGCTGTTATTTTGCTCAACTTTATTTTTCTCCTTATATTTCAATTTATAGCAGTTAGTCTGTATATGCCCCTTTTTCTTACAATAATTACAAATTTTATTTCTATGTTTAGATTTTGACCTGCCTTTGGATCTACTTCTTTCAAAATCTCTATTTTCAGATCTACTCCGTATGAATAGTCCCTCTGCCTGACTTCCACTAGTCTCCCCAGTGATGTCCCTATCAATCTGCTCTTTTGACTTTAATGCAGACTTAATACTATTATATGAGACTGACTCTTTCCCATAAATCATAGTATCACGAAAATATTTAAAGGACTGGGGAAGGGAACATAACAACAATATGGCTTGATCTTCATCCTCAATTTTTACATCTACATTCTTCAAATTCAAAATAAGAGAATCAAATTTATCCAGATGTTAAAGAATAGATGTACCTTCTGTCATCCTTAACATGTACAATTTTTGTTCCAAATAAAGACGATTTTCCACCGTCTTCTTCATATACATAGCTTTCAACTTGTCCCACATACCTTTAGCTGTGCTTTCACCAGCAACCTCCTACAAAACCTCACCAAAGAGATTCAATATGATGGCTGATCTAGCCTTTTTATCTAGATCCGTGAATTTATCTGACGCCATATCCGTTGGCTTTTTCTCCACTCCAACAAATGCAATCTCACACTCATCTTGTATTAAAATGACTTGCATCTTGAGCTACACATACCGAAGTTAACACTCTGGTCAAACTTTTAAATAGAGGTCTTTGTTATCGTTATAATGGCCAAATTTTGATATTTCGATTATTTTTCTATAGGTGGACCCCCACACGTGAAATCGGGACAGCAGATCCCACAAAAGCACTGGATGCGAGCCCCACAGGCAAAGTCAAGACGTGGGTCCCATAAGCAAAGTTGAACTCGGTTTACAAAACCGAGGTAGGAAGCCCCACAAGATAAAATCGAGGCAGTGGGCCCCGCAAGATAAAACCGAGGCACCCCGCAAGATAAAACTGAGGCAGTGGGCCCCCTATATGATAAATTCGAGACAGTGGTCCCCATTTTGACTCATAATAAAAAATCTAAGTTACTTTCTAATGTGGAGGATCCACCTTAGTGGCAACCACAGAGCATACGATAAGTTATACTAAAAGGAGAAGCTCTAATACCAATTTGTTAAGGTGAATGCCCTTGGATTAGATATCGGTCGAATTTAATGGCCAGAAAAAATAATAACGAAAATAAAGATAGACAAATAAATAGGACAGAACACAAAGATTTACATGGTTCGGTCAATATAACCTACGTCCACAGCTGGAAGGTGAGCAATTTTATTAATATGTGGAGAATGTATACAAGTACAAACGCTGGAATAAAAGGCTTTCAAAACTCATCAAATATACAGAAAATAACTAAAGAAAGGATGAGAGGATTTGTAGGAAGGAGTGGTGTTTATATGTCTTCAACCATGCCTTCTATTTATAGCTGAAGTCTTAAGCTTCTATTCAAATTTCTTCAATCTGTGCGCAATCTCAGCAATTGACAATGTCATACGCACAAAAAATGATGGCCATCTATTTTTGACCTAGTGGAGGAAGAGGCCAAAGCATGCAATCAATAGCCAATAATTTTTGACTTATTGGAGGGGCCAAGGCATGTAACACATGATTTTCTCATGACTCTCAATACTGCCCTTTATGGTTAGATACAAACTAACATACTAAATACAGAGCCTCTGTTATCTCTTAGTAAAGCTTATGGCCTTTTCACTTAGGAGGAAAGGCACAAGTGTTACATGTAAGAGAGGAGCGAATTGAGGTAATAGGATTTGTAGTTCAACGCCTAATAGACCACAAAGTATATAGATAAAATGAAAAGGTAGTTTGCACGAATTGTAGAAAGTCGAGGCATGAGGTGAAAGATTGATACAAAATTATTTGCTATCTAGAATGATGGTTGGTTGGGTGTGGTGGAGGTCATGGCAAAGGCAGAAATAATGGTGGAATAGGAGGTATAGAGCAAAGATGTGTTTCTGCTATGACAAACATTGTGTAGGGCATTGGAATATTTGGGTCAATGGCAAAAATAATGCAACTCTCAACAAAGGAGAGGGTAGTTTGCTCAAGCTCTTAAAAGAATAGTGAGCTACCCTAGTGTCGATGATTAATGCTCACAAACTAACTAGTAAGGACCTCACCATATGTTGGTTATTAGATACTGGAGCATCTTAACATATGAAATGAAGTGGCGAATTTTTCTTGGATGTGAGAGATATAGTGGTAGTGCAAGAGGGCTTAGTGGACTTAGGAGGAGGAGTCATATCACATCATACTCTATATGTTCCAAAATTAAATTGCAATTCACTTTATTGAAGATATAAAATGTGCTATCATATTTACTGACAAATTGTGTGTGATACAAGACCATACTTTGAAGACCCTAATTGGTAAGGGTGAGCAACAAGACGAGCTCTATTACTTCCATGATGTTGCGATGACACGTGCAAGTGTGTGTTAAACGGAAGCAGTGGATTCTTACACATTTTGGCACCAACATATAAGTCATCCCTGTTCTCAAATTGTTAAATTATTACTTGGAGTTGCTAGTAGTACTTGTAATAAAGAGAATAAAATGTGTTACATTTGTTTTAAGGCCAAGAAAACTTGTGATGCTTTTTCTTTAAGTAATAATAGAGCCATTGGACCTTTTAAATTAGTACATTATGATGTCTCGGGTGCTTATAGAGTGCCAAATTCATGTGATCCATATTATTTATAATTATGGTAAATGATTTTTTAACAGCTATGTGGGTTTATATAATGGCTAATAAAATATGAGTTATTGAAATTGTTAAAAATTTCTATGCGATGGTCTAATATCAATTTAATTGCAATGTGAAAATAATAAGAAGTGATATTGGAACATAATTTTGTCATATTAATAAATATTTTTTTGAGAATGAGATTTTGTTTTAGACCTCATGCGTTGGAACCTCACACCAAAATGGTTGCGTACAAAAGGAAACATCATCATATACTTAATGTTAGATCTGCATTATACTTTCAAGCTCACTTACCTATCAAGTTTGAAGGAGAATGTATCTTAACTGTGGCCTATTTAATAAATAGAACTCCATCTAAATTGATTGGCAAAAAGTTACCTCATAAAGTCTTATATAGTAAACCCCCTTTGTACACATATACAAGAACATTTGGGTGTTTATGTTATGCACATTATCAGGGACATGATCAATATAATTTTAGATACTTAAAAATGGTGGAGGTTATATGAGCTAGATATAAGAGAATACTTTGTCCCTTGTGATGTGGAGTTTATGGAGAGTCATTTTTCTTTTGCACAAATAGATGAAATTGAGACATCTGAGTGGTCAAACCTCGCCTTAGGATCTTTGTCATAGTATTTTGATGACTGGGACGTAACTATGGGATCTAGAAGGTTTTCCTGGAATTTTGATTATGCACAAGAAAGCCCTAGTCAATGAGCATGTAATGGTCATGACAAAAGGCAAAGTGAAAGAGATGGAGAGAAGGGGAGTGTGCAAGCTGGAGTGTTGTGGGCTGACACTGTTGGTCACAATTCATATGAGAATGAGGTAGGGGATGAAATAACAAATGAGGTCTAGACAATTGAGGATGGTATAACATTGTTAGAGATACTTATCCATGGGCATTATATCAAGCAGCCTTCCACTCGACTTAAAGGAATTATCACTAACATCATACATTGTTTAAACCGCCCATCTCATCCTTATCTTCTGTGTTATCATGTATGTTATATCCTATTACACATTATGTGACATGCAATCATTTTTATACCAAACATAAAGTTTTTCTTGCAGCTGTTATTACTGAGGTAGAGCCCACTATATATGCTAACATTGTGTGTGACCCACGATGGGGTGAGGGTATGCAATGAAATTGATGCTTTGGAGAGAAATGAGACTTTAATTATTAAGACACTTCCTTTCGGCAAAAAAGACCATCAATTATAAGTGGGATTATAAGATCAAATATAATCCAGATGGTTCTATTGAACGTTTTATAGCTCATTTGGTGATTTTTGGTAACAACCAAGTAGAGGGTATTGACTACAATGAGAATTTTGCTTCTATTGCGAAGATGTTTACAATACTTACTCTTTTATCTTTAGTAGCCGTTAGAAACTAGGAAGCGCACCAAATGGATGTTTATAATGTTTTTCTACATGAAGATCTCAACGAAGAAGCATAGATGACTTTGACCCTTATTTTTAGCTTCTTATCAAGGGAAGGTGTGCCGCTTACATAATTCTTTGTATAGGCATCATCAAGCTTCCTGTAACTATTTTTCAAAGTTAACTAGTGTACTTAAGAGTTTGGGTTTTTTTAATCTTATGTTGACATATTATTTACATTTCAATGAGACGATATAATTTTATATGTTCTTGTATTATGGCGAGCAATTATTCTAATTTTCTAGGTCATTTCAAGTTGTTAGTCCCTGGTGGCACCCAAAAGGGGGTGAATTGGCTGTTCACAAAATTTGACAAATTTTCTAACTAATATATTCATTTAAAAACAATTAATATAAATTAGTATGAGAAATTGCTTAATATAAATTAATCAAACAATTGGAAAATAATTTAAAGAGGATAGGGAGAGGATAATACAAACCTGATTTATAGTAGTTTAGTCCTTGCCGATGTTCATTCCCAAGACTCTTTTTAGAATTCTACTATAATTCTTCTTTCAAAGTGAAATATAACCTTTGTATAATCTTTCTCGATAAAGAGGAACCATTATTGCAATATTCTTCCAAAGTGAAGAGGAACCTTAATCTCACTTATGTCATAAATACAATAATATATTTCCACAACCAAATATTACAACTCAAAATATCTCACTTTATCACTTGATAACTCTAAAATGACTCACTCACACAAAAATGACAAAATGATTGAAACATTCTTTGTAATTTGTTTTACATCACTCAAAACCTTCTTAATGCTAAAATTAATAAGAAAACACCTCTTTAAATTGATTTAGGACCCAAAATAGCTATTGGAGCCAAGAACTAGCCATTACAATAGTTTTATCTATACTAGTCAACCAATATGCATTTACAGTACTAGATTCACTAGACGTTAGAACACTAGTCAATAAGTACACATATTGGTTGACCAATATGGCATATTGGTTTATCAATACATCAACCAATGTTGCTACAAAATCTCTGTACATCAAATTTAACAACTTTAAGCTATATTGGATGACCAGTCACCAAAAAAAAGAAGAAGATTTCAACAACTTCAAATATTCAAAACCAATTTTTAAAATCCCAATATATTCCCCAAAGATTATTTGAAAGATGAGAGGATTTTATATCAAAATTAAAAGCTTCAATGTCTCTTGATGAATGTAAAGAATCATATAATGAAGTAAGATGAATGATTTTGCATAGTGAGCCTTTTGGATCATCAAACAAAAAAAGTGAGGTTATAAATAATAATACAAAATGTTAAATGATCTTGATGAGCCTTGATCTCCTTTTATTCTTGTTGCATAGTGAGCCTTTTGGAGCATCAAATTAACAAAGTGAGGTTATAAATAATAATACAAAATGTTAAAAGACCTTGATGAGCCTTGATCTCCTTTTATTCTTATTTCAATCTTCATTTCATCGGTTACAAAATTCAACTTCTTTTTATTAACTTCCATCACTATCTTCTTGAGTTTATGACTTTATTTTGTTTTAATACTGCTTTGCATAAAAATAATAAACTCATTAGTAGTGATTAGGTTTTGTTATCATCAAAACATCAATTGGAACCTCCATTGGTTCAACAATCTCCCTCTTTTTGACGATGACAAAACATTTGTGATATTAAAGAAAATAATGGGGTTAAACACACAAAAAAACTATCAAAATAATGATTAGCTCCCTCTTTTTTCATGTCCAAATCATATTTCAATATCAATAACAAAATATAAAGAAAAATTCATGAAGATAACATAAGTTTACTGAAGCATATCAAATAAAGTGCAAGATGTAAGAAATACAAACATGACGAAACAATTATTCCCCCTAAATTTCATCACCTCCTGAATGTTATCACTCCCCCTAAATCTAATATCAAGATACCTTCTCCCCACTTTTGAAATCATCAAAATGAAATCTATTATAAAACAATGCATAATAAAGTTTCATATGTCAAGCGTACTTGGCTAAAGAAATTGAATTTGACTAAGATTAGCACACTTTCTTACTATACATATATTAGTTGACCAATATGGCATATTAGTTGACCAATTTTATTATAAACTCTTAGTATATTAAATTTAACAGCTTTAAGCTATATTAGTCAACCGCTAACCCATATAAGTTGACTAATAAAAAAACATGATTTTAACAACTTCAGATGGTCAAAAGCAATTTTAAATTCAATTATGATTAAAACTCTTCCCAAAATATTCCCCAAAGATTATTTGAAAAATTAAGAGGCTTTTATATTAAAATCAAAAGCCTTAATGCCTCTTGATAAATGTAAAGACTTATGCAATAAAGTAAGATGAAAGATTTTGCATGGTGATCATTTTGGATCATTAAATTAAAAATATGAGCTTACAATTAATAATAAAAAATATGAAATGACGTTTATAGACATTAATTTCCTTTTGTTCTTGTTTCTCTCTTAATTTAACCAGTTACAAACTTTAACTTTTTTTTGTCAACTTTGTATACTATCTTCTGGAGTTTATGACTTCACTTTATACTAATATTACTTTTCATCAATATAATAAACACATTAGTGGTAATTATGTTTTGTTATCATTAAAACATCAATTGGAACCTCCTTTGGTTCAGTACAAGTCATATCTCAATTGGTGCTTTCATATGAAACGGCTTGGCATGTTAAAATATTTTCTTGGTACTGAAGTGGCATGGAGTCCCAGGGCATTTTTGTGTGTCACTTAAGCAAACTCACAAACTAGTGTTAGCTTCTGGAAAACTATTGACTGATCCAGAGCATTATTGTCATTTGGTAGGAAGACCTATTTATCTTACAATCACAAGACTTGAACTAAGTTATTACCTGTATATCTTAGCTTAATTCATGCAAGCGCCGCAAGAAGAACGTTGGGAAGTAGCTCTATAGGTGGTTCAATATTTGAAAGGAAATCTTGGACAAGGCATCTCTTTATGTGCTGATTGTGATCTCCAATTGTAAGCATATTGTGATTTAGATTGGGCTAGTTATCCTTTAAGTAGATAATCATTGATTGGATATTCCTTGAATATTCACCTATTTTCTAAAAGACAAAGAAACAATTACAATTTGTTGATCTTTAGCTTAAGCAAATTATAGATTTGTTGCTACTACTACTTGTGAGTTAACGTGGCTTAGGGCTCTACTTCAATCCATAGGTGTAGAAAATTCTTAGCCAATGAGATTATATTACGATAATAAGGTTGCCCTCTATATTGCATCCAATCCAATTTTTCATGAGTGCAGCAAGCATATTGAAGTCGACTGTCATTATGTGCAGGAAAAGATTTAAGTTGGACACATTGTCATGGAACATGTTCGATCTTATAGTTAGTATGATATTAGGAGATTTTCTCTGACTAGTTTGATCTATGGATACATATGTAAGACATAAGAATGAATATTCAAAACTTTCCCTCACAAAATCATCAAAAGATCATATACAAAAATTTTATTTAAAAATTTTTTATCTTCTATTTTTAATAATTATGTGAATGAGAATTATTATATAATAATTATATTTTAACTTAAATTTAAGATATTTATAAATTTTGATTTGGATTGATTGTTTTTACTTTTTTATATTTTTGGATTTAAAATTTTGAATTCACCCCATTTTATGGACTAATTATTATAATTTAAATTCTTTAATTTTCTTAATGTATTCAATTTATACGTATCTAGCCTTGAGGTTCCAAGCTTTTTCCATAAAGTAAATTCATGTGGTTTGGAGGCAACTGAGAATATTGACAAAGTGAAAACTTTTAAATGGAATTTGATTGATACTTTTAAAATAGTAGTACCTAATTTTTCTTCTACTATAAATTTTCTAATTTATACTAGTTATTGTTATATCCTAACAAAATAATAAAATAAATTGTTAATTTTTTACCTTATGAAAATAATTTCCTTTATTGAGAAATATAACAATGTGTGATGTTTACTTCTTTCTTAGCAAAATATATATAGCACTTGCTATATTGAAAAAACAAATAATTTCTAGTAAAAAATGTGAAAACTCTTATTCTTAAATTTTTAGGATATACGTCGCTAATAAGCATCTTGAAGTTGCTTCAAAATTCGCATAGCTTTTTAATTAAAAAAGTTTGTCTACATTTCACCCAATTAAAGCCTATAATCTACACCTGTAATTATTTGTCCATTACAATGCGGTCATGAGCAAACTTGGTATTCAATAGTAAGATAACGATATTCAAGGAATAGCCTTGAAATTGAATTATCTTTTTTTTTTGACTAAAAAATTGAATTATCTTTTAGTTTAAACTTTCGTTTAAAAAAGAAATTTAGTAATGTTCTGTATCTCAACCTTTAGTCAATTTCAAATTTTATAACATAAATTTGTGAAAAATAAATTTACTACTTATTTGAAAAATTTTACTCGTTAAATAGATTAAAAATGATATATGATATATCCCCATCTCATTTTCTTTTCTCTTTTAAGGACTTCTGCTTAATGTATTCCTACTTATTTTGCATATTATTTCCTCTTTCTCGTATTAGTGAATAGAAAACGTGAGCCACAGATAGTTACCATTTTCAATCTTTTTCGCATACTATTGTCTAATAACCAAACTCCATACATCATGTTAAAATATTGGACAATCCATAAACCAAATGAAATATATAACACAAATGAAGAGTTCATTTTAGGAATATGGAAAGATATAGACATATACTCACCATTGTAGTTTCCTCTATATTCTGTTGAAGTATATGACAAATTTCATGTCTTGCATGCGATGGAACCACAGCCAATAACTTGTCAGTCCATATGGCCTCTGTCTATATATACATCCCAAAGATGAAACAGTCTCATTCATCCAGCTTTACCTATAATCTCCCATACAACACTCATGGGGTCTTTCAACAAAATTTGCTCTTTGGTTTTGGCGATAGCAATTTGCATAGCTTGCCTCTCCAGTTTCCATCTCGTGGAGGCCAGCCAACGTGGGTTTAGTGTGGAACTAATTCACAGGGATTCTCCAAAGTCTCCCTTTTATAATCCTAAAGAAACGCCTTCTCAACGCTTGGTTAATGCATTCCGTCGTTCCATTCAACGTGTTAGCCATTTTTATCCATCAGCTGTTGCATCTACCAAGTCTCCACAAACAAGGGTGACTAATGATGAAGGTGAATACCTCATGAAAGTTTCATTTGGCACTCCATCTTTTAGCATTGTAGCTATTGCCGACACAGGAAGTGACCTCATTTGGACCCAGTGCAAGCCTTGTAAAGATTGTTACAAGCAAGATGGTCCACTTTTTGATCCGAAATCCTCCACAACCTACAGAGATTTTACTTGCAGTTCGAATCAATGCAGTTACCTGGATCAATCTTCTTGTTCCTCTTCCAACATTTGTCAATACCAATATCAATATGGAGATCAGTCTTATACTTACGGTAACCTAGCAGCTGACACCGTAACATTGGGTTCCACAAATGGTAGTCCAGTATCCTTCCCTAAAACAATAATTGGTTGTGGACATGACAATGGTGGAACCTTTGACGCCAAAGGTTCAGGAATCATAGGTCTTGGAGGTGGCCAACTGTCTCTCATCAGACAATTGGGTTCTTCAATTAGCGGCAAATTCTCTTATTGTCTGGTGCCTCTTACCTCCCAATCTAAAAACTCGAGTACGATGAATTTCGGTAGCAACGCTATTGTTTCTGGAAATGGAGTGGTCTCAACACCGTTAATCGCAGGAACCCCCGATACGTTCTACTATCTCAACCTAGAAGCAATCAGTGTTGGAAATAAGAGGATACCGTATAGCAGTTCTTCTAGTGGATCGTCTGACGGTAACATTATTATCGACTCTGGAACTACATTGACACTAATTCCTCAAGACTTCTTCTCGGCCTTGTCTTCAGAAGTTGACAAGGTTGTTGGAGGAAAACAAACTCAGGATCCAAACGGAGTTTTCCAACTATGTTACACTGCAGATTCTCAACTCAACATTCCTACACTCACTGCTCACTTTAAAAGTGCAGACGTGAAGCTGAATCAAGGAACCATCTTTATTGAAGCAGCAGAGGGAGTAGTGTGCTTTGCTTTCATTCCTACTGATGTAAGTGTTGGCTCGATCTTCGGTAACTTGGCACAATCCAATTTATTGGTTGGCTATGATCTTCAGGCTATGACTCTCTCCTTCAAGCACACCGACTGCACCACGGTTTAAAATTTAAAGTCTATTTTCTTTTTACTTCCTCCTAGGAAAAACATAAGTCCTTCATTTGTCTTTTTTCTTATCCGATGTTTTCACATCTTGTATCAATCACGTCATATAATAATTAATAAGTTTTTTTTCGCCTAAAAATAATCTCCACGAGTTCTCTTTTCCATTCTTTTTCTTTACCAAGAGTTAAAAGTTTTGTTTACAGTGGACAATGTTACAATGAGCTAACTAATTAATTTGTTTGGTTCCTTATCAATGCAACGGAGAAAATAAATTGTTGGTACTAAGCAATGGCGAGGAATCTCAAATAAATAAACATACTCTGCAAATTTTCATATGCAATTTTTTCATATGATACGAGTGGCAAGTGTGCAGAAATATGGCCCGGCCTATATTTTATGTAGGTTTAGGGTTTTTTTTTAATTTAATAGTATATTAAATCTTGACCGTTAATTTAATACTTGATAAACATATAAGATTTAATGTCAACTGAGAAGTATATATAAACTAATCTTCTCTCTACCCTAATTAAGTATAGACAAAATAAATACAGAATGAACGTATTTTTGGTTGTCCATCAACGTATTGTTGAAAGTTGTCTCTATATTGGACAAATCTCGCTCAAGGTAAGTGATATATTTACTTCATTTATGTGGTTATTATTATATTCAAGATTTGAATTAACGCAAATAATTTACGTATAATTCATGATTTATGTCTTTGATGTTTGAATATTAATAATAGAAAACTTACAAAGTATACTACCTCAAGAAATATGGATGTGAAAATATCGAAATATAAAGATTTTCCTTGCAAATAATAATAATAATAAGAGGAAGAGGAAGAGGAAGAAGAAGAAGAAGAAGAAGATGTAAGATTTTATTATATATTTTTCATTCTAAATTAAAATCAAAATTTTTTCTTTTCTGAAAATATAATATGATTTAAATATTATCTTGTAAAAAATCTAAGAATAAAGTTATAATACATAATTGTTAAATTTGAGAATGTGATACAAGTGAGAATATTGGACACAAATGATGTTCAAGTGATACAAGGAGAATATTAGACACAAATTATAATCATGGGTGCCATTCACCTTTTACTCTATTCACATATATGAGTGCATTATCAACAAAGTTAAGTTGAAGGCTACATTGTTGTATGCACTTTACTAGTGTGATTTTTTTAGAAATTAAAAATAATATTAATTAAAGATAGAAAAGAAATACAAATTTAGAGAAGTCAAAAGACTCACGGATCATCCCAAAAAAAAGGGCAACATTCAACACCTAATAAGCAATCACACATAAATGGCAACATTCCAAAGTAAAACTAAAGATCCATTGTTGAGACCAAAATGGGAAAAGAAATCCCAATCACCACAAGCCTCCTTCTTACTTTCCCCGATTAGGGTTAGAGGAATCAATAGTCACGACCATCTTAAGGCATCGAGAGTAAGCTTTAAGATAGATCAAGTGAGTGTCCCAAGCAAATAGGTTCCAGCCTAGCCTTGTACCAAGAATGCTCCAGAGTATCCTTTGGTGATTAAAAGGTAAGACAAATCCTTCATAAAATCATGTTTCCCTTCTTCATGTTTCACACTTAAATTTGACCAATGGAAAATGATTGAGGCTTCCCTTCTTGTCTCTTTATGTACCAAAACATCTGTTAAGTGTCCTGAACATCGTTCCTAGCCTCGATGGCGCTTCCCTTTCGTCAGCTGAGTGGTAAGTGCCCTTTCCAATGCTTTCTATGTTATCAAGGAATATTAGCTTCGAAAACTTCTTGCTACTGTTGCTATACATATTTCTCTATATTCTCCATAAGTTAGCTAGTTGGGATCAACGCTCCTTGATAGAGCTAGAGGAGATTAATTGTTCTCTTATTTGAGCAAAAATACACTCCCTTACCTGTTGTGAATTTCTACTGATGTTTTGGAACTTACGTATATTCCTTTCTGCCCATATTTCCTTAATGTAAGTTGCAAAGGAAATTAGGCGGATAAGAGAATTAGGATGGGAAATGGACTTCAGTCTGATAAACCATTGCAGTATCACTATGAATTGAAGTGTGTTTAGGGACCACAAACATTTATGTCATATCTAAGACCAAATGTCTCTAGAGCATGGACACTCAAAAAACAAATGATCCTTATTCTCTTGTCCTGTGTTACACAAGACACAAACCTCCGTTGAATTTAAGAAAGAAAGGTTATCCATTATACTAAGCTTGTTTAGGGTAGTGAGCCATAGGATGAATGAGGAGCTAGGCAATAACTCTTGATGTCAGACCACTTTATACCATTCTACTTTGACATTCTCCGAAACAACCATTCCCTACAGCTTTTTGTTGTAAATAAACCTTGCAGATGGTTTCTCCAAATATATCTGTAAGCTATCAATAAGTTAGGGGAGTAGTTGGGTTGTAGGTAGTGATTTTTTATCGAAAATTCCATCCACTGATCCTCCCTAATAAAGGCCTTAACCTTAGCAGTTGAGGGAAGGTGGCTTAGTGATTGAATGACAATATGATTCCTGATTAGTTGTCCATTGCCTGTCCAGTTGTCGTACCCAAAAATAGCCCTCACTCCACCCAATTCCTCCTTTATCTTCAACAGTTGTGACAGAAACCAAGAGTGGGAGCTCTTTGAGTTAACAGTCCATTACTCTGACCTTTTAGGATATAGGCATGGAGCCATTTAACCCATAGGGTATCATCTCCTTGCAGGATATACCAGAATTTCTTCATCAAGAGAGCTTTATTAGATGATTTAACAGGAATAATTCCAAGGTCTTCCTCCAGCTTAGGTCTACAAACATCAATCCACTGTACCTTGGCATGTCCCTTATTAAGGACACCTCCTCCCCATAGAAAGTTTCGCATTAACTTTTCCAATGATTTAATAACTCCATTTGCAAGCACCATATTCGAGGACCAATAAGTATGCATGGAGTTAAGCACGAAATTGACTAGTTGTAATCTTGCTTCAAAAGATAGAGCACAGTTGGTCCAAAAGGACAGTCTCTTTTGAATTCTTTCAATAAGAGGATAACATTCACGAAATTGGATCCTTTTGGAAGTAATTGGTAGGCCTAGATAGTATAGGGGAGTTTGTTTTCGTTGTATTCCAGTTAAAGAGAAGACTCGTCCTTCCATGTGATCTGCACTTTTAGAAAGAACAAAATGGCTTTTATTGTAATTAACTGTCAATTTAGACATATAGCTAAATTGGTTTAAAGAAGCCATAAGGAGCTTGATAGAAGCCTCATCAACCTTAGAGAATAGAAAAAGGTCACCTACAAAGCATAAGTTCACCAAAGAGACTTTCTTGCATCGGCTGTGATGTTTAAATTGCGAACCCCTGCTAGTATTGAGCTTCAAGAGAGAAGTTAAGGCCTTCATACATAATATGAATATATAAGAAGATATGGGATCCCCTTGCCTAAGTCCTCTTTTCCCGTGAAAATTTTTTGTAGGAGTATCATTAACCATAACAGTATAGGAAGGAGTAGTAATACAAGCTTTAATCCATTTAATGAATACACTTGGAAAACCCATCATGTTAAGTAGTCTCAAAATAAAGTTCCATTCTACACTGTCAAAAACCTTCTTAAAATCTATCTTGAAAGAACAATTCTTTGGAGCATTCTTCCTCGAGTAGCTTCTTAGCATTTCTTGCACTATAGAGATGTTATCTCCTATTTGTTTGCCTTGTAAGAAAGCACTTTGATTATCACTAATCAAGGACCCCAAAACAATTTTTAGTCTATTAGCAATAATCTTTGGAATCACTTTATATAAGAAATTAGAGTAAGCAATAGGCTTGTAGTCCTCCAAGGATGCTAGATTGCTTAGTTTAGGGACTAAACAGAGATAGGTTTTGTTGATTTCCTTTAACAAAATTCTCGAAGAGAAGAATTCTTTAACAACTGCTTTCACCATCGAGCCAATCTGAGGCCATGCTTTCTGAAATAAAAAGCCATTGAAACCATTTGGTCCTGGAGCCTTTTTAAGATTCATTGGGGAGATAACCTTCTCTATTTCCGAATCTTCAACAGTTCTAGTTAATAATGCTTTATCTTCATTGGATAGCTTGTTATGAATTCAGATTCCAAGAGTTGAGTATGCATAGTTGTATTTCTAGAGATATAGAAATCTTTGAAGAACCTCTCACCTTCCTTCTACAAATCCTCATGTTTACTTATCTTTCTCCCACTTAGCATAGTAATTTCCTTTATAAAGTTATAATTCTCTTAGGCAATTATTGAGCTGAAGAAGAATTTGAAATTTTTGTCACCTTCTTTAAGCCATTTAACTCTAACCCTCTGCTCCATAACACTAGCATGACTGTTTAAAGCTTGCAAATAGTCTAATAGAGCATATTTCTCCTGAGATAAGAGGAAACTATCCTAGGATTATAGGAAAGAGTATGTTGAACTTGGGATAGCTTGTCGCTGGCTACTGATATGGCTTAAAAAGTGCTCTCCCTATATATTTCTTTAGTGGCTTTAAGCCCTCTCTAATTGATTTAGGCTTCTTAACACATTTGAATTGGAGAGTTCTGTTTACATTTGCTGTCACCTCATCCCTCAAGCAATCCTAAAAACCATCTACATCGATCATATAATTGTTGAATCTAAAAGGATGGCAATGCTTCACCTTTAGGACAAATCCTTCACAATCATTAGGGTATGATCTAAAAACATAAAAACATAGGGTCTAAGAAAGAGGCCTTATTTTTGGGAAATTATTGTAACCATGTTTGGTTGACCATAACTCGGTCTAACTTTTTCCTAAGAGACCATCCATCAGTTCACTTATTACTCCAAGAGAAAAAATGACCAGTTGCCTTTAGCTCTAGAACTCCTAACTGATCAATGCAATCTTTAAAATCAGTAGAGTAATTTATTAAGGAAAAATGTCCTTCTACTTCCGTTATATAGAGAATATAATTAAAATCTCCTGAAATGAGCCAAACAGCTACCACTTTTCTTTGAAAACTCAGTAAGCTCTCCCAAAGATCCTTCCTTTGAAAAACATGGTTGAAACCATACACTACCAAGGCAAAAAAAGGTTGTATTCTCCTCAACAAAATGCCACTTCATGTGTATGAATTGCATCTCCATTTCTAGCACCTTAATGTCTATTATTTAGGGATAAAAACTAATAATAATTTTGTCATAAGCATGATCTTGATGATTAAAGAGAGAACACTACTTATTACCTAACTTATAAGAAACTGGAGATTCTCCAATATGATTTTTGTTTCCAAAATAGCAAAAATTGAAAAGTTTTCCTTGACCAAAAAATCCTTTAGGGCCAAAAACTTTTTGGGGCAATTAAAGCCCATAACATTTCAAACTACAATCATAAAGAAATGGCTGTGAAACTTTGACCTTTACTCCTAGTACCCTTCCTCCATTTGACACTAGTAAATTATTCTGCAGCCTCTTTTCCTTTAACATTGCTCGATGTTGAAGGGGAGGAGGTTGCCTCCAGCCTTTTTCCCCCTCATGTGCGGTTGGGATGCCTTCTTTAGGATCTTCTTTAATAGTGCTTATTTCCATTTTTCTACTTAGGCTGGATTGCCACATCTGAATCAAGTAGTGCTTGATCAACTTTGGACACCTTGTGACTTGATTTCATCTCATCATTTCCAACCTTATCCACTTTATTTTGATCCCTTATGACTGGTTCTTCTTGGGACATGTTTTGACATAATACCTTCTCATCATTCTCATCCTTATCATTTTGATCTAGAACTATTAGTTCCATATAACTCCCTATCTTGAAGATTTTCCCAATTGGCATCCACCTTTTGCCTTATAGCTTAAAAGAAGGCTTCCAATGGTAGTTCACTATTATAGTGTCTTCATCTAATGTTCCACTTAAGCCTAACCTTATAATAGGAATTTAGCCTGGTAAATTCTTAGAGATGTCCATAGTAATACATAGTCGAGCATAGCCTAATCTTTTCCTCTTTGCTGTATTTTCATCCATGCATAGAGGCTGCCCCAAATAACTTGCAATCATACTAAGGCCCTTGGTAGTCCAATATTTCAACAGAACATTATACAAGTTAACTCACAAAGGAACTGACTTTAACTTTTCTGTTTCAGGTTGGAACCCTGACTGCCAGCTTTGGAGAAACAAGGGTAAGTTCATCACATGCCAAGGTCCTTCTTTCAAGACTTTAAGAGCTTAAGCTTTGGAGGAAAAGGTAAATAACGATAAAATTTTCTCAACTACCAATACCTCCAACAAACCTTTGTTCTTCCAAGTAATGTTTGCCCACTTTTACAGCACTAGATATGGGGGCCTTTTCTCCAAAAAGAACCCCACCAGTGAAGCCTCCCATGATCGGGCTTCTTCGTAAAGGACTTATAGATTCGACAAAACAATGACTCGACCTTGGTCTTCCTTAGGGGGGAGTAATGGAGTGTTGTATCTCCTTCAACAGATATCACTTATTTCCATCTCTTCTTAAGATCAGAGGAAGAAGAGGAACCCTTTTCAGGTAGCTTAGAAGCAGCTAAGGTATAGGAGGGTAACAAGGAAAAATTAAGGGGAGAATCTACACAAAAGGTAGGAGATTCAGGTGCAGGCATGGCTGATAGACAAGGGAATGGAATATAGTGCAGAGACAGGGCAAAGATTTCAGAAAATGGTTACTAAATAAGGAAATACAATCAAAACAGACTGCAAAGAAAGACAAAAAAAGCCCCTAGCAACTAAAGAGGGACTCAGTGAGAACAAAGTTTTGGGAAAGGAGAGAAAGTAGATGCTTGTGAAGAAGATGAAGCAATTCTTTGTTGCTTGAAGGAAACAGGAAAAGAAAACAGAGAGCTAGGCAGAAGTTTGAGAAGAAGTTGAGTGTCAGAAAAGAAGCAAGTGTTTGAGGCTTGAAGGGAAGAGGAAAATGCAAACGGAGAGTTGGAGGTTAGAGGGGCTGGAGGTTGGAGGCTGGAGGAAGAGAGATCGATCAACAGATCCCATCTCTAAAGAATAGAGAAGAATGGGGAAGAAGGAGCAGGAGCAAGATTGGCCCTTTTCACGAATACCTATAGGTCGAAACAAGAAGCGAAGCACACAGACACCCTTTCACGTAGTTGATAGGCCTTATTAGTGTGAATGTTAATGGTATATATATGCATGTTTAAACTTAAATTTTTACTACGGAAATTATTTACTTATATTTTAATTTTCACTTAAAGTCAAAAGTGATAATTATATTTTACTGACTAAAAATAATTAAAAGGTTAATTTTTAAAATCTAAGAAAACCAACAAAAAGTAAAAATAGAAGAAGATTAGGAAAGTATCAGTCAATGAAATTAATCATTGTCTCCTTTATTTTTATTTATGTTTGTTTCAAAATTCATCTCATCTTAATCTATATAATTCAACTAAAAGTAATCACCTTAGTCAAATTATCTTCTTCATAAGTATAAGCTAATGATATAATTATTATTTACTGATTATATCATCATTATTAAATAAAGATAAAGATATTTTTATCTTATAAAAAAATATTTGTACTATTTATAATAGTAATAGTGTGAATATTATTGGTGTATCTATATACAAATTCAAACTTAAAATTTTTATTATAAAAATTGTTTAAGTAAATTTCAATTTTTACTTAACATGACGTTAGATTTTTAAGTGATAATTATATTTCACTCACTAAAAATAATTAAAAGGTTAACTTTGAAAGTCTAAGAAGACCAATACAAATTAAATATGAGAATGTTAGATTAGACAAAAGAAAAAAAGAATGGATAAATAGGAAAATTAGGAAAGTAATACCAAATGAAATTGATCATTTTTTTCTTTATTCTTATTTCTCTCTACTCTAAAATTCATTTTATCTGAATTTATATAACTCACATAAAAACAGTCATTTTTTTAATATAACTAAGGACCAATAATATATAACTAAACTAAATGCAGTCATCAACTTTATGATTATTATGTAGTGTCATATCATCATTATTAAATAAGGATTTGTTAATTTTATAAAATAATATGTTTATTATTTATAATATTAATAATTATCGATTTTTGTTAGTAGTTGATGACGAAATTTTTGTATTGTTTTAATTGTAGAATCTTTAACGAGAGAAGCACCAAGAGAGAATGTTTCACATCATCTTCATGTGGTTTTCTTATGTGAGTTCTTTTCCCCGATATTTTAGTTAAATAAACCGTATATGAAAGGTATTGAAAATTAAGAATGGTTATTTTGACATTATACATGAGATTTCAAGCTAGGGTTTTAAAATTGGAAAGGTTAAAATGAACATTGTTCGACATTTTGAACATACTTTTTGACAGAGATACAGGATTTAAGTACCACAAAAAATTATAAAAAGATAGAAAATTTTCCACGATTCATAAGAAAAAGACGTTTAAGACTAATTGCATCCTACATGTACACTAGTGTTCGAAATCAAGAAATATTAATGTCTCATAATCAATGTATTTAAAATTATTTTTCAGAATCACTTTTTAATTATAATAGCCATCACTTTTATGAGAAATAAACTTTTAAAAGCAAAACAACAACGATGAGAAAGGTTTGAGAGCCAAATTGGAAGGAAAGAGAAGGTGATTAAAGTGAACTTCATTAACTTTCAAAGGATTTGGTAGTGTTTAAATAATTTTTAAGTAAATTAAAAGGGATTTAAGACACTTTCCCTAATAAATTTGTAACACACGTTAATTGAGGCTTTTTAGAATTATTACTTTAATATTTTGTGTGTTAACTAAGTGTTGATTAACTATTTACATCTTTCAGATTTTGTTTTCGGGTAAATTGATGAAGAATCCAAACTCAAAATATTCAGAAGAATTAAGTTTTTGTTAAATTGACAAATTTGGGGTTTGAGTTATATGAATTTGCATATGTTTGCATGATCTATAGACATGAAGAGATGAGTAGATATGGAAATTGTGATTTTGAATGTCGGTGAATATTTTTGGTACACGTAATAAGTTATGAATATATTTTCATAGTTTGATGCTTTATATGTACCTATGGTGTGTGAATGAATGAATATTAAGACCTTAAAAAGGCGATGATTCTGCATATGTTCGTATAATGACTTGTACAATCAGTTGAAGCTCATTAGCCACATTAGAATAAGAGTATGTACCACTCTGCGAGTCGAAACAACTTGGCCAGTGTCACAATATGTCAGGTATCATTTTATCAGTCAAGTGAATTAGTTTACGCTAGATTAAGGTAGACATTAATCCATTAATCGATTCAAATTAGTCGATACTAAAATGGAATAGGTACTATTTTATTGGTCAAGAAGAATTAGTTAAAATTAGTCGATACTAAAATGGAATAGGTACTATTTTATTGGTCAAGAAGAATTAGTTAACGTATACTTTCAACAAATATAAGACTTTGTATATTAGTTGGCAGCACATAATTGCATTCAAAATGATTATGTTATAGTGTAGGTAACTGGAATTGGGAAGCGATCCAATATTTACTCCCTTCGTCGATTTGCATGTCCATTGTGGGTATACTTCCTCCCAACGCCCACTTAGGACTTGACAAGTTAATCTGGGGCATTTCCCTACTGCATCACCATATTCTATGATAATGGCTCATGATGAAGTTTCGTTCAATAATTTATGAAAGACAATATGGCAGTGGAAGGGCCCGCAACATATTCGATCCTTCCTTTGACTCTTTGTATACGATCAATTGCTGTCTAATCAACGACGTGTTCGCAAAAAATTAACTACAAATGTCTCGTGCTATCATTGTCATTCAGAAGAATCCTCGATTCATATCATGCGAGACTGCACCAAAGCCGACACCTTGTGGAGAGCGTTCCCTCCACTGATAATCACTTCTGACTTTTTCACTCTGCCAACCCATGAGTGGCTTCTTAAAAATCTCCAAACACACCAACTTGTACTAGGCTTGGATTGGTCTATTATATTTGGGACTGCATGCTGGTTCTTATGGACCTAGAGAAATAAGACCCTTTTTGATGAACAATTTGCTTGGGCAACTGCACCAACGTATTATGTTTTGGAGTACATCCATTAGATTTATAAAGCTTCGGTATGGCAAGGAAGAGCAAATCTTGGCAATCGAGCTCGGTATGAATAGCTTATAGGCTGGTGTAAACCTCCTCCCAGCTGAGTAAAATTAAATACGGACAGAGCGTGCAACAGATCGTTCTCTTTGGCCACAGTAGGTGATCTTCTTCATGACAGTTCAGGAGCTTGGCTTGGAGGATTTGTGCAGAATATTGAACGGTGTTCTGCTATCTCTGCTGAACTCTGGGAAGTACTATCTGGGCTCAAGTTTGTATGGAATCTAGGATATCACCGGATAGAATTAGAAATGGATTCGCTAGCAGTGAATAATATTCTGTCATCCCCATCTACACGCTCAATGTCCCTTGATCCCCTAGTCCTCGGTATCAATGAGCTTTTTACTCGAAACTGGGTAGTTATACCTCGACACATTTACAAGGAGAGTAACCGATGTGCCGACTGGCTTACCAATTTTGCAGAACAGTTTAAGTTAAAGATCACTTCTTTGGAAAATACACCTATCGGGTGCCTCTCAATCCTCTTAGAGGATATGTCGGGGATTTGTTTCCCACGACTAGTAATGTAATTTGTATCGGATCTTCTTTCCTTTTCATGTAAATAAACATGCATCATGAATCTCTTTGACAAATAGTCTACCACATAGATACATTCATTGATATTTGAGACATATTGAATAGATGGTGAATAACTTTATATTTCTCTTATTATACCTTTCACTTAATTGGTATGGATTACCTGATTTTCTTTTCAGAATTAGAATGAACAACTTAAGTATAGGGATCTAGATAGATTTTAAGCATAATTTTATAAAGTTGAATTTTAAAAACTCTAAATAGAGAAAAGATGATGTTCATTAATTTCTTTTCAATTATATGATTTTAACATGTAAATCTTAATTCGATAACAAGACTTAAGTGATTAGGTATTTTAATTAAGTGGCTGTCAATAGAAATTTAATTAAATTGACTCTAATTTAGGTCGTTGAATCTATAATATTTGGCCCTTCCTTTATTTCTAATTTTACACAATGTATTAACAGAAGTAATTACAATTATTATTATTATTATTATTAACAGAAGTAATTACAAACAATTCTAGTAATTGATAATGTTAAACATATGCAATTACAATTATTATTATTATTATTATTATTATTATTATTATTATTATTATTATTATTATTATTACCTTAATAAATAAGATAATTTAATAGCTAATTAATCCTGATATTTTAACTTTGCAATTCTTAACCATTAAATTTCAAAATAACAAACAAACAGAAAAGCCTTATCTTTATTTAAATTTAATATATGTTACATTAAAATATATTAAAAAGGTGAAAATAGTCAATATTCGAAGCATGTTGACTACTATTCTCTTCCTATTTTATAGGTACGTTTGGTTCGTGAGAAGTCAAAATTAATGAAATTGTATTATTAACAGAGGCCAATTAATGAAAACAATGCCTCTTTTAGAGAAACAGTGAGAATTTTATTAAGGGAAGAAGTTTCCCCAATTTATTTATCGAATGCTCCTAATAAATTAGTTACGTAAACATCTTTTTGAGCCATTTTATTTTAAGGAACGAAGCAGAGCCTTCAATTCCAACTTGAGGTAGGAAGATAAAGAAAACTAAACTTTTATTGCGAGCTTACATTAATTAAGTTGAAACTAATCCTCTATCCATGGTATAAATACTACTTATTTTTGTGACACGAGATGAAGGGGGCATGTATTAAAAAAAAAGAGTAGAACGTTAGTAAGAGGGTCATTCCTAGTATTTTATAGGCTTTGAGCAAAGTAAAAAAGTAGGTCCCTATTTTTGCCTATTTTTGGGCTCTTATAAAGAATAAAAATAAGCAAAATATGAGCTTTTTGTTTTTTTTTTATAAATCAGAATTTTATAAAAAAAATAAAAAAATACGTACAAGCAAGAGACGCCATAGGTAATCTCTGAACATGTAAAAAATAAAATGGCATGCATCCCCTACTAAGTCCTGTAATAAGGACTTAACCCAAATCCTGCCAGAATAGAAAGTGACAAGATCAACCTCAAACCAAATACCACAAATGCCCAGTTATACACCAAGCAATAAAACACCATCAACTACCGCATTATATTAGCATATGCCTAAAATACACTAGCTAAATCACAGACCAATCACAAAGACAATCACGACATTATCAAATCTTGCTAATCTGTATTCATTGTCTCAGTTAATGCCCGCAGCAACTACCATAGGCAATGGTTTGCTATGCATAAATCATTGCCTAGCAAAGCGTCATAGAATCCCTATTGCATTTGGAACAGCGTCGATGCCCTTGAAAATGTGGCCATCCAAGACGGTTCAATATGAGCCTTTTGTTGTTCTTTTAGAAGGTCAGAAGTAGGCTCAATTTTACTGTTTATGAGGATAGGCCCTGGGTGGGTGCCAGACTACCCTTTCCTAGGGCAGCTCTGGTTAGTAAGA
This sequence comes from Erythroxylum guanchezii, assembly GCA_025629825.1. Lineage (NCBI taxonomy): Eukaryota > Viridiplantae > Streptophyta > Magnoliopsida > Malpighiales > Erythroxylaceae > Erythroxylum > Erythroxylum guanchezii. The sequence goes on from JAOTAX010000001.1 coordinate 15,573,163, forward strand.
GGAAAGATGAGCTGAAAAGATTTAAATAGTGACATGGAGAAGATGTCTAAAGGTGTGGTGTCGTTTCAATAATCAGAAGAGCAGATAAGAGAGAATTAGCAAGAGAAATGTGGAGAATGGGGATGCATTGTAACTTGTAACCAATGGCTAGTATAGTTGTTATTTACTTGTAAAAAACTCAGCAAAATAACGAATAATCATCTGATATTTTCTTCTAACTCTTAGTGCATTTCCATCTCATAACAACTACCAGAGCCCTAATTCATTTCTAAGTTGCCTCTGGTAAAGCTAAAACTAAGGCTATGTTTAGTTAAACGTAAGATTTTTAATAGAATGGAATGAAATGGTTTAAAATGGAATGGAATATAAATAGGTGTAATATTATAAATTTGTTTTTTAGGAGGGAAAAAAGGGTTCATAATGTAATTTAGTAAAATGTTGTTTGGAAGAAGGGTTTATAACGTGAAATAGTGAAAAGTTGTTTATCATTTTATATTCCATCTTAAACCCCAAAATCGGAAATTTCTCATTTTTATTGTTTGGGTAGGAATGAGATGTAATATGAAACCCTCCTTTTCTATCCCATTCCATTATAAACCTTTCTCCAAACAATGAAATAATATTACACTTCATTCCATTTCATTAATAAACCCGCAACCAAATATAGCCAAAAAGTACTCTATCAAAATGGTATCAAAGCATACAATCTTCATCAGAGAAAGAAGCAAGTGATGGTGAAAGACATATAAGGCAAAAATGGCAACAATTTAGGGAGCATGTTAGGAGTCAAAAGCAAAACCTAGAAAAATTAATATGAAAGAAGCATATAGGAACTCAAAGATTGGATTTTGCAATTACATAAGCAATTGGGATCAAGGAGTACATAATCAAAATAGGGAAACAAGAGAGAACCCAAAGTGCAGACGGAGGACATTTGGGTCATTATAATATACCTACTCGTTTTAGTAAAGATTGACCTCCTTGTTTTTAGAGGAGGTGAGTTAAGATAATGAATATTCAAGTGTGAGCAATTCTTTGCTGTTGATGGAACACCTTCAAACCTGAAAGTGGGATTAGTGGCAATACATCTTGAAGGTAATGCCTTGATGTTGTAGGAGTGTAAGAGTTAAAAACTTAAGCAAGGCCAAAAATACTAAAAATGGAAGCAATAGGAGCACAAAGAAAAAATGGATGAGAATGATATCTTGATTTCATTGAATTGAAACATCTTTAAATACAAAAAAATTATAACTTAAATTCAACAAAACAACCCATATTTCCATGATAACATGCTACTCATGGCTACAAAATAGCCACTAATAGAAAATGCCTAATATCTAGCTTAAGACATGATCAAAGCCTTCAATTTCTACATGTGTACCACATTTTTCTACTTCCATACTCCATGTTGTAGCCCACCATGATTTACTTCCATAAATTTTGCAAATTTTCACATTTTTAGCCTTGCCATCATGCCATAACAACACAATGTTAGCATAGTTTGAGCAGATATTAAGGCATACCTGCATTAATAGTCCTCCTTGCATCAGTAGCTGCAAACCCCAGTTTCTCTCTCAAAAACTCAGATTTATTTTTTGGAAGAGCCTTAATGAAAATATTAGTTAAATGATCACAAGTCTTGTAATAAAGCAAGCATACTTCACCACTTTTCTGAACATCTCTAAGGAAATAGAGCTTAATATTAAAGTGCTTGGTCTTTCCATGAAAGACTGGATTGTTAGAGATTGCAATTGCTGCCTGATTATCCACAAAAACTCTAGTGATGTTTACCTGCTCTATATGTAAATAAGCTAAGACTTTCCTTGACTGTTGGGACCCAATCTTGGAGACCGGAGTCCCAACCGGAAACAAAACGAAAAACGGAAACGAAACGAAATGCGGAAGCAAAATCAAAGGCAAACGCGTGCGAGACGAAATCGAACACAAAACGAGAATGCGAAAGAACGGCACAGGAGGCCAAAGTCAAAGAAACGGAATCGAAGGAAACAGAGTTCGCAGCGAATCGAAATGAATTCGAATAATCGGATTTACGAAATCGCGAAAAACGAAAAACGAACCAAACGAATTGTCCGACATCCGAGTAACGAAAACTTTCACAAAGCGTCGCGTTGGAATCCTACGACTAATCCAAAAACCGGTATAAGATCAATCAAATCCGGTATAATAATATTTTTTTCTTTCTTTTTCCTATAATTCATTCCTTTTCAAATTAAACCAATATAATTCCCCATTTGGAAAATCATCAATTCCAACATCTCAATCAAAAACTCAAATCATAAATTCGTCTTATGCAATTATACCACCCATAGTTCATCTTTTAACCAAATCTTATTCTAATTCTTTCTTCAATCAATATTTACCAAAATTTCAGCAGCATAACGACTGCATTTTGCAAAACCCAAAAATTTGCAAAACAAAATCACACACTTCTATAGTCTCATCCAACCATAACAACCATCATCG
>JAOTAX010000001.1:15584371-15601559 GCA_025629825.1 Erythroxylum guanchezii
CAGGGTAGGTTCGATGGTATTCAATATCCATGACACAAGCATGGATTGAACAGTCCACCAATCCTCCATTTCTGGTGTATCTTCGTCAGGTTGTTTATGAGTTCCATCCATGAAACCCCATTTTCTTCAAGCACGTAACGAAATCTTTATCACGTGGGCCCATTCTTCATAGTTTTCACCTTGCAACTGCACTTGTGTGATCACATTCTCAGGATTGTCATTTGAGTTCAAATCGTACAGTGATGGAGATTTCTTAGTTCCTTCAGTCTGAGGCTTCTTAGTTTCTTTAGTCATCTCTTCTTTTTCTACCCTGATAACAGTAGAAGTCTGTCAAGGCATGAGATATTACCAGACCTTGGTGGTTGGCTCTGATACCATGCTAAAATGGCGAATAACCATTTTGTTTTTATTAAACAAAAGTATACAGATATATACAGTCCTAGAAGGTAATCACCCCACACAATACTCCTAATATCATGTTAACACAGCACACACCTTCCTAAAAGAACAAGGTCAAAGATATGTACAGATTATCGTAAACTACCTTCAAAAATATATCTGCGATCACAGGAACAAATATAGTAACATATATTACAGCGTATCATCATATTAACTTGGGTTACTCTAACCTTGCACACTAAAACAACCATAACTTCCCCTACAAACTTCATAATCACTTTATTTTTGATCCTACGTAGACTAAACATGTAAAGCTACAACTTTTATGATTTACACTTCAAAATATAATTCTTGCCAAATTAAGCAATCCTATAATACAATCCTAAAAATGTGCTTACAATCTTTAAGCTTATTAACTCCAAAACATACCCTATCCTGAACCAAAGCCTATGAAACGTCCAAAACACTTATAAATACATATAAACATATATAAAATACTAAGAAAAACTTAGCATATGACATGCAAAAGAGAATGAACAAGTCCATAAGTTAAATAATCAGAACCCAAAAATCTAGGATATCACAGTATTGATACAGGACTAAGGGGAATAGATATTAAAAAGAGAGAAGTACTGGTAGTGTCAATAGGAGGAAAAATGAGCTGAGAATATTAAAACGGTGGCATACGGAAAATGTCTATGGATGCAATGTCATTTCAGTAATTGAAAGAAGGGATAAGAGAGAATTAGGAAAGGACGCGTAGACAAGGGGGATGTGTTGTAACCAAAGACTAGAATAGTTGTTATTAACTACTTGTAACGAGCTCAACAGAATAACGAATAATCTTCTAATATTTTCTTCTTCAATTTGCTCTCTCTAACTCTAATCTTCTTTTTACTCTTACTAGACTTGTAACAACTGTCAAAACGCTACTTGATTTCTAAATTGTCTCTCGCAAAGCTAAATCTAAAATAACCATTTTGTTATTTGGACTTGCATGCATGCTGATGAGATGCTGGAGACCATGGTTATACATAAGAAAAGGCAGATTGAAGCTGCATTGCCGTCCAAAGAAGTTGACGTAGTTCTTAGAATAGGATAGAATATGTATTTTTTCATATTTTCATTTTCGATGGTACAATCCTTTATAGGATGAATAAGAGTAAATTAGGATCAATCACCATTGATGTTGATTGATCTGGTTCTTGATGCTATGCCCTAATCTTAGCAGTACAGTCAAAACTTTCCTTTCTTGTATTCAGTCACATGTTTCTCATATTCTCACACTCCCCCTCAAGTTGAGTTGTGGGATCTCCAACGCTCAACTTGCTTAATACTTCATTAAATGCTGTAGCTGGAATTGCCTTAGTGAGTATGTCTGCCAACTGCTCCTCGGACCTCACAAATGGAAGACATATAATGTTTTCTTCAACCTTCTCTTTGATGAAATGCCTATCCACCTCCACATATTTTGTGCGGTCATGCTGCACTGGGTTTTCTGAGATGCTAATTGGCACCTTGTTGTCACACATTAACTCACAAGTTTTCTTCGGGGGAAAACCAATTTCTGTCAACAACTTCCTTAACCAGAGAACTTCGGCTAGTCCTCGAGCAATTCCCCGAAATTCTGCTTCAGCACTAGAGAGTGCTACAACTTTCTATTTCTTACTCTTCTAGGTGACTAAATTTCCCCCAACAAGGGTAAAATATCCAGATGTCGATCTCCGGTCAGCATCAGTGTATGCCTTAATCTCCAAGTGACCATTCTTCTAAAACAGTACTCCTCTACCTGGAGTGTTCTTTAGGTATCTTACAATCCGAAGTGCTGCCTCCGTGTGATCCACTTGTGGCTTATGCATGAACTGGCTAATTACACCTACTGCATAGGCAATGTCAAGCCTAATATGTGACAAATATATAAGCTTTCCTATTAACTGTTGATACTATCCACGATCAGCTAGTTCAGCTCCTTCCGTAATCTGAAGTCCATGATTGATCATCATCGGGGTGTCTGCTGGTTTGCAATCCATTAATCCTACTTTTGCAAGTAGATCCAATATATACTTCCTCTGTGAGATGAAGATCCCTCTTTTTGATCTCAGGACTTCAATTCCCAAGAAGTATTTCAGTCTCCCCAAATCTTTCATTTCAAACTCTTTAAAGAGTCTGTCTTTCAAGGTAAAGATTTCTTCCCTGTCACTACCAGTTATGATCATGTCATCTACATATATGATAAGGCAAGTTATTAACTCACCTCGTCTCTTGAGAAATAAAGTGTGATCTGCATTGCTCTGGCGATACCCATATTTTTTCATAGCCACTGTGAACCTCCCAAACCACTCTTTAGGAGATTGTTTTAAACCATACAGTGCCTTTTTTAATTTGCACCCTTCACCATCTCTGAAACCTTGAGAGAAACCTGGAGAAGCCTCCATATAGACCTCTTCTTTTAGATCACCATGTAGGAATGCATTTTTCACGTCAAACTGATGTAATAGCCAATTATGGTTTGCAGCTACCGAGAACAAAACTCGGATTGTATCTATCTTAGCCACTAGGGAAAAAGTTTCAGAATAGTCAATACCATACGTCTGTGTATATCCCTTGGCTACCAATCGAGCTTTGTACCTCTCCACAGTTCCATCAGCTTTGTGTTTTATAGTGAAGATCCATCTGCACCCTACTGGTCTCTTTCCTTGTGGCATCCTGCACTTTTCCCATGTGTGATTTTTCTCCAACGCATCCATCTCAATCTGCATTGCATTTCTCCATTCTGGGCTTTTCTGTGCTTCTTCTACTGTGCGAGGAATGCTAGTAGACATCAATGAATCCTCATACATCTGTGCAAATTTAGCCAGACTCCCCCTGACTAGATTTGCCACTAGATATCTTGTGTTTCGAGGTTCATATTCTAGTTCATATCTCCTTGGTGGAACTCCTCTATTTCTCCTCGGAGGGAGTACATATCCTTCAGTGGCTGGTTCTTCCGGAACTGCATTGTTAGTGATCTCAACAACAGAATCTGAATTAAGTTCCTGATTAGAATCACTAACCTCAGGTATATTAGACGGTAGAACCATTGCGACTCTGTCATGCACAATGGATGACTGTCCTGTGCTTTCAGAAGTAGACTTAGCGGCACCGCCTACTGACTCTGTTGGAACAATTTTAGGCAAGATCGGACTTGAGGACTCTGTTGGAACAATTTTAGGCAAGACTGGACTTGAGGACTTAAGGGTGATTGAGTTAAGTAGCCAACTCAAAGGATCATCTATAGAAGTCTCCCCCTGACCGCTTGGTTGGGTACGAAAGTAATATTCAGTTTCAAGAAAATCAAAATCCATAGTGGTGTACATACGGCTTGTGATAGGATCAAAGCAATGATATCTTTTTTGATGGACACCGTAACCGACAAACACACATTTTACTGTATAGGGATCGTGTTTGGTTCGGTTGGTTTTGGATATATGGACATACACTGTACATCCAAAAACACGTGGTTGTAGTGTCAGAGCGGGTGGTATTTTGGTATGTTGAGCTAGGGTGTTAAGTGGGGTTTGAAGGTTAAGAATTTTGATGGGTAGACGATTTAAAAGGTAGGTGGCAATGGCAATGGCTTCTGGCCAGTAGTGTTTGGGTACTTTGGATTCAAGTATGAGGGCTCGGGTTATTTCTAGGAGAATTCGATTTTTTCTTTCCGCCACACCATTTTGTTGCGGAGTATGTGGGCAAGTGGTTTGGTGGATGAGTCCCTTTGCCCGGAAAAAGTCTTGCATTTTTTGGTTGATATATTCCCCCCCATCGTCTGATCGGAGTATCTGAATGGTTTTTTGGAATTGGGTTTGGATTAGGTTAAAAAAGGCTACAAATTTTTCAAATACCTCAGATTTATGTTTCAAAAAATATAACCAAGTCATTCATGTATAATCATCAATAAACAGGAGAAAATACGAAAAACCATTTTTGCTGGATACCGAGGCCGGGCCCCAAACATTGGAATATACTAATGAAAAAGGGACACCTACTCTAGTATTATTGGGATGAAACGTTTGTTTGTGACTTTTGGCCAAAATACACGTTTCACATTGAAGAGAATTATTATGACTAAAAAACTGGGGAAATAACAATTTAAGGTACCCACTAGACGGATGACCCAAGCGTCGGTGCCATAACCAGGCCTGCCTATTAACCTTTCCGTGAGCCAGCATTGCAGTACCTTATTGGTCCACCTTATCAACATAGTAGAGTCCATCACGTTCAGAGCCACGCTCAATGATCCTCCCCGTCTGAATGTCCTGTAAGATACAAAATTTGGGGTGCATTAGGACAGTGCAGTTCAATTCCTTTGTGACATGGATAATAGACAGTAACTTATGTGATAAGCTTGGGACATAGAGACAATTTGACAATTTTAAAGTGTGAGAAAAAACAATGCTCCCGGCTCCCCGAACTGGTGCATATTCCCCATTGGCTGTTTGGATATGAGATTTCTTAGGCTGAGTGGGTTTTTGGAAGTCCTTTGCGTCATATGACATGGTGTCTGTCGCCCCATAATCAAACAACCATTCGGAAATTTTTTCGGACTATCTATCAGCTACTAAACAGGCAACAGGGGTATTTTTGGAATTTTTAGAAGATGAAGGGGTAAATTGGTCCTTTTCGGCCAGTTGGGGGTGTTTCGGTAATTTTCTGGAAGTCCTGAGAGTTATTTCGAATTTTTCAGAAACAGTGGGCTCAATTTGACAACTATTTGAACCCCCTGGACTAAATTGCTCACCACCAAAACCTGTGTGGTCAGTTTCATAATTTCCAAAAACCCCTGGATAAAAAAATCTAGGGTTATTAAGTGGAGGACTTGGAAGCAATTTTGAACTTCCAAATCCTATACCTAGTCGACCTTCTCCATTGGTTGCGCCGCCAGTGTTCATCTTCCCCATTGTTACTCCCGCGAAGCTGGGATTTGAGTTGCCCTCTCCGATGCCGGTGACCTCCAGGTTGCTCACCGCTGCAGCGGTGACTCCGCCTTTTGCCCCCCGCTTCTTTGAATCCAGCCACCACTCCGAATACCCTATTATTTTGAAGCAACCATCCCTTGTGTGCTTGGTTCGTCCACAGTGAGTACAGTTAAGATGGGATTTATCCACATCTTCTCGGCGGGATGATGGACGGTCGGTTGTTTTCGCCGGTTCTGACCACCCCAATTCTGGTTGGTGATTGCTTGGGGTGGCGCCGCTCCTCGCCGCTAATCCATTGCCGATGTCGATGCCGATGCCTGAAAGGGACCCCTCTGATGATAGCTCCTCCCCTTTCATGATCCCTCTCCTTGCTGCCTCCCTTCTCAGTGTTGAGTATGCCTATTCGATTGTAGGTAAGGGACTCTATTTAAGAAGGTCTCTTTTGTCTGCATCAAATTCTTCTGTGACTGCCTATAAAAACTGGTACAATCGATGCTTTTGCTGAATCCGATTGTATATGGTCATGTCCTCTGGGCATTTCATGGGGTTGGGCATCCTCCTGTCGATATCCTTCCAAATGGCCTGTAATTGACTGTAAATTCTTTCCAGTGATTGTTGCCACTGTTTGAGATTGTTGGCTCGGACTGTTAAATCATATATTTGCAGGGAATCCTTGCCACTGCTGTATGTTGCCTCCATTCCCTTCCATAATTCCCATGATGTGGGATAGTCTATGTACTATGTAACTATGTCGGATTCTATGTTCCCAAAATCCAAGTGATGATTATGGAGTCAATTTGACGCCACTTCTCGTATGATGGATCTTCTTTTGGTGGGGGTGGGGCAGTGATGTGATTGAGCCTCCCCCTTCCGTCGATAGCTAGGCTCATCATCCTTGCCCAGACAGTGTAGTTTCTGTCGTTTAATTTGACCGCCACATGTAATGTTTGGTTGGTAGAGGTTTCGTTGAAATTTTTGTTTGGTACCCAGTTCTGAAGTAATTCAAGAACCTGGGTTAGGCTTATAGGTTGGTTGAGTGGATTGGACATTCCCCCAATTTGGGAGGCGCCTGATGTTGGTGTTTCTTCCCCTGCCATGGTGACAGGTAAGTTTTCTTACTGGCAAATGATGAGAAGCTGCATCAATTCAGCCCTATTGATCGAATGATAGCTTTGATACCATCTTAGAATAGGATAGAATCTGTATTTTTTTTTTTTCATATTTTCATTTTCGATGGTACAATCCTTTATAGGATGAATAAGAGTAAATTAGGATCAATCACCATTGATGTTGATTGATCCAGTTCCTGATGCTATGCCCTATTCTTAGCAGTACAGTCAAAACTTTCCTTTCTTGCATTCAGTCACATGTGTCTCGTATTCTTACAATAGTCAGCCTTGAATGACTCATTTTAGCAACTTTTGTCAAGGTTGCTTCCTCAAGAATTCAAGATAATCCAAGCTGCTGAAAGATAAATCAGTTATTTGAAGTCTTTTATGGATTTTTCAAGTTTCTCAAATGAAAAATGATGGCTTTAATAAGATTTGCAGGTGGCACCATATATAAGCTGTTGAAGTCGGAAGCAATAAAATAGCAACTGCTGAAGTACTTCTGACCTCAACAGCTTCCATAATTAATTCAGGTTTTTCTGTTACTTATCGACTTAAAATGAACTTTTTAAGGCTTTGAATCTGATGGAGTTACGAATTGAACGTTGCAACCTTGACAGAAGCAAGATTGCAGCATACCAGAAGCATGAACATCAATGTTTTGAAGCTGTCAGCTTGGTTGGTTACTATCAGGAATCCCACATCGGACAAGTATAAGAGCATTCAACAATTTATAATAGTGTGCAAACCTCCTCCTTTTGAGCTAGCTTTTGGGGATGAGTTAGGCCTTTCTAACATGGTATTAGAGCCTACTTGTTTCGATGGTTTGGAGCGGTGCCCGGTTATGTCCCTTTGCCCAATATATCCATCAAATATCCAACCCTACTTTAAGCTAGGGGGTGTCAGGAATCCCACATCAGACAAGTATGAAAACATTTAACAATTTATAATAGTATGCAAACCTCTCCCTCTTAAGCTAACTTTTGGGGGTAAGTTAGGCCTTTCTAACAGTTACTTACTTTGGCACAGACGCATCTCCATCCTTTTTCTTTCCACGTTTTACTAATAATGTATTTCACTTCAAATGTAACTTGTTTCGGTGCCATTCAGTCCATTATGATCAATATAACAATTGGTTTTTAGTTGGCTTATTCATCGTGGTGGACTTATTTGTAAACTACATCCTTCTCTTCCTCTTGGTTTTCTTCTATTTTTAGTCCATATTTTCAATTTCAATCATGGGCTGACGTTGTAATTTTTATGTATATAAACTCCTCCCGCTGGTTAAACTTGCTTGCTTCTACTCTATTTTTCTTTTTCTCGGTTTCACTTGTTTCTGTTTTGAGCTTTAGCTTAAAACTCTACATTAGCTGCATTTTTTACAGACATTATATTTTTATCTTAGAGTACTTCGAATCCTAAGTTTTATTTTTCAACTTCGATATGGCTTAGTCATTCACCTACATACGGAAAGTTATGTATACATCAGTTTGTTGAGAGCAAGAAATTAATTAAGATGGCTGTGACACTGACACGTCTATAAATGTGATGACCACACTGAAGATTTGTCTTAACATCCATTTATTCTGAGCATATGATTCTACTTCCACAATGAAAAGATTTTCTATTAGCATTTTGGTTTTCATCTTTGTATATGATGCTCTACTGCACTGGAAGAACTCCTTTAAGTGAATTAATTAATGCTGATTCTAGATTGGTTTCCTTTTGATTAATTGGAGTGTCGTACATTTAAATGCCGAAGAGGGAGAGTTTACTTTGTGTTGAATAATCATAGCGTTAATCATGTCGATTTCAATAACGATACTCTGTACTTGAGCTTCTTCAAAATTTGTTCTAGTTTGAGATAAACTTTAAACAGTCTAGTGGAAGCTTGGTAATGCAGCTGAACGGCAGTATCTCAGGGTTTTAAACTGTGCCATCCATTCTTGTTCTTGGTTATGAGATCAAATGACTTTGTTAAAGGTTATCATCTTGTGATTCTTCTTTTTATCATTATTTCGAATTCCATAATGCTGAATTCCTTTCCATTGTTGCTTTAATTGAATGGTGGACAACTGTAATAATGTTTTGATTTCCAATTTAATGGCCTTAAATTTGCTTCAGATGATATATAATGCCGAGTTGGTAAGCGTTTGATGGCCATTATTGCCATCACAATCATGTCATATCCTTTATTCATAGTAAGATTTTTAAAATTATTTTTATTATTTTAAATTAATAAAATTTTGATTATTACTTGTTTAAAAATTTGCTAAATATTTATTAAGTTAATTTAATTCATATGGAGTATTATTGATTTTGTATATATTACTATGTCTATATAAATATTGTAGGTACACATTGTAATAATAAAAATTTGGCATAAATTTAATAGATGGTCCTTTCTAGAGTTTTTAATATTATAATTTTTTAATAACAATAGAAGTAATTTTAAAATGGTATTGAAAAATCGGGTCTTATATGTTTCTAATTTGCATAAAGGGAAAAACTAAATGATGGATCATTCAGTACACAGTTGGTTGGCCGATGGGGTGGAGAGTGACTTGTCGGTTCTCACTCATTAAAAGCTTGTTGTTCATGTCACTCAATAAACAGTCTTTGAATTTTGGAATTGTATGTGGCATATAGTTTTAACCATGAAGCTGTAGTCTCTAAAGAAAAAGTAATCTGACTTCCTTTCATGACCATCCTGTTTGCCTGATTTTCCAATGCTGGGGAGCTGTTACTGAGAACTACGTACCAAAAGTAAAGCTGAGCGCGCGGATGTGGTAATTAAATAGAGTCTCTCTGCAATAGGCAAGTTGGAGATTTCAGGAACATGAAAGTGAGTCAGAGAGACCATACCCTATATAAATATGTTTGTTTTTTTTTTTTTCGAATGAAAGGTAAACTGGAAGCCAAACTATATTGTCTGCCTTAGTTAAGGATCTTCTCAGGATGAGGTCGATTCTGGTACATTAGCTTCTATTCATTTATTTTCGTGGTTTGCATCTATATAAGTAAAGATTGCTGCAAATACTTTTGGATTTTGGTTGTAGGAAGCTGACATATAGTTGCTACAGACCTGCACAGGAAAATTTACTATTGAATGTGATTATTGTTTTCATTAAATGTAGTTCTATACAATTGACTGGGCAAATAATTTAATTAAAATATGTAATTTATTAATTATGATTTATTTAATAATTTGACTAACGTGTATTTGAGAAGTGACTGTTGTGAATTTTATTGATATAAAAGAATTTAATGTCAAAGGTAGATAATTTATGTGGCAGACAAGCTTCACGAAACTGATACCAGTTAGAGCTTAACGAGTAAAAAAGATTGATGGGTTGGTACTTGGGACGCTTTAAGAGTCAGACTGAGAGTCTAGCTCTACCAGAAACAGAAAATAGGAATTTAAGAGAAGACGAAGAGGAATCTTAGGTAAGGCATGGACGTTATTTCACCATCTCAAATTCTTTAATCGTCTTCTTCATCACAGGTCTGCTTAAAGCATGTGATCCTGGTGGCTATGGCTTGATTTTGTTTTTAAGTCCCAAAGCTATGTAGAGTCTTGAGAATATTAATGTTTCAGTTTTATATAATATCATAAAAGGAAGGAAAATTATATTATTGTTACTTTGCGTTAAGAATGTTCTCCACTTCCCTTTTCAGGTGCAATTTCAGCAATAGTCATAAAAAATTTCAGGTTTGCTTCATGGGAATGTAATGCTTTGTGCCTCCTTACACATTTTAGCATAGTATTGAAAGATGGAGGAATTATAACGTTACTTGGCTGTGTATGAAACTTTATGGAAAAAATCAAGTTGGCATTACACTTAAAGAGTCTGCTGCTACATGGTATTGTCTTCATTACACTATGTATAGGGCACTAAGGAAATTAGTGTGACTTTGGAATGAGGCAAGACCTCTGAAGAAAGTTGGAATAAAAAGAAGAGAAAAGGTTCCCACTATCCACTAGTTTAAGCTACATGCGTAGGCTGGTCGAATATCGATTGGTTTGCTGGTTGGTTGAAGAGAAAGAAGAGTTCTTGGCTCTAACACATGACTAAATAAAGTTTGTCTAATTGACTGAGACTGACACACATCAATGTCCCATCTTTTTTAGGTTTTTGGTTATCAGTTCATTTTGAACATTTCATTTATATTACCTTTTTCCTTTAAAGAATGAAAAGAACAGACCCATTAGCCATCATTTTCTTTGTAAGAACATTTTTAATTTAATCTGCGTTTTATCTTCTTATTAACTTGTTTTCTACTTTTGAGAAGAATATATGCTTGTAAGTGGGATCTGGGGAGACTTGTGAGCAGGTCCAAGTAGCAGCACTTTGATGCAATGGAGGAATCGTTGAATAATTATGTCTTGTTGTCCCACCATATTCCTTGTCATGTCAAGCATAGAAAAGTCTTGAGCATTATAGATTCTAAAAACGACTTATTTAAACTAATCAAAGAAGTTAAATATAAAAAAAGGAAAGATCATATCCATATCAGAGTCCTTTAATCGTTTCTGCGACACTTGCATAGTGTTATTCTGACTCTGTAACTGAAAGCAAATAGATTACCATAAAGGTTTGAAATAGGAGTCTATTATTAGTAGTAGTCTTATAAGAATAGACATAAGTTCCTTAAAATTATTTATTTAGAAAAGGTAACCCTAAAACATCTTGTTGTCCATAATTTTGTATTATTGTAATTATATTTGCATGGAACTGCAATTATAATGATAATCTATAATCGTGATTTTGTCATAATCTGATATCTGAATACGATTCACCCCGAAGTTAATTATGGCATGCAGTGCCGCTTGCTTGATAGGCCAGTTTAGCAACAGTTCTTCTGCAACTGGCTTGTATAATAATAATAGAGGCATTGATTTCTATATATTATAAAAGAAAAAAGGAAGAGAGAACAAAAAAAGAAGAAGCATTGATTACTTTGATGAACTCCTCAACCAACTTCATCACCCCCTTAGTCAACAAACCATTATGAAAGATACCGCCAAAGAAAAACAAAAGTGGAAGGACAGCGTGAAGAAAAGAGAAGAGAAGATAAAGTAAAAGAGAATTCGCATCAACTCTAACTCTTCCTTTCTTTCTATGTAAGCCCTTTTACTATTTTTACACCCATTTCTTGGTCCTCTATGAAAGATTCTGTAACTGCAAACTCCTTCTGTTCATTTTCCTTCTAGCTTCTTCATGCATAGGGAAGCTTTCCCATCGATTTCATTTAACATTTTCTTCGTTGCCAAGGTAGAACTATTTTAGCTTCTATGTTCTTCATGTAGAGTGCTCAATCCTTTTTCAGTCAACTTGTTCTAATTAAGGAAGGGTAACTGAGTCTGGAATGGCATCACTTGATCTCCCCAAATCTTGGATCCCGTACATGAACAGCTCTGACTGTTCACAAGGATTTTGCAGCTTGTACTGTCCACAATGGTGTTACATTATCTTCCCACCTCCTCCTCCTCTTGAATTCCCCGATGACAGTTCCAACTCAAATTTCTCCCCTCTTGTCATTGCAATTATTGGCATTCTTGCAAGTGCTTTCCTTCTTGTAAGCTATTATGCCTTAATATCCAAATACTGTAGAAACCATGAATCAGCAAGAAGAGGACATAACAATGGAGGAATTGAGGAGCTAGAGGACAATCACGACAACCCTTCTCTTCACGAACCTTGGTATGCTGCAACAACTGGCTTGGATGAGGCTCTTATCAAGTCCATCACAGTATACAAGTTCAAGAAGGATGACGGGCTGATTGAAGGCACAGACTGCTCAGTGTGTCTCAGTGAGTTTGCGGAAGATGAGCGCTTGAGGTTGTTGCCCAAGTGTAGCCATGCTTTTCATGTTCCCTGCATTGACACATGGCTCAGGTCTCACTCCAATTGTCCTTTATGTCGCGCTAACATTATCTTTATCAGTGCTTCACAGCCTCTATTGCCTTCTCCAGCTACAGAGAGTCCCGAAGTTAATGAATCTTTGCTAGAAACCCATCAAACTAATGATCAAAACACAGCTCTGACACAAGAAGATACAGAAAGATCATCAGGAGCTGGGGGAGAGGAAACATCAGTCCACAATACTGGGGATGTTCAAAAGTCGAACTCCAGCCAAATGAGGGTTTTCAGTGGAATGGAGGCGAAGGACACCATAATCGAGATAAGAGAAGATGGTCATGAGCATTTCAGACGATCTGTTTCAATGGATCATTCATGTCAAAGCTGCGTTTCAGTTGCAGATATTCTACGAATGAATCAGGAAGATGAAGTCACAAGTTCAGTGGAAGATGGTTTTGAAGATGTTGGCACATCATCATCAAAACACGTAATGCACAAATCTAGTTATAAGAGACGAGTCTTGCAGAGTGTACTCAGTCCTGTGACACTGAAAAGATCATGGTCTAGTGGAAGATTTTTTCTCAGTGGCCAAGGAAGAGTTAGTGACTCTGTTAGTCCTGTCTAGTTCACGTACTCCTTTCATGTTCAATTTTTTGTTTTTTCCTTTCAATATCCCAAGGATTATAATTAGAAGATTAATATAAATGATACAGTAAGTATAGGGGCTATTTTGAGATGAAGCTGTTACCATATAATGACACTAGTGATTGATTTGAAGATTATTTTAGCTTCTTTCCTTTCTCTTCCGTGTAAAAGTTTTTACAAATTCAGGCTCCTAATGGAGTGATTCAACCATGGGAGACAACTGAAAAGGACAAACAAATATGATACAAAGTTTCTGGGGTTGTTAATGAGGAGTAATTCAAATAACTACAGAGGAAGAAAATGATGTCAGAAAGGGAGAAGGAGAATGTTAAGGGAGTGAGAAAATTTGAAGCCCATGCTCTGATTGCTGTATTCTTTCTCTGTTACATGTACAGAAATTTCTTCATAATACAACTTTTTTTTCTGACCTAGTTGTCAGCGGGCACAATCATGCAATAGATTTTATAATCTAGCTCAGAGGTGTCTAAAAAGGCCGAGCTGGCTTGACCCGACCGTATATTAGCCCAAGTTGACTGGATCACGAGTAGGCTACTGGGCGATCATAGTTGGTCAGGCCGGGCCACAGGCCAAGGTCATGCTGACATTGTTTTGAAAGTTTTTCTTAAAAAAAAGGCGGGTCAGCCAACCCGGCCCACCTATGACTCGTCGGGCTATAGACCGGGCCATGGGCCGGGCTAGGTGACATCTCTAATCTGGCTGACAATTTTAGCATTTCCTGCACTCCTTCTAACCGAATTAGATATGGAGATGGTTGAGCCTATGAAGCTTGGGCTCGTAACACTGTCGCCTCTTTCGAAAAGGATCTTTGTCCTCAAGGAGAAACATTGAGAAATCCTTTTAGATTTCGTTAATATTAGGCTTTAGAACTATAAATTAACTATAAAAAAATATAATAGAAAAGAAATAATGTAATAAGCAATTTATTGACGGGTATTATTTATATTAACAATATATAAGCAATGAAATAACAAACTTAGCTAATATCTCGGTAAAGATTAACTAAATAAATCAAAAATTTAAAAGTTTAAACACCTAAGATAAAAGCAACAATCTAAACAAACTTGGATAACTAAGAAAAAATAAGATTACATTTTAAACAATTTTAATCATTCTCCAACAGTTAATTAGTTCTCATGTAGCATTTGAAATGGGTTGGTCCTCCCACTGAATAAGAACTTAGTGGACTAGAATTCCTTCCTGTAGTACCTAGCGAGGGTTCCAGACTTTTGTTGGTTTAAGCGAAGTCTGGTTGCCAACAAACTATTGAGGCAATAGTTGTTAAGTCATTGCGTCATCGTTACATAGCTTGAGCTTGGAAATGTGAAAGACATCGTGGATTTGACCAGAGGGAGGCGCTAGGCGATAAGCGACAGGTCCAATGCATGCCACAATCTAAGAAAGCACCTAGCCAATTCATTGGGCTGACGATGAGCAAGTGTGAACTACTGGTAAGATTGTAGCTTAATAAATACCCAAGTGCCTTTTAGGAAGGAGACATCTCTTCAACCAGAGTTAGTTTGATTGTGTATCCTATTTTGAACTTGGAGTAAGTTCTTGTAAAAGTGGGAAAAACTTTGTATCAAAATGGTTTTGTCGACACACACAAAACATCTCATTGATTCCATATATAAAGAAATACAAAACATCCAAAGTAAACTTCTGCAACACAACTTTCTTCTGCAATATTACCTATTCTAAGCTAACAACTTTCCTTCCTCCAATATTTCCTATTTAAGCTAAGTCAATGCTTCTAGCAGCATAAAGCTACAAAACAGAACAACAACAAAACAAAAATTTTGTCATACTCCATTCCTTTGAACAAAGCAGCTTTAGACGAACAAACCCAAAAAAACTCTTTGCAGCAAATCTCTTTTGTCTTTTTCTCTGCAGCAAATCTCTACTTCTTTTGTTTTTTTTTTTCCTGCCGCAACTCCTTTTTTCCAGCTTGGATAGCAACAGCAGCAGAGGAGTTTAGCATGCAAATTCATCTTCTCCAACATACTCCTCCTTGAATTTGCCATACGAAACTCCCAACATTCCTTTTAATTCATCAATTCTTCCACGAGCTAACGATTTGGTAAACAAATCAGCCAATTGACTTTCAGATCGGCAAAATACAATCTGGATTTCACCAGATTTCACAGCTTCACGAATGGCATGGAATTTTATATTGATGTGCTTAGTTCTACCATGCAAAACCGGGTTTTCTGCAATTGTGATTGCAGACTTGTTATCACAAAACAAAACAGTGGGTTCCAATTGTTTGAAGCCCAAATCAGACATCATCTTCCGTAACCATATAGCTTGGTTCATGGCTCTTGCCAAGGCGACGTACTCGGCTGCAGCTGAGGATTGAGCCACCACCGACTGCTTCTTGGAATTCCAGCATATTGGACCTGAACCGAGGGTGAAGACATACCCAGAGGTGCTCTTCATATCATCGATGCTCCCTGCCCAGTCAGAATCCGAAAACCCTTGCAAAGATACTGAAATTCCTCTTTCATACAAAACTCGATCGTTAATTGTCCCTTTAATGAACTTGAGAACTCGTTTAGCAGCACATAAATGCAATTCACTTGGTTTGGACATAAATCTTGATAAAAAACTTGTAGAAAACATAATATCGAACCTGGAAGCTGTCAAATACAGCAAACTTCCCACAATGCTTCGAAATACTTGTGGATCCCTTAGCTTCTTTCCAGATTCCTTTGACAATTTGTGATTTAGGACCAATGGTGAGGCTGTCTCCTTGCAATTCTGCAATTTGAATCTTTTCAAGAGATCAAGAGCATATTTTTGCTACGAAATATAGATTCCCACTGGCTCTTGGCTTACTTCTAAACCGAGGAAGTAATTCATCAACCCAAGGTCAGACATCTCAAACTTTCTTTGCATGACCAATTTGAAATTGGTTATTTCCTCCTTATTTGAACCTGTAATCAGCAGGTCATCGACATAAACTGAAATGAGCAGCAGAATTTCACCTTGGTCTTCCTTTACATAGAGTGTTGCTTCATTCAAGCTCCTCCTAAAACCTGAATTTATGAGATATGAATCAATCTTTTGGTACCAAGTTCTAGGGGCCTGTTTCAGCCCGTATAACGCCCTCCTTAGCCTGTAAACTTTGTCTAAAGCAACTTCGAATCCTTCTGGTTGTTGGACGTAGATTTCTTCTTCAAGCTCTCCATTGAGGAAAGCTGACTTCACGTCAAGATGGAAAACAGCCCATCCTTTCTGACCAGCAATTGCTAACAGCAGCCTTATGGTGTCATGACGAGCAACCGGCGCAAACGTTTCTACGTAATCGATACTTGCAATTTGTGCAAAGCCCTTAACAACTAATCGAGCTTTGTGTTTGAAGATAGAACCATCTGGATTGAACTTGGTTCTGAAAATCCACTTCACTCCTATAGCTTTTCTTCCTTCTAGTAAATCTGAAAGTTGCCAAGTGTTATTTTTTTCGATCACAGCAATCTCATCTCGCATAGCTTGCATCCATTCTGGTTGTTGAGCAACTTCTGAAAAATTGGTTGGCTCAGCATAGACATAACCGCACCTTTCATAGATATTTGCCAAAGAGCTTGTTCGAATAACAACCCCATCAGTTGTATCCTCAATTGAGAATTATGCTTCTGCTTGAATTTGAGAGAGTTTGTTAGGATCGTTAACTTCCACATCCAAATGCTTTTGTGGTTCTTTGCGTTCAAAATCCCAGAATTGATCTTCATCCACCTGAATATCTCTGCTAACAACAATTTTATTCAAGATTGGATCATAGATTCTGAATCCTTTAACTTCGGTTGAATAGCCAATGAAGATTCCTTTGGCAGCTCTTTCATCCAGCTTTGATCTCTTTTCTGCAGGAATGTGATAAAAACAAAGAGATCCAAAAATTTTCAGATTTTTGACCGAAGGTTTGTTACCTGTCCATGCTTGGAACGGTGTCATTTGATCGACAGCCTTCGTTTGCAGGCGATTCAGCAAGAAAACAGCAGTGGCAGCAGCTTCTGCCCAGAATTTTTTCGGAATTCTTTTGTCAAACAGCATGCTTCGAGCCATCTCCATAATGGTTCTATTCTTGCGCTCAGAGACTCCGTTCTGTTGTGGAGTATAGGCTGCAGTTAGTTGGTGGACGATTCCTGAAGCTTTGCAAAAATTCTGGAATGCAGTTGAAACGTATTCACCGCCATTATCA
>JAOTAX010000001.1:15601659-15633947 GCA_025629825.1 Erythroxylum guanchezii
CTTTGCTTGGCTCTGCAAAATTTTTGGGTGTGTCCTGTTTTGTGGCAGTAATGACATTTGAATTTGCTTTTCTTCTTAAACCAGCAATCACTCGTCTGATGGTTGCTTTTCTTGCAGTGTCCACAGGCTTGAATCTTGCGCCTTTGTCCATCTTCTTGATTTCCTTTGAATTTGCTACTTGCTCCAGGTGAGTTTCCTGGTTTTCTGGATTTCTGGTTAAGTTTCAGTTGAGCAGAAAATGCCCCTTCAAGCCCTTCTTCTGTCATAATGTGCAGTCTCTTTTCATGAGCCTCCAGCTTGCTGCATAACTGTGCTACGATTAACGATTCCCAATCTCCAGCTTCTTCTATCGCTGCGATCTTTACTTCAAATTTAGGAGAAATACTGATTAGGATTTTTTCGACAATTGTCTTGTCTACAAATTCCTCACCGTGGAGTTTCATTTGGTTCACAATGTCCAGAACTCTGTCAACATATGCTTTAATGAGCTCATCCTCCTTCATTTTCAAGAATTCGAATTGTCTCCGTAACGTCAGCAACTTGGCAGCCTTGATCCTATCTGAGCCTTCATACTTTGCCTTTAGTCAATCCCAGATCTCCTTTGACGATTCCATGTTCATTATGGACGTAAAAATGTGGTTAGCAAGAGCTGAATGCAGGACTACTATGGCTTTGTCCTTTTTCAGCAGTTCAGCTTCGTGTTCCCGCATCTGGGCAACCGTAGGATTTGCTCTTAGAACTGGTGGTCCAATGTCTGATTCAACCACCTTCCAAAGTCCCTGTGACTTGAGGTGGAAACGCATCTTTACAAACCAGATGTGAAAGTGCTTGCCATCAAAAATTGGGACGTTGGGTATTGAGGAAGACGTTGAACTTATTGCTGCCATTTTCTTCAGCTACTGGTTTTGGATGGTTGCTATGCTGGTTGAAATTGTATATTGATTTCAAAGTTGATCTCCACAGTCCCAAAGGAATTGGAGCTCTGATACCATGTAAAAGTGGGAAAAACTTTGTAGCAAAATGGTTTTGTGGACACACAAAAAATGTCTCATTGATTCCATATATAAAGAAATACAAAACATCCAAAGTAAACTTCTGCAATACAACTTTCTTCTGCAATATTATCTATTCTAAGCTAACAACTTTCCTTCCTCCAATATTTCCTATTTAAGCTAAGTCAATGCTTCTAGCAGCATAAAGCTACAAAACAGAACAACAACAAAACAGAAATTTTGTCCTACTCCATTCCTTTGAACAAAGCAGCTTTAGACGGACAAACCCAAAAAAACTCTCTGCAGCAAATCTCTTTTGTCTTTTTCTCTGCAGCAAATCTCTGCTTCTTTTGTTTTTTTTTTTCTGCCGCAACTCCTTTTTTCCAGCTTGGACAGCAACAGCAGCAGAGGAGTTTAGCATGCAAATTCATCTTCTCCAACAGTTCTCACGTAAAGAGCAGAGAATAGAAGTGCGTTGTTGTAGCAGGTCTTCTACCAATGCGACCAAGGAGGATCCCACTTTATGGTCTAAAATAGATGGTGGAAAATGACCGTAGAAAGCTTTGAAGGGAGTCATCTTTAATAGGGGTGTTTAAGAAAATCCGTGAACCTGTAAACCGGACTTGAACCGTATGAACCGAACCTGTAAACATCAGTTCGAACTGAACCTAAAAAATCAAGTTTATAGTTCAGGTTCAAATTTTTAACTTGCGGTTTTAGGTTAATTGAACATAAAACGAATCTATAGCAGGTTAACTGAACCGAACTTGATTTATAGGTTTAGGTTTAAACTTAAACCTAAAGCACTAAAAAAACCTATCATATATTTAGATATAATTTAAGAAGATATTAATAATAATAAATTCATTAGTATTTATTATATTAATTCTTCAAAGAAGAAAAGGAAAAAAACTACTTTAATTATATGTTATTAAACGTTAATCTTAAATATTACTTTGCTGTTATAAGTAACAACTAATGCATAACACTCACTACTGCTACTTCAAATAGTAATTAATATGTGTCAAAGTTATTAATCGAAGTATTAAATTATTAATAGAAAAAATTCATTAACTAAAATAATATAATCATTTAGAGATTAATTCTAGAAATTAATAAGTGTAAAACGTATTTGTTAAGAAATCCAATAATTTTAGTTTTTAAGGCACATATATTAGCTTAGATATTTATGAGATATTATAAAAATTAAACAAGCAAGTAATATCGATTCTTAAAAATATATAATATAGTTGCTAATAAATAATAAGCATATGATAATATTGTCTTGTACAAATACAAATATAGTTTTATTTATTAAAAATGAATGAAAAATGAGTTGATTTAGTAATAGATTATGGGATTGTATTTTTTTATACAACTTTGTTTTTTATAATATAATATTTGAAGTTTTAACTATGATATTAATTGCATTATACACTACTTTGTAATAAGAAAAAGGATACTTTTTTTATTAGTTTATTATTTTTTTATTATTTGAACATGATAAAATAAGATTTAATGATGTTAAAAAAATAGTTTTATTTTTTTTAATCAATGAGGTCTAATAGAGCGGCTCGTTCCCTCATTGATTCATAGTAATAAGAAGCCATATTGCGTGTATAATTCATCTTCAAAGTCTTATTCTAAACACTTCTGATTGGAAAGTAATAGAGAGTTCCATTGAAAGCTTATTAAGAAACGAGACATTACTTATGTAAGATTTTGTGTTCAATTTTTGTTAATATAATGAATAGCAATCATTTTAATATTTAAATTGAGAATAGCAATGTAGTTTGTTCTTATATGAATCATTGATAGAGCAATGTAGTTTGTTCTATATGAATAATTGATAAAATTGCTAAGATCACTTGTAAATTCAGTTCTTCTAAAAAAAGGTAATTCAATCCAACAGTCATAATACAAACCTTGTAAATTTATGGCTAAGATCGCTTGAATCACAATTGATCTTTTATCAAATATTTACCATTGAAGTTGAAGGGTTTTTCCCTCAATGAAAATAAAGGAAAATTAAAGGTTATTCTATTCATTCAAAAAAGAAAAAAAAATCATTCAATCTTTCATCCTACAGTCACTTCTCAACCTCTCATCTCTCAAACTGTAACACTCACCATCTATTTCTCCTCCTCAAACATAAAAGATCAAATCACGATCTTGATTCTTAAAGAGAACAAGTAATTATTTTTTATTTCTATTTTTACATGTAGAACCTTTTCTTTTCAATATCCCAAATTATTCTTTTTTATTGTTCATGAAATCTACAACAGCAAGAGCTTTAATTTTTTATTTTTTTTGATCAGAAGTCAACCTCCATGGACTGCACTAGCAATGCCCCACCATTGACTCACGAAACTAATGGAGATACTTCTCACTTCTCAAAGCGTTGGTGGTGTTGACATGGCTTCTATAACAATTTCTGGTAATCCTCAAACACCTGATTCTAATGCATCAAATCTCCCTAAGCCTCCTACCACCTCTTTAAACAAGAAATGAACTTGGGTTTAGGAACACTATGCCAAGTCAGGTGAAGCTAACGCTAGAGTTGATGTGTGTCAATACTGTAAGAAATCTATTGCTTGTAAAAAGAATAATGGTATTACAACCTGATCAATCACATGAATAGATGTGTTAAGTATCTATATAACAAGCACAAAGAACCCGAAAGTGGACAAAAAACTATAGAAGGAGCAATAGTAGAAAAAGGTGAAGATGGCACATCACGTAGAATGATAACATGGATGTTTGATCAAGAAAGATGTAGGAAGGCACTTGCTAAAATGATTATTGTTGATGAGTTACCTTTTCGTCAAGTAGAGCAAGAGGGGTTTCGTGATTTTTGTGCAAATATCCAACTAAAATTTAAAGTTCCTTCTCGCACTATAGTTACTAGAGATTTTTATGCACTTTACTTAGAAGAGAGAAAGAAGATAAAGGAGTTTTTTAAGAAATTGCCTTCCAGGGTTTGTCTTATTACAGACACTTGGACATCATGTCAAAATGTCAGTTATATGTGTCTCGCGGCACATTTTATTAATGATGATTAGAAATTATGCAAAAGAATTATAAACTTTTGCCTAATTTCTAGTCATTCAGGTGATACAATTGGTAGGGTTGTTGAGATTTGTTTGGTTAGTTGGGATATTGAAAAAGTATTCACTATAACGTTGGATAATGCAAGTTCAAATGATGTAGCTATTTAATATTTGAGAAAAAGAATTAATAGTTGGAAGGTTGGTGTATTGAAAGGTGAGTTCATATAAATGAGATGTGCTGCACACATTTTAGGTTTAACTGTGAAAGAGGAGTTGTCAGAATTGGGTTATTCAATCATTAGGATTCGTAATGTAGTGAAATATGTTCGGTCTTCTCCTGCTAGAATAACAAAGTTCAAGTCTTGTATAAAAAAAGAGAAAATAGACAGCAAGAGTATTGTTTGTCTAGATGTTGAAATAAGATGGAATTCTACTTATTTAATGTTAGAGTCAACTTTGAAATTTTAGAAAGCATTTGATTTATTGGAGAGTCAAGATTCTAAATATGTTGAAAACCTTTCTGAAAAGAAGAATAGCAGAGGTGAGAATAAAAATGATAAAGGTGTTCCTAGTGAAAGTGATTGGGAGTACGCACGTAACCTGTTGCCTTTTCTTTCTATCGTTTATGATGCTACTTTAAAATTGTCTGGCTCTCATTATGTAACTGCTAATGAGTACATGAAAGAAATTTTTAGCATTGGGATGGTTACTTCAGAGAAATGTGAACTTGGTGATTTTAGTGCAAGAAACATGGCTATGAGGATGAAGAAGAAGCATGATAAGTGTTGGGGAGATGTTAATACCAACTGCATGTTGTTTATTGCTGCCGTTCTCGATCCACGCTGCAAATTGAAGTATGTGAACTTTATGATTGGTAAAGCATATGATGATGTCAAATCTGAGCAGCTGTGTAAGAAAGTAAAATCATTTTAGATTTGATGTTTGATTTCTACCGATCCTCCAAGTCTTTTCCTGTTGCGCAATCAAGTGTCCAATCTCAAGCTTCAAGTGATATGGAAGTTGATAATATCAAGAATGTTGCAACATTTTTAGATAATATTTTTGATGAGTAGGAAGCTAGTCAAGCAAGTGGGGAAACCAAAAGTGAGCTAGATAATTATTTAGCTGACGATTGTGAACCTAAAGACAAGACTTTCAATGTCTTGAGTTGATGGAAACTAAATTCTGCTAAGTATCCAGTGCTTGCTTTAATGGCTCCAGATGTTTTAGCTATGCCTGTATCTACTGTTGCATCTGAGTCAGCTTTTAGTACAAGAGGTCGAGTGCTTGATTCATTTCGTAGCTCTCTTACTCCAAAGATGGTGGAGGCTCTTGTTTATGGACAAGATTGGTTAAGAAAATCACAAGCTTCTCTTTACGTGGAACAGAGACTTGAAGAATTTGAGCAAATTGAATAAGGTAATTTAATTTACTTTACCTTGTTTTAATATACAAATAAATAAAAAATTCTTTTTCAATTAAAAAAGAAATAACGAGTCTAACTCTTTTTATTCTTTATGTTCTACAAGTATGGCTTCATGTATAATAGTAGATCATCCTACCATCCTATTCGAAGAATAATTGTTTAATAATTTATCTCTTTTTTTTTCTTTCTAGTATTAATCTTTTATATGACATTGTTTGGATTATTTTTACTTTGCATGGGTTTAACATATTGGATTATTCTTTGATGAATTTTATATGCATACTTTTATAAATAATTTGTATTTGTTTTCATCAATTTTTTAATAATTTTTTGTCATATATATTGATATGAATAGGTTCTGATTATCCTGAGAACCGAACATAAAAATAAGTTAACCGATCTTCTAGATTCTTTATGTTCAAGTTCGTGAAATTGCCGAACCTGACATTCAAGTTTAAGTTCAGATTATTTATAAATGGGTCAAATTATCTTACCATGATCACCCCTAATCTTGAGTGCAGAGTGCCAGGATGTATTGCAATTCCACTTGACCAAATGGAGGAAGTGTAGCCACCGGCAGGGATGGTCAGTCACGAAACATCTTAAGTAATCCTCCAAACAGCTGTTAAGCACCGCCATCTGACCATCAATTTATGGGTAATATGCGCTACTAGTAGCCAAAGTTGTTCCTTGTAATCGAAAGAGTTCTTGCCAGAAAGAACTTATGAAAAGGGAACCACAATCCGAGATTATGGTAATTTTGTGGACAAATAAATCAACAACTGTAAGGGCTATGAACATAGATGATAATGCTGAGAAATGAGCATGTTTGGTTAAGGGATCCGCGACTACCATGATAGTCTTTTTCCATTTGAAACGGGGAGATGAGTGATAAAGTCCAAGGAAATGAAATCTTATATCTTCCTAGAAATGAGTAATGTCTAAAGAAGATCTTGTGGGGCCTTGTTGAAGGGCTTTGTCTCCTTGCAAATGTGGCATTTGGAGATGTAATTAAGAAATTAGAAAGGCCAAATTATCAGTCAGATGTATAGATTCTATATAAGAATCCGTTCCATGATTATGACAAGTCACGATTAGGCTAGAATAAAATTTTGTACTCCGTTCAGGAAAACTTTGTATACGTAACAGAGAAAGAATGAAATAGAAAAAGCATATTTTCTGACAATTTTCTCTCTCCCATAACGTTCTCCTTCTCTCGTTCTAACATCCTTTTATTCCTCTGTCCTTACTTGAATTACTCGTCCTTAAGCCTTCCCTATAACCCCAAAAATTTGTATTATTGGCGCTTTCGTTGAGCGTTACAGGCAAAGGAATTATGACTTGCTCAAAAGTTGTTGAGGAGCAGCTACTCCAAGTTGACAGAGCAGCTCACCCAACATATATGTAACTCTCCTTCTTAAGCTCGAGACTCTCTGTTACACTGTTCAACAACACTCAGAGGCAGTGGACATCAACAGACTATGATGGCAGACATGATGGTCAAATTTGCTAAGCTAGAAAGGCAGCCCCAACCCCCACTATTACATCTACCCTCCTCTAATCCATCTCTGCACTCATCTCCTTCTTAGTTATCCTCGACCCCCAACCTTCTTCGCCCCTCAGATCCTATCTCTAATACAACCTTCAGAACACCTAAGCTTGAAATTCCTCTCTTCTCAGGCGAAAACATGATTGGCTGACTTTTTCAAATAGAAAACATTTTAACCTACTATCATATAACCGTCAATTAGAAACTCACTATTGCAGCGTTTTATACGACTGGCCCCGCCTTCCAAATTCCAATGTGGTACTATTGGTTGCATACAACTTCCCAACTATTCACTTAGGATTCTTTCACCCTCCAGGTAGAATTCTGATTTGGCCCTTCCTCTTTCACCAACGATAGAGCTCAGCCTTATAAACTCCACGAAACAACCTCAGTGACTTCATACATGAGTGAGTTTAAGGCCATGTCAACTCACATTCAGGGGTTGTGTAGCTCTAGCCTACTCAACTATTTCTCTCGAGTTTAAAGGCAGAACTCCAGCGAGAACTTTTCTTGCTCAAACCTGTGTCACTTCCTAAGGCTCTGGGAATGGCCAAGCTAATTGAAGACAAAATTAACTCCACCAAATCTAGCTCTTTTTGTTATCCATAGGCAAGTTCCATCTTTTACCAACCACTAAATCAAACTCACTTCCCTTTCCAAAACCTACTTACGCAACTATCATTAATTCGAAAGGCTAATCCAACCATTTTCCTTATCAAAGAGCTCACATCTGTAATAATAACATCATATCGAGAGAGAAGTCTCTCCTTTAACTACGATGAACGATTTGTATAGGGCCATTGGTGCAAAGCCCCTTCGTTTCTTTGTATCATGATAGATAATGAGGAGGAGACGGTTAACTCTTCAGTGCCAGAACATGGCGAAACCCAAGTGAAAGCACTAACCCGAATCCCCTCCATCTCCAACTGTGAACAGCCTACAAATCTTCTTCAATGCTCTTACCGAACAATTTGTCCCTTCAACTTTTAAATTGGTAGGTATAATCCATGACCACCTAGTCATTATTCTTATTGACGGGGTATCTACGAACAATTTTATCCAATCGCGCCTCACTATGCACCTGGGACTTACTGTCCAACATCTCACGGTCACAATGACTAATGGAGAATCATTGGGTTATGCATGCATTTGCTTAAATACCCCGTTAGTTTTGGACCAAACACCATTTTAAATAGACTTATACCTCTTTACCAACATGTAGGCCAACCTTGTTTTAGTGGTTCAATGGCTAACAGAACTAGGCCCCATTGTTTTTTTATTACAAGGCTCTGTAGATGGAGTGTACCATCAATAAAACTCCAATATGATTCTATAGCATTAAACAACTCACCTTGTCTTATATACTCCCTAATTGTCTCAAAAAATCTGCCTAAACACATTTTGTAGCTCAATACTTTCACCTCTCTATTGACCCAACTTCTTTAGATGCATCTCCTTTCATACCTCCTACAGCCCGTCAGTATTTCATTAACAAACTACACGCCTTACTCCAAAAATTTCACCTCATTTTTACCACTCCTAAAGGCCTTCCTCTACTGAGAGCCATGGACCACAAAATCCCCCTTCTCCCCTACTTAACCCCAATCAATGTTCGTCTGTGTCACTATCATCATTTTCAAAAGGTAGAGATTGAATGCTTAATAGGCGAAATGGTGGAGGAAGGAATTATCACTACTAGCATCAATCCCTTCTCATCTCCGGTGCTCCTGATGAAGAAAAAAATTGGTACATCACAATTTTGCATGGATTACTGTGCACCATGGATTTTTCGTCCCCACCATTGATGAATTATTGGGCAAGATCAATGGGTTTTTTTTTTTTTTGAAAACTGGAATTAAGGGCATGCTATCACCAATTAAGAATTCATTCCTCTAACAAAGCCAAAGCTACGTTTTGAATGCATGTGGGCCACTATGAATTCCTTATCATACCTTTCGATCTCTCCCGTACCCCTTTTGTTAGATCCCTAAGTCCAGACTGTGGGATCGTGCGAGTATTGGCGAGCCTTGGCCAATGCTTGGCACGTAAGTCGGCACAAAAAAGGCGTGTTGACAAGAGAACAAGGCGAAGTCTTGGAAGTTGGCGAACAAAAACCTAAGGAACTTGCGAAGTAGGCGAGGGATGCGATAAATATCGGCGTAGATCTCAAGAGTAGGCGAGATTCGATACGTGTAGACGCGCAATGGTGAAAATCTTTGACGGGATGTGAGATTCAGATGAGAGGTCGTGCGGAGTTGGCGAACTAAGTTATGCGAGACCTGAGGGTGTGAGAGAATGTGCAAAGGCGTGTAAGACCCTGGGAGGATGCACGAATGCATGCGAGCATGATGAGATGCATAAACACTTGACTTCGGCGAGGCAGGTCGAAGGTATGTGAAATATGCGAGGTTTTATACTATCTCAGATTGTGACTTGTACTTAGTCATGGAACGACGAGACTACACCATGAGTGAGCTTGATCATGGAAGATGGACTTGTCCATGGACATGCATTGATGGACTTATGTGCGGATAGGCCGTGGTGAAAACACATCAGCAGTAATGTGGCAACCGTGATGATGTGGCACATGATGACGTGGCAGATAAGATCACCGTAGATAAACATCAGCTTTAAAAGATAAAGATCAAGTGGAAGGATCATTTGAAGATAAATGAGATCTTCGTGGATAAGGATAATCATTCCTAGATAGGGTAATCTTTTATCTTGTTAATGTGATGTAACTTAATCCTATTAGATAGGATAAGATCATGATCTTAGCTAGTAGAGTCCTATCAGGATTCTAACTTGGTCATCTGGAGGAGCCTATAAATAGCTCATTACAGTTGAGACCTATTCATTCAATCAGTGAAGCATTCATTGAGAGAAATAAATCATAGGAGAGAGCTTTGAGAGTTGAGAGCTTTTGGGGGAGTTCTTATTGTAAGGGCTTCGAGTGGGGAGTTCCTTGTAAGGGCTTCGAGTAAGGAGTTCCTTGTAAGTGCTTCGGGAAGGAAGTATTTGTATCTTTTGTTAACATTTTGTTGAGAGTTAACGAAAAAGTAGCTTCGACTATTATATATCTCTTGTTGCTTTCTTTACTCTGTTATACACTTGTGTTCTTTTGTGTGAGAGAGAAATACTTTAAACACTTGTGTGTGTGTGAAGTGTTCACGGATTAACGAAATTGCTCGACGACATTTACAAGAGAAAGCTGAATCTTGCTTAAGCGGACCTAAGTGGGATTGCCGCACGAAAGTAGAGCGCGACTTGCGGTAGAAGTTTGAGTCCAAAGCAGACCTTTATGACACCTTCCACTTTTTAAAAATGTTTTGCGAAAATTTGTGCTTAATTTTTCGATAATTTATTAGTATACAGCTGACTCTCATTTAACCCACTTGGAGCTTTTTTTTTTGGTACATGGGAAAAGAAACAATAATACACTTCCATCCTAACTAACGCAATGTCTGCGGTACAAAACTCCGTGTTGATCACGGTACATGTGGGCCCTAACTAATGTCGGAGGCTCCTGGAGAAAATATAGGCCTGGACTGGCTATAGTTACAAGAGAGGCCGGACTATCTGCACTCTAGTTTCCTTCTCGATACACGTGTTGAATCTTCACCTCCCAAGGTTGGCGCAGTAGACCACGGATACCTGCCACCAAAAATAGTAGTCAGGCCCAAGAAGTCTATAAGAGGAGAGAATATTGATCACCTAAAGGGAATCGATAAAGAGGGGAGAATATTGGAGCATTTTTTTCACCTTGTATAAGCCTTCTCTGTATGTTAAAATGACAATGTGTGAATTTGGGAATAAAGAACTCAGTTATTTGGGTCATTCAACTTCTTAGTTAAGGCAAAATCACAAGCCTACGAGGCTTTTTGGGCCTCACGAGATACTATCGTCGCTTCGTCGAACATTACACCTCCACCGCAACCCCTCTCAGATAAGGAGATGGATCCTCTGTCTCCTACCCTGTCCCCTACCCTGTTTCATTAAATCTCAGTCATCCATTTATGTGGGTCCCACATAAACGGATAATTGAGATTCAATGGGACAGGGTACAGGACAGAGGATCCTGCCAGCTCAGATAGCTCCTTTGGAAAAATACATTTGTGTGGGCTCCTGAAACTATTGCGGCTTTTTGTCAATTGCAATCTGTTCTTAAGCATACCCAATTTGATGGAGATAATGCATATGGGTCGGTTTCTTAATTGACCCAACAAAAATATTTGCAACTAGCCCAAACAACAAATGAGAAAGCAGAAGCCCAAGCCTGCTCTAATGCTTCTAGAGGATTCCAATCTATCCACCATGCACCTGTACAACATACACAAAAATGCACATAACAAATATCCAGTGTAATGATAGTCTATTAGAATCAGTTACAAATTATAGCCATTAGATTATAACAACTTAAGATCAATGGATAAAATGCATTGATCTCTTTGTATAAACTGACTGTACAATTTGACAATAAAGTTAATGTCAGATTTACAAATTTTCTTAAAGTTTTACATGGTATCAGAGCCTCTCCACTGACTAAATCGTTTACACTCTGCTATGGCTTCTTCTTCTTCCACCACTGGCACCAACAGTGTCACAACTTCTCCATCCTCTACCTCTCTTGATTTTTCAGCCCTAGCCAAAAGACTAAATTTCAACTTACCATTAAAGCTTGATCAAACCAATTTTCTGAACTGGCGTCCTCAAGTATTGGCTGCTATACGCGCCTTGGATATGGAGATGTATATCTCATCCGACCATGAATGTCCTCCAGCCTTTATTCCCTCTCCTCATCATGACACTTCTGTTGATCCTATTTTCACTCCTAACCCTGCACACAAGTCATGGACAAGAGTGGATCAATTACTGTTGTGCTTGTTGCTCACTACTATTGGTGAGTCCGTCATTAGACAAATGAATCATGCAAGCTCTTCCAAAGAGCTTTGGCAAATATTACTTCGCTTATATGCGCAAACCTCTCTTGTTAAGGTCTTGCAGCTCAAACAAAGGCTATCATCTCTAAAAAAAAGGAGCCTAAACTATTTTTGAATATATTCAACAAGTTAAAGCCATCGATGACTCTCTAAAGGTGGCAGGGCATGCCGTTTCTGAACAAGAATTAATCCTCAGTGCTCTAAGTGGTTTGGGTAGTGAGTATGACTCGGTAGTAGTCATGTTAACAAACTCTGTGGCTCTATCCTCTCTTTAGGATGTTCTCTATACCCTCATGATGCATAAAACTATACTTAAGCAACAACATGCTCATTCTCAAATCTCACTTTTGAACACCACTGCCAACATGGCAACTTACTCTCAGCACTCCAATCATGCTTCTGTTGGGGGTCGAGGACCCTATCGTGGCAGAGGAAATAAAGGACGAGGGGGTAGATCTCATAAAATCTTCTGTCAGCTTTGCAACAAACCAGGACATCATGCTCTAAAGTGTTACAAACGTTTTGACACTAATTGGCAGGGCCACCAATCTTACAATACCACTCAGCAGTCCACTCCTCCTAATCAACAAGCCTACATTGGTCATCAGTCCACCCCACACACCTCTTCCGATGCTGCCTCTGATCCTAACTGGTTTGTTGACAGTAGTGCTACTAACCACGTCATAGCTGATCTTTCTAATCTCACTATTCAGAATGCTTACACTGGAAAAGAACAACTAGCAGTTGGTAATGGTTCTAAACTTCCTATATCCCATATTGGTTCTTCCAATCTCTCTTCATCCTCCATTTCTCCTATCAAGTTAAGCAACATTCTTCATGTCCCTAACATTACCAAAAATCTATTGAGTATTTCTCAATTGACAAAGGATAATCAAATTGTTGTTGAGTTTAATGATTGTTGTTGTGTTTTTAAGGACAAAACTACAAGGAGGATTCTACTCAAGGGGTTGCTCCAGAATGTCTTGTACAGCCTTAAACTAGAACCTCCTCAAAGATGGTCAGTACAATCTTCATCCTCCACTTTCTCTTCTGCCTTATCAGCTAAATCAAGTGTAAATGAGTGGCATGCTCATTTAGGGCATCCAAATGCTACTGTATTGAAACACATTTTACAATCAATGAATTATAATTTTCAGTCTCTTAATTCTTCTTTCAAATTTTGTGATTTATGTCAATATGGAAAACACCACAAATTCCCCTTTCAGACACATGCAATCTCTGCAACACAACCCCTAGAAATAGTTTATACTGATGTTTGGAGCCCTAGTCCTTTTCCTTCTACCACCGAATATAGATATGATCTCATCTTTGTCGATGTCTTTTCTAGATTCACTTGGTTGTATCCCCTCAAACACAAATCAGAAACTATGGCAGCATTCATTCAATTTAAATCTTTTGTTGAATTACAGCTGAATCATAAAATTAAGGCCTTACATAGTGACATGGGAGGGGAATTCATAGTTTTAAAATCTTTTCTTACTGCCCATGGCATTCAAACACGCTTCAGCTGTCCTTACACTCATCAGCAAAATGAGATTCCAGAACGCAAACATAGGCATGTGACTGAAACTGGACTCACTTTACTTTCTCATGCCAACTTACCTCTCTAGTTTTGGTTAGAGGCTTTTCAAACAGCCACTTACCTTATCAATTGTTTACCTACCCTTGTGCTAGGATATAAATTCCCATTTCAGAAATTATTCAACAAACTCCCCTCCTACACTCATCTCAAAGTCTTCGGTTGTGCTTGTTTCCCATTTCTCTGATTCTACAACAAACACAAGTTTGGATATCACACCAACAAATGTATTTTTCTATGCTATAGTCCTACTCACAAAGGCTACAAATGTCTACATCCTACAGGCCACATCTACATCTCTCGCCATGTAACCTTCAATGAACATGAATTCCCCTACTCCACATTATTTTCATCATCTCCTCCATCTGCCAATCCTCCTTCTAGCCTACCTATTTCTACCCTCACAGATACTCTATAGGTCATTCCAATGCACTCCCCTACGATGGATACCTCTCTGCAGTCTTCTTCTTCTGAACCATCACATCAAGTAACTACTTCTCCTCCTCTTCCAGCATCTGCATCTTTTTCTCCTCACCCTTCTACTCCTTCCAGTGTCTCCAATTTACATCCTATGCAAACTTGCTCTAAGAGTGGCATTTTCAAGCCCAAGGTATACACTACATCTCTTTCTCCTTCAGCACACAAATTCTCTGAACCTAACTCACCAGCTATTGCTCTCTCTGATCCTAAGTGGAACCAAGCAATGTCTGAAGAAGTTCAGGCCTTGCAGAAAAATCACACATGGCATTTGGTCCTTTATGACTCCTCTAAACCGTTTCTTGGCACTAGGTGTTTTCGCATCAAGTATGACTCCACTGGGGCAATTGCCAAATACAAAGCCAGATTTGTAGCTAAGGGATTCAATCAAATATAATGCCTTGACTTCACCGAAACCTACAGCCCAGTGGTTAAGTCCTTAACTATTCGGGTCATCTTATCCTTTACAGTAAGTCACAATTGGGATATTCAGTAGGTGGATATCAATAATGCTTTTCTAAATGGAACTTTGGTTGAGGAAATCTATATTAGACAACCCGAAGGTTTTGAGGACCCCACTTTTCCTAATCATATATGCCGATTAAATAAGGCTCTCTATGGCCCTAAGCAAGCTCCCCGAGCTTGGTACACCACTCTCAAGTCCACTCTTCTCCAATGGGATTTTCGACAATCATTATCTGATACTTCTCTCTTTTACAGATCTATCAATGGCACTATCCTACTCCTCCTAATCTATGTTGATGACATTCTAGTCACAGGCAATTCTCCTACAGCAATCAGCTCAATCATCATGCAATTAAACACAAAATTTGCACTGAAAAATCTTAGCAGTCTCAGTCACTTTCTTGGATTTGAAGCATACAGAAATGAATCTGGATTATACCTTTCTCAATGCCAATACACGCTAGATATTTTAGCCAGAACCCACATGATGAATTGCACTCCTTGCTCGACTCCCCTAGTCACGAGCACCAAGCTTTCAACTGATGATGGTCCTCTTTTCGCCAATCCCACTCTCTACTGCAGCACTATCAGAGCTCTTCAATACCTGTGTCACACCAGACCAGACATTAGTTATGTCGTGAATCGCTTAAGTCAATTTCTATCTACTCCTCACGACTCCCACTGGGTTGCTTGCAAGCGAGTCTTATGGTATCTCAAGGGTACCACTGGTTACGCTATCCTTTTTCGGCCCTCATCTTATCCTCTCTCTCTCCAGGCTTATAGCGACTCTGATTGGGGTGGCAATCCAGATGATAGGAAGTCGACAACTGGGGGTTGCGTCTTCCTAGGGGGTAACTTGGTGTTCTGGACATCCAAGAAATAGACTACCTTGCCCTAGCTCAAGTTTCTACAGAGGTGATTTGGTTGCACTCACTATTAAAAGAACTCGGTTTCACTCTCAAACACACACCTATTCTCTGGTATGACAACAACAGTGCACGATCTCTAGCTCTAAATCCGTTGTTTCACGCTTGAACAAAACACATTGAGGTTGATGTGCATTTCATACATGACAGAATAGAGAAGAAGGAATTAGAGGTTCGCTACATACCCACCGAAAATCAAGTAGCTGATTTACTTACCAAGCCTCTCACGACGGTCCGATCGGTGGTGCTGCTATCCAAGCTCAATGTCATCGTTCATCCCCATTTTCGCTTGAGAGGGGCTGATGGAGATAATGCATATGGGTCGGTTTCTCTATTGACCCAACAAAAATATTTGCAGCCAACCCAAACAACAAATGAGAAAGCAGAAGCCCAAGCCTGCTCTAATGCTTCTAGAGGATTCCAATCTGTCCACCATGCACTTGTATAGCATACACGAAAATGCACATAACAAATATCTAGCGTAATGATAGTCTGTCATAATCAGTTACAAATTATAGACATTAGATTATAATAACTTAAGATCAATGGATAAAATGCATTGATCTCTTTGTATAAATTGACTGTACAATTGGACAATAAGGTTAACGTTAGATTTACAAATTTTCTGAAAGTTTTACACAGTTTTGGCTTTGCCTGACTTTGCTGAACCATTCGTGGTCCAAACTGTTGATTTTTTTATATGGAGAATACTCTCAAATTTTATCAAATAGAAACTTGTCAATTTATACAGTCTTTCTCTAACTAAAATTCAAAAATCAAATAGCATCTAATCTAAATCAGCATAAAAAAAATCTAATTTGTTTGATAGATATCAAATCAATATCTCTAAACTGATTCCTAAAATCAAGAACCTGCAAACCTAAGGGATTTTCCAACAAACTTCTCCTTGCCTTAGAAGTTGCACATCTTTAATGTCAAAATAATTCATCCTCTTGATGTACTGCTTTTGCCTCTTCATTTTGTAATTTGCAAATCTTTTCCATATGTCCAATTTGTCCACATTTTTTGCATTTGATATCAGGCCTTCAACATTTTTTTTGTGGGTGATTTGTTTTTTTGCAATGTAGGCATGGTATATATGAATCATCATTGTTTCTGTTGTTGTTGTTGTCAGATCTTGTTGGCTTTAACTTTAGACTTTCTATTTTTCCTTTCTTTGTGTATCTTGACTTGAGTCATTGTCGGATTTATTGGCAATGGAGGCACTTCATAGACTTCCTCCATAGCTTCCCAAACATCCATAACATCAAGATGAGCTTTTATTCGAACAGCCCAAATTTGATAGTTTTCACCATCAAAAATTGATGGTGCGCCTTGAGACAATTGTGATTCAATCTCCATTTGCTTGAAGATGGCTGTAATTCTTGTTGTAATTCTGGGTTGTAAATTAGGTTTGTGTTTTGGTTTCGCTCATCTTACAGGTCCCTCAAGAAAAATGCTCTGATACTAATTGTTGTTTTTTTATGTGAAGAAGACTCTTAAATTTTATTGAATAAAAACTTGTCAATTTATACAGTCTTTCTCTAACTAAAATTCAAAAATCAAATAACATCTAATTTAAATCAGTATAAAATAATATCTAATTTATTTGATAGATATTAAATCAATATTTCTAAACTGATTCTTAAAACCAAAAATCTACAAACCTAAGGGATTTTCCAACACAAACAAACCGACTCCTCTAGCACAGGTATAAGAGCGGTGTTGTCACAACAAGGGCATCAATAGTCTATTTCAACAAATAATTATCTGCTCCACTCCGTTCTCAGTCAACATAGTCCAGGAAAATGTATGCCATCACCGAGCTCTGAAAAAATGGCACCACTGCCTCTTGAGACACGGGTTTATTGTGCATACTGACCACCAGAGTTTGCGCTCACTCCTCCATCAAACAATGCAAACGTCAGAGCAGCAAAAATGGTTAACCAAGATTCTAGGATTTGATTTTGATATTGTCTATAACCTGGAACTGAAAATGGCCCAGCTGATGCGCTCCCTCGCCTTCCTACAGCCTGCTACAATAACTTACAATTGGCTTCCAAACTGGTGCTTGCCTTGTGGGAAACCCTTTGTCAATTCTCTACTACACCAACTCCCCATCTGCTCAGCTACTTTAGGATGTCCAAGACCATCTTGGCGATGGTCCAAACTTTTCAGTGCGAGATGGATTACTACTACAAAAGAAGAATATGTTTCCACCCGATTCATCGTTTCAGCCCTTGATGTTAATAAATTTCCACAACTCTCCAACGGGTGGGCACGCTGGAGGTTATGTGTCGTCAGTTTCATTTGTCATGCAGCTATACCATGTCTACATCTGATTATTTTATATATATCTTGACCTATTACATTGTATAATTTTACTATAATCTAGTTAGATGTTTCACTTTTATTTTTCCATCCAACTCGAAACAAAACTTGGCGTTTTAAGAAATCAATGTCTATACGCTGATAAAGGATATAGAGTTCTCAGAGAACAGAAGTGGTCTACGGACTGCATGAACATCAGGAGTGAATAGAAAATTATCACAAAA
Organism: Erythroxylum guanchezii; assembly: GCA_025629825.1. Classification (NCBI taxonomy): domain Eukaryota; kingdom Viridiplantae; phylum Streptophyta; class Magnoliopsida; order Malpighiales; family Erythroxylaceae; genus Erythroxylum; species Erythroxylum guanchezii. The sequence continues at coordinate 15,619,640 of JAOTAX010000001.1, forward strand.
TATTTATTCTAAGGCTTATAGCAATTGAGATCATGAGATGCCTTTTAAAACCTGATTTTGGAACTGCACAAGGCATCCAACTACCTGATATATGGAAGGTGAGATGCTCTTTTCTCCACTAATTTCTTGGAAAGGATCTGCAAATTTTGCTTCTGATAAGGTAAAGCTGAACAAATTTCTGTACAAGACCTAACGAATTGACTGAGAAGATAGAAAACCAAACCATCTGCCTAGCAAAAAATGGTACCCGTAAAAAGAGAAGCGAACTCAACTTAATAAACTCTTGGTATCTCCACAGAAGTACCCTCATACCTCCACGAGATCGCCATTTTTGTGGGTTGAGAAGTCTCCAAACGCAATACAACTTCTCACTGCACTATGTCCCCTTATAATCTTTTCCCTCACATGTTCTTGCAATCTCAATGTATGCCTATCCTCCTCTCCTCTTGTATCAACAATGGAGTGTCCTGTAGAGTGTGACCTTGAGAAAAACATTCCATCCGTATAATTCCTTTCGTTTTGTTTGTTTGAGACATCGTCGTGAGGCACTCCTTCCAGGTAACCATCTCCATCTTGTTGAATTGTGATGCTAACAGCATTTTCTAGTGTCCCAACATTGTGAATATCACTGCTGTGGTCAACTGCTAGGGTCTTTTCCAATGTCTCTTTAGGCAAGTCGAGATCTCCTCGACAAACCGGACAAGTTTTGTGAGATTCAAACCAAAGATCAATGCACTCTTTGTGAAAAACATGGTAGCAAACCGTAATGAGACGCAGCAAATTATCGTCTGTAAACTCTGCCAAGCAAATAGCACATTCAACGCCAAACTTGTCACATTGAAATCCTTTGACGCCTGAGTATGTAAACGTAGGAAAAATCTGTACCAAAGCAGGATCAAGTCCCTGATTCACAGGCACATCAGCTGGATTTACGATATTTCCTGAAGGGGTTCTCCGAAAATGCAAATTGCTGACGATGCTGTGCATGAAATATCTACAAAAGTATATGGAAAAGAAACCTATAAAGAAGCAAACAAGGAGAACTGTCGTAAGAATTACAGTCAATGAAGTGGATGAAAAATTCGACGCTTGTGGAACTAATGAAGAATTCGACGACATTGAACATAAAAACGTAGACAAATTTGGTGGCCGGAGATCAGACTTTTTCCGGCCTCTGATTTCTGCATAGACGTTGCAGCAGGGCTATCCGAAACAAAAAAAAAAAAAAAAGGAAGCTAGAAAAGAAAAGAAAATGCGAGTGTTGGACGTTGAAAATTTTGTGCTTAGCAAAGTTGGTGAAGGGTGATTAGGAAGAGAGAAACGAGGAGGGAGTTCAATGTGTGTGAGTAAGAGCATAAGAAGGTTTGCTTAATTTGGAAAGGTGATATGGAGAGTTTGGTCTGATGTCTTGGATAGGAATAATGCACATTGAGCGAGTCATTATGAGAAGGTTCAGGAGCTTTGTCTGAACCATACAAGTCAGCCGCCAAAACTGCTCTTTGTTACTATGTTTGCTAACCAATGACGTTATTAATTGAAGCTTCAACATTCTTTCTGAGGTTGTAATATATTTTCGTGGCTTCAGACTCTAGTTATTGTCCAATTGCAATTGTTGCTAGTATTGGTGTCTTCAGTTTCAGTGCATACGACCACTGAATAATGTGCTCGAGGCTAATCTTTGTGCTTTGATTGCTTGTTTGTGATTTTGTCTTCAGAATAAAAGTCTCGACTGGTCCTTTCAAAGCAAACAGAAACAAAAAAACAAATCCTGCTGATTGACCTTGTTAACAATCTAAAGCAACATATTGGCTGAAGACTAGCATTGGGACTGGCACAGAAAATCACGCCTCGTATACAATTATCAACTTATCAATCTAAAACCCCTGGATAGTTAATGATAAACTGCAGATGAATTAGGTAGAATGCACTACCTAAATGCATTTATCTTTTCTTTCTATCAACATTGAAATAAGAAAGAACACCGCTTTTACGTTGCTAAACTAAACACTTCACTGAAATATTGGAAGCATCAGCCCTCTACTCCACAGAAACAAAAGCAGACATATCTCAGCACATGCAAATGCGGCCAAATTAAAATCACAACAGATTCACCTATTCACTCCTTGTGTCCTAACGAAAGCAGCATAAATTCTGCAATTTCCACCATTGATTTAACTGTTATTTCCATTGAAAGTGGTACAACATAAAGGTAACCGTTTCCTTTCGAGGAAGAGCCATTCAATGATAATGATTGATTACAAAGATTAAGACTACAGATGTAAGGCTTCAGATTTCCCATGCTGACGACGAAGCCACAAGTTATTACAACATCAACCCATCTAACAGTAACTTGAGTGTCCGTTTATCCAACTCCTCGGAGGCATCCAAGAGCCGAACCCATCTGCATTCTTTAGTTCGTACAAGAGAAGATCAGGTTCCAGTAGAACACCAATTTAGTTGAAAAATAATGGAGCTACTTAATCACGGAAGCACAGGAAACAAATTCCAATGTTCTATTCAATATCATCAATCCAGTCACCGTATATCCTACTGATTTTGTCAGGACCCTTCCATTTCTGGTGAGTTCTTTGCCCTGGCCTCTGGATCAAAATAGAAGGCCTTTGCGAGGGAACACCAAGGTGGTAGACATCTGAATGAGGAACTGAAGAAACTGAAGGAAGAACAGCTTCTGCTGAAGCTTTCAAGGGCAATCCTCCTTGCTTTAAGTCAATAGGGGCAGAAGAAGGATCTTTAGCTTCAGATTCCACAAGTCCTCCACCGTATCTATGTAATTCTGCAATTCGGGAAGTTGTTTCCCAAAGTTAAAAAGTTTCCCAAAGTTAAAAAGTTAGTCATGTCATCGTGTATCCCTATACCTTGAAATTAAATAAAGAAGGCAAAAACAACGGTGGACCACACTATCAAATTGAATCAGAACCTAGGCATATGCCAGTCAATGGTTGAATTATTGGATAAACAAGGTTTGTTTAAGAGCAAACATCGTCCAAACCAACAGATGCAGCCTATGAGATTGATAATTGTGACATCACAAAGAGAAGTATGGTTAGGACTACAACTTTATAGGAATTTTAGAAAGGGAATAATTGCTTTATTTCAATGATAAATTTATCTCACCCACCAAAAAGGACAAAAGCATAGACGATAGGAATCATGATATTCTATTCCTGAAATTTTCTCCAATTCATATTATGTTGCAGTTACAGTTGTAGGAAGAATGATGGCATGATGGATATATCTCATTACAATTTCCTAGGAATATATAAAACAAGGAAAGCCAGAAGATGCATAAATGAAGATTTGCAGTTGTGATGCTATTAATCTGAAATGTTTCTATTTAATTCAACTTCAGTTGCGGATGGTAAAGAACTTCAGCAGCATTAACTTCCCCACTAGTTAGTACTTTAATGCCTAGAACAAGCTTTCTGAACAATTAGTTGCTGGAATAACTGCCTAGCAATGGACTATAGAGGATAGGAATTAGTTTAGGGTCATGTTATTTACTAGTCCATTTTCCAGAGCAGAAGATTCACTAAAATATATCTTTTAGTTATCTTACTTAGCTGAATTAGCTATTGGAAGTTTCATAATAAGGTGAAAAAGAAAGTTTGTTCCTTAAGAGGCAAAATTCTACATATGTGTAGCTTAAACTTATGAATAAAGAATAAATTGAATTTTAAATCCAAATCTCTAAATTTTACATGTAAGAGTGATTCCTTAGACCTAGAATTGATTTCTAAGGACATGATACTACCAGTTTTGTTTGTTCCAACCATAGGAGCGATTGACAGTTATTGTTTGGAAATGCATATCTGATAAACATTTCACAATCATGATGGAACTCATATTCTTACAAGGCAGAAGAAAATGTTAGCATATGGCTCCAGCTTCATGCCTAGAATAATTTATCTACAATAGATAACAAATATCAATCAGTTATAGAATAGCACATTCTCTGACTTTAATCACACGCATATCAATTGTACTGCTTTTCCTTCATAATTTGTGCTCTAGTTTAGAGTGTAAGTACCATTCCTTGATTTGGCAATGCAGTAACCTTTTATTTTCCATCAAATCTAGCAGACATAAGATTTATTATCATAAAAATGGTTCACTCATAGAACACCAACCTTGCAAAAAATAGATAATAATACTTTTGAACAAATACCGTCATCAAAATTCATAAACATTGGCATAAAACAATTTCTTTTGAATGAAGTCCCAAGCTTCAATGTCCAGAGGCTATTCATAAACCTCAAAGCATAGTTGGATGCAGCTTTTATTGTATTAATAAACAATAGCTTAAATGTCTTCCAGGTTCGTCTTATTCATAAATATGAAAAATTATCTAGTAATGTGGAATAAGGAATGCATTCGTACATTTCAGTCATGGAAGCAGAATTTACAACATCCACTTCCAACCAAAATAAGAAGACGAAGAAGAAGAAGAAGAAAACACGGAATATCAGCAGAAATCAAACAGAAATGTAACTTGTTTGGGTTTCAAACATGTGTCTTTTAAGATAGAACCTACCTTTGGGTCTTCTAAGTGCTACTAGTTAAGTGTCATCAAATTCAACCATCTCTTAATAAGGACAATAGCAGCAATGGTAAAACACCAAGTACTTAAACAGTCCAAACAAACTTATTAACTTTTAAAAACATATCACCCAGAAGGGTAAACCAAGGGGTTAAAGAGGAAAAAATCTTCTTGTCATTCTTATTCTACTAAACTCTAAAAGGAACAACTGTATTTTTCTCGTTTATCTGGAGAACTGCTAGATATAAGAGGCATGATATTTCTACTTGACAGAAAACAATCACTTTACTTTCAGTCAAGTCAATAGACAGAAATACAAACATTTGAAGAGAATGGGGTAGAAAAAAATCTGAGATACTTTCTAATGTGGGAAGCTAAACAAGCTGCAACCACTGTTTTCTAACAAGTAATATCCTTCACAAATAAGCCCCATCTGTCGATGGAAATGCTTGTATCTACAATCAAAGATAAGTAAAATGCCAAAGCAATCATCCAATCACCAGGAAGCATTTTTTGAACAGACAAGCATACAGCAAAATCCTACTCAAAAGTCTCGATGATAAGCAATGGGAAGCACAATTATGAAATCCAAAGAACATTTTTCTCATCATCTCTCAGTCAAAACCCATTTTGGACATCCATGCATCAATTGAACTATGTCGCTTGACTAGAATGCATCAAGTGACTACATAATTTACCTATGCATTTGTCTTACAGTTCCCTAGCTTAAAAAAATATTATGAGCATGCAGTAAGTGCCCAAAATCAAATCATATTGAAACACATAGATACGAGTCATCAATTGATATGCCATAATATCTGAGGTGTCTTAGACCAATAAATCATAAAACTACACCAATAATTATTGCATCAATTTACAAGCCAACACGAGGATTGAATTAATCAAAATCCTATTAAAATAAACTAGATATGATCTACTTTCTTAAATTAAAAGACATTAAACAAAAATGCCATCAAAATATCTCTCCATACATCCATAATTTTGGAACCATCTAAGTTTACCAATAAGACAATCTGACATTAATAACTAATAATCCTATCAGAAATACGAATCAATAAAAGAAACAAAATGAATTGAATCTCCAATGAATAAACCATAAGACATACCTCCAACTCCATGAGCAAAATGGCACTTATTCCCGAATGGGCAGTACCCAGTTAGTTCCCACTTATTACAGATTCTTGTCTTCCAATTTGAAGGCTTGATGTTGGTTGCATTTCCACCTCCATTTCCCACACCACCACCAGCACCACCACCAACAGTCGGCCCTGCATACCCTCCAGGCCCCAAACTTATAGCCACACTCTCCCTATTCTTTGATTGTTCATCATGCAAAAAGGTACAATTATCACCATAGGGACACCCCTCCTCTGTATAAAACTTCTTGCAATGTCTCCCTTTATAAGACCTTTGAGTGTCGCCCGCAAATCCCCCTATCGATGGGATTTGATATTCCTCCCTAATTTCCACAGAACACCCTTTTTCCTCCTCATGAGCAGCCACTATTTCCTGCCAATTTGGTGGTGGCCGCCTAAGTTCCTCTATGCTGTGTGCAAAGTTGCAGTTGGTGACATAGGGGCATGTGCCAGCGCGGAATTTGCAGCATAGCTTGGTCTTGAAAAACATCTTTCCAATAGACCTTTTGGAATTCAAGTCCTGGGAATTACTCTTCGATTTCTTGTTTGGTGGCTCACTGCCAGACCGAGTTTGCGGAGACTGGTAGTTAGAATTAGAGGGCGTGTTATCTGCAGAGGCATCTAGGTTGTTCCACATACGGTAATCATCCTCTGTTGCCCAGACGGCATTGGCATCTGAAGTATTTGGAATCCAATTCTCAGGACCGGTTCCAGGAATCACGTGGACCACATTTCCCCCAGAGTCTCTACCGTAATCCATAGCAGAATCAGTAACCCACTTAGGGAAAGATAATAAAGATTGAGTCTTTGAAGGAAGAAAGAAAAACGCTTAACCAGTAATTAAGCACATGAAACCCACAAACTCTAACTGCTTGAATTTGGAAGAAGATGAAGTGATGACATAAAGCTATAAGATCCAAGCAATGGGGGTAAGAGCATGGAACAATTTACTTTATGTAGAGCTTAAAATGAAGGAAATTAAAGGCAAGAAGAAAAGCGAATCTCTGAAGTTTGTCGATGAAAGGCCAACTCCAAATCAAGGAAGAAAATAAGAAATGAGCCTTTAATCAACCTATCAAGATGAGATTGTCAAGGGTTTTACCTCAAAATTTTCAATTAACAACAGAATATTACAACAGCAGCAGCAGCAGCAGCAGCAGCAGCAGCAAACTATGTACGAAACAAACCTGAATGATGGCGAATTATCGTAAAGCAGAATCAACGACTAAGATATGAAGAGCGTGAAAAGTGTAGTACCGAGAGTTTAGAAGTGGAAAGCTAACAAGTAGACCCAAACGAAGGAAATGAAGATTTAGAGGTAGATTTGGCTGATATAGATAGAGATATTTATTCGTTTAGCGTAAGAACTCATTGAATTGAATAAGTGATCTTTTGCCAAAACTTACAAATGGACTGTTGATGGTAAAAGAGGAATGACATCTGCCATCACTGATCAATAAATTTGGGAGAAGAAGGTCCCGGTGTCCATTTATCTTTTTCACCTTTACCTTTTTGCTTGGCAAAATTTTGTCTTTTTCCTGGAAAAGCCATTTTCTCTCGTTTTATCTTCACGGGGAAGATCATAATCCGAAAGACAGTGAGATGGGTTTTTTAGTAAATGTGTTAAATTTCGGGCATGAATAGACGGCCCATTAAACCCGGAAAATGAAATGCACGCCAAGTGTTTGATTATTCGGCCGCCCACCCAGACCCAGTTCTTTTAACAACAATCTTACGAATAACCAATCGGATTTACTACCAACAATGTTACGAATAATGTATTGATTTTAGTATGGAATTTATTTTTAGTACGATGATATTAGTTAATATCAAGTATCATTTAAAATGATTTTTTAAAATTATAAAATAATTTATAAATTTTATAAATTACAAAATAATCTTTCAATATATTGTGTTATAATTCAATTATATCTTAAGAAATTATAATAATATAAATTTGATATAAGAAATAATTCTTTATTTTCATTAATATTTCTTTACATATTTATTATAAATTAAAATAAATTTAATTTCAAATATTATCTTTGCATATTGCAAAAGTTATTATAATATTTTCATATGTATATATTAAAAAGTATATATATTATTAATATAAAATTTTAAAATTTTAAAATATTTAATATAATTGTATTAAACTAATATATTTGGTTTTGCAATTTATAATCACTTTGTATAAGTCTAAGACATAAAAAATTTATTTAATACATTCTTATTTGTATTTTTATTATTTATTAAATAAATTATCGACAACTTTATCATATTCTTTTTTATATATAAGTAATTATTATTTTATATAGAAAAAAAATTTATTTATTTTTAATTTAGTCCTAAATTTTTTTTAAGTTTATAATTATGATTGGTATTCTAGTTACCGACCAGATTCAATCGAAAGAGTCGGTATTGACCAGTACCAAAGTTCGATATGAAAATTTCTTGTTCGATGTCAATTTTTTGTCGATAGAGCCTTTACCGGCCAATACGAAACAATATTCTAACCATTGCTATATAGTATGATATATTTTAAATTAATTATTTAAAATAAAGAGATTATTTAATTTAAATACTTATTTTCAAAAAAATAATATTTGAAGAATTCTTTTAACTCATGATTTTTAAATTAGATTAATTGGGGAAAATAAATGAACTAGTAAAAGCTAAATGAATTGCACTGAGTTTTATAATAAATAATATAAATTTAGATTAACTCTCTGAGGATAAAGACAATATTCAATTTCAAAGGTAAGGAGAGTAAGAAATACAATATAAGAGTAGATGAGTAAGAATATCTAACATAATAAATTTTATAAATAATAATATAAATGATTAAAGTAATTTATATTGTAATTTACTTTCAAAAGAGTCACCAACAAGAAGCTTGACATCAAACCGAGCGTGCAGGAGTTACCATGCCTATTGTTATAAAGGACTTCTTAGACATCAAACTTATATCGAAATTGTGTTTACTCCTTTACACAGTAATCTCATTTATGTCTGTTTAAACAAGAGTCAACCTTCTCATGTGATTGATGACCAACAAAACTTAGTTCTCGAATGTCTCACGACTTTTGAAGTGCTTAACTCTCACACTCAAGTAAGAATATTGTAAAAGTATTAAATAATCATAAAGAATAATAAATACACAAGAGTTACAGTAAAAACCAACCTTTATTACTTCCTCAAAAGTATACAAAGGAATACTCTCTTTTAATGTGTTTTCTTCCCCTCTTATCCCCGTTCTCTTTAGGAACAAGCTCAAATAAGATACTTATAGGCACCTCTGGCTTTACATTCATAATCCTAATTAAATTGAACCAATTAGATCAACTCTATCTTTATCAAATTATATCATACTAACCAATATGATGACATCCTCATCCAATTATGACTCTATCTAATATGATTTATCTACATCACTACTAATATTAAATTTAATTAAGAAAGATACATCAATATATATATGAAAAACTATCTACATGGTCTTTATCTTTTAAAGCTAATATATATCTACTATGATTTTATCTACCACATCATCTAAGATTTCTCATTGATCTCTATCCATTTATAATGTCATTGAAGTCTACAGCCTTTCATAGCATACTAGTTTGGTCCAATGCTTAACCATATTAAGTTCATTAGTTATGGTTTGTTTGATCACACATTAAGTCCTTAGTGATAAAACAAATACACGCAAGAAGAGGTGAATTGTGTGAGACAAAAAAAATGCAAGTTACTTTCAATTCAAAAAGAAATGACAGGAGCCTATCTATAATTAAAATAGTAGGAGCTTGTTGTGCGATAAAATCCTATTTTAATAGAAGGAGCCTGTTAAGTGATAAAAAGCTCATCAAACGACAGGACCCTAATAAATGAAGAGTTCTATTAAAAATAATTTAAAAAAGAAGGCACCTATTAAAACTGAAAAGAACCTCTTGTAAGTTGAAAAATAAAAGAAGCCTGTTGTAAAGTGAAGGAGCCTCTTGCTAAATAAACACGCACACAATATAATGTAGAAATTTAAAAGTCAAGAGAAGAGAGAGAAGGACGCAGTCGATTGATACTGGTTCGGTTTATAAGCCAAGCTTATGTCCAGTCTTTAATTATCCAACTTGAGTGTTTCACTATAAAATCAAGTAGTAATAAGACGAGCCTCTCCAAGCTCAGAAATAAATATTTTTCAAGATTCTTTAACCTCCCACACTAGAAGTATTTCACTAGCCTCTACAAGTTCTCAAATAAAAAATGAGGTTTGCTCGATATGAGCTTCAGTAATCTCTCTCAACAGAATTTCAGTTTCTAACGCACAAGAGATATTTTCACAATTATATCACTTTCAAGAATGTATATGCTTTTGATGAATTTTAAAAACATAGCTTCGTAAGCTTCTGTATCGTTCAGTTCTTCTTGTTCATAGTCACATTGGCTCTTCCTTAAATAAGCATTTCCTTCAAGTAGCCATTGCTTCACTTGCATCCTTAGTCAACTAGATCGATTTGAATATGAATAATTTTAACGTTTATCTTATCTAAAATTCTTCCAGTGATCACGGAGCTAATATGTGACCTTCATAATTAGTAGGATCATTTCGGATAAACCATTTCTAATAAGGAAAGTTCATAATTAAGATTCCTACAAGAAAGAAATTGTATTTCTTATTATTTTCTTTCTTTTTGAGAATTAACCCATTAATAATAAAAGAAAATAAATCTAATTTGAATTTTGAAATATTATATAGTTATCATCAAAATCGTTAATCATAATCCTTGAGCTAACAATCTCCCCCTTTTTATAATGACAAACAATAATAGATATATTTTTCAAAATTCAAAGAGATGCTAGATGATTTCGAAAGATACCTATGACTTTTATATGTTCAGACATAATCAGAAGGAATTGTTTCTTAAGAAAGGAACCTGTTGTTTATATATCACAGATTTTTACAAGTTCAATAACAGAATTAATCACATATATAATCAAGGCAACATTAAGAAATATATCATCATATATGTAGAAATATGAAAAAAAAAATCCACATAAACTCTCCTCCTTTGTCATTATCAAAAAAATAATAAAAGAGTATAGGAAGGAAGTGAAATAAAACAAGACCAATAAGCCAAGCAGAGGAGAAAAGTAATAGAGTTAATAAAGGGATTCATAGATTTTTCTCAACAAAATTTGCATGTCAAGAAGTCGATTTTGCATGTTATCTGTTTGTTCTCGCATCTATGCTTGATTAGCTTGAATATCCTTCAGGTGTTGTTGAGATTTGCAGTATTTTCATCCTAAGGAGGAACAAGAGTTTGTTGGTTTGGAGCAAGATCTAAGTTTTTTGCTACTCTTTCAGATCTTTTGTCTACTCAGACATTGTTTTGCAATCTGTATCCAAATTGATAGGGAATAGATGGGTGAAACTTAGTCGGTGCATATAATGGTTGAAAATCTTGATGAGCAACATTCCATAAGGTAGGCAACCAATGGTATTCTTATGATTCCCTTTATCCACCATAAACTTCAAGATTTGAAAGATTCATTATGTTTCCATTCAGCAAATTATACACCACGTAAGTGTCCAACAGACTGCACCTTTCAATTGAGCTACTCCTGGGAAAAATTGAAGTAGCTGAAAGCAATGCAAGGCATTATGGTATTAATTTTAATTGTCTACTCCAAGGTCACCTGTCTTGGGTGTTTTCAGTATAAAGGCGGATGGATTTGACAACTTTGACTAACTCCAAATCATTAACATCCCACTTATGACAACAAAAATTAGTTCTCCCCATAAGAGCTACTTCCAGTATATCTCCTAAGATTTCCTTAGAAATTAAAATTTCACATTCATGCGCTCACGAGACAATGGCTAGTTTTCCATTAATTTCTTCCTTTTTAAAATATTCTGACTAGCTCATCGCATACTATCTCATTTAATTTCAGAAAATTTTCCTAACCAATGGCAACAAAGTAAGAAGCGATAGATATATGTATGTCATCAAATATTATGGGAGGTAAGATCTGCCTAACAACCACCTTTCTTTTCTTGTATTGTATTTTATAGCGAACTTCAGCTTTCGTTGATTGAAACATTTTTTGTGGTATTGATGTCTTTCCTTTTTGTGCATCTATTTTTATCTTATTTGCCCTTTTTCTTTAGGAATCATCTCTTCATGAAACAACTTATTTTTATCAATAGTTTCTTTAGTCACATGCGCTTTTCCCTTCTTTATTTCTTCTCTTTTTCTTTTTCTGGATTCTTCTTCCTCTTTCTTTTCAGCATCAGGGTTTTCTTTTTGTTCAGAAATTTTCTTGGCTTGCTTTGCAAGACTTCCTTTGGTTCGTGGTTGTCTAATCAACTGAGAATGTTCTTTATCTGAATCATCATCATTTATAACCCATTATACTTATGATACATGGGGCTTAGTGTTGGATCCTGATTTTTCTAAATTTCTTATTAATTTTTTTAATGATTTATTCATGATTGTTTGTTTGTTTAATTATTTATTGTTAGAATTGGGTCATTAATTAGACATTTGAGAGAAGGATTACAAATTGAAATTAGAATGAAGTGTTAGAAATCAAGTTAGCTTAAGTAGTTAGTAGGCTTGTGTTAAATGAAAGAGGGGCAAAATTGGAAAGGCCAAGTAAGTGAGGGACATAATTGGAAGAAAAGGAGTAAAGATAGTTTTAAAATTAGAAGAAGAGTGGAAGATGTCGTGAGTAGCCAAGGAGGAGAAGAAAAAAACGTGAAAGAAGAAGAGAAGAGAGAAAAATCGTGGAGAAAGAAGAGAAAGGAAGGAAAATTCATGGGAAGAAGAGGAAATCAAGCTTCTTAAGGTAAGTTTAACATCTTCTTCTTGCTTTAGTAAAGAAATAGGTTGTTGTGTTATGAATGAAGAAGTTTTAGAGAGAGAAAGGGGTTTTGTGTTAGGAATGCTTGGAGGAAGAAGATGATTGAGAGACCCATTTGGTTTTTGGGTTTCTAAGCTAGGTTTTGGATTTTCTAACCTAAATGGACTATGGGTAGGTTAAGTTGAGCTTGATTTGTATTAATTTCATCTTATTGTGATTATGAAAATTTGGGAGATTTCCATTTGAATTGGAATTGAATGAGAATTTTAGCTGTGTTAGGAAATCAAGAACAACCTACCCAAGAGCAAGAGGAAGGACACAATTGAGTTTGGATTTTCAAGAGTTATAAGATAGGTAATTTATTTATAGTTGTTGTGTAATTTGAGCAAAATGCCTTGTATGTGTATTGTGTGCTAAAATGGCTTGTTTTGAATTGTTGTGATATGGGAAATGCATTATGATGTATGACATTTGATAAAATTGTTATGCTATGCCTTGGAATTATATCATGGCATTTTGATTAAATGGAAAGAAGAAAAGCATGAGAATATGAACTTGTGATTGATTGAATTGAGCATGAGATTTGAATGTGTGTTGGTCCCCAAACTTTTCTTAGAAGTTGGAACTCTTATATTTGAAATGTTGGAAGTTAAAAGCTGAAAAATGTAGCTGAAACATGTTCGTTGAGTATGCTTGAGTGTTTTAGCCATAACTTTTTCCCTAGTTATCCAAATGAGGTGATTCTTGATTTGGATTAAACTAGAGAAATAGGGCTACACATTGTTTGAAGAAATCAAGTTTTAATTCAGTCTTTAAGAATTTCAATTTTGGGATGAAAGTTGAGCATAGAATATTGTTTCAGCTTAAAAATAGTTTGGAAATGTTTGGGATATAACTTTCAACTTTCCAAACCAAATTGAATGATTTTGGTGTCAACAGAAAAATAAGACAATGAGGAACATTTTTCTATAAGGAAGTATTATCAAATTCCTTCAATTTTTTCCATGATCATTAGTTAAGAAATTAGAAGTATAAGATGTTAGTTTTAAGACCAAAGGAGGGTAAAATGGGAAGGACCAAGTAAATGAAGGGTAAAATGGGAAAAGACCAAATAAATGGGCTTGAAGTAAGAAAGAAAGAGAGAAGTGTCGTGAGAGGCCAAAAGTGTAGCACCCCACTCCCGCAAGACCCGAACCCGACATCGATGGTGATATCCGAGTTCGTGCTCGCGAAGGTGGCATGCTAGGGCACTCAATCATTCACAAATCGGTATAATTTTTTTTTTCACAATGTAATCAATAGAGTTTCAAAAGCCAATTGGAGCCCAATTTCATTTATAAACATTTCCAGTTATGCAAAAATAACCAGTACACAATTTATTAAAATTTCACTCTCCACTTGGGCTCACTACTGAAACAAAGCACATAGAAACGTAATTAGTACACTTCATAATCAGTTACAAATCATTCCACTTTGGGCCATTGAGGCCCATTTCATATACAAAACACTTACAAAAATTTCCAATTAGGAAAGTTATTACAAAACAAAAGTATTCGTATTTGATCAATCTCATTTATAAAAGATTCACATATTTTACCACTTATTAGAGACAGAAATATTCAAATACATATTGTACAGCAATTGCGGAATACAAATTATACAAAAATAGGAAAATCCTAATGCAGACGCAAACTGATCTCAACCTCTATCTTTCCCCTGTATGCAGTAAGTA
>JAOTAX010000001.1:15725750-15740781 GCA_025629825.1 Erythroxylum guanchezii
ACATCCAACCAAGCAAATTCAGCTATACATCCTTTATAGATCTCATAAAGTTTATCAATAATAAAGAAAATCAGTCGATTAGATCTTTTATTTGTTTCTCCCAACACTTTTTTTTCTTCCATTACATATGATTATACTTATCCTTATCATATGATAGATATTTTGGCTATTGTTATTCAAGTCTTGGATGTGACACACATCAACAAAGACGGCAAAGTTTCAACTGTCCAAAAATTTGTTCTTACCAACAAACAGTATGTTGTATTCCCTATCATTCTTTACAACTAATAAACTGTATTCCCTATTATTCTCTACAACTAATGAACTCCGATAACATTTGATTCTTTTGACATTTTTCATTTTTATATTAGATAACAAACCATTATATTATCAATGTGGGACACTTTTGTTACAAATGAAGGCCAACAAAATAAGCCTTGCATACTTATCCAATGCTTGTGTGTCATAAGCTAAAAGTTCACTTTTATAATGGTAATTCTATTTTCATTTTCGTCATACTATTATATTTTTTATATTTATCCTTATATTTTCTTTTTGGGCTTGCGATTTAAGAATTTCAGGTGTTGCATTATCTATATGATTTGATTATGCAATTCTCATTGATCCGCCAATACAAGAAATTGCAGATTTTAAAAATTGATATTTCCACATTTCTCATCTTTACCTTTCCAACAAACAAACGTCTATCACATTTTTAGATATTTTTATGTTTACACATATAATTACCATTTTTTTAGAGCCCAACAAAATAACAAACGGCTAAAAGACCTTGTTACCCAACAGGCTTGCCTTAAATATGATCTTGATTTATCTTTTGGATCAAGTAAAAAAAATTCAAAGATTATTTTCCTAAAGTCCATCGACAAGGTACATACATTTTATATTCTACAATGAACTTTCTTTCTCACCTATTATCTATCTAATTTAAATATTCCTAACAAACATCTATTTGTATCTTTCCAGTCAACATGGATTAAAGCTTATATTTCCTTTCAATACATTCTGCAAAAACATTGGTATATAAGTTGCAAAAATGTTTTTGCTCAACCGTAGCTATATATGGGGTTACATTTATATGTAATTCTTGCAAGGAGAAACATCCAACTAAACTCAGGTTTAAAATATATCCTTATGTGATTTTAACACATTCCCAAGATACTTGTATATTAACTTAAATTTAAGATTGTTCATATCAATTCTAAATACAATTTTCTAATATTCTTTATTTATTCAACTGTACATTTTCTCATTTACTTTCCTTTCTAAATGTAGACGTCGATATGATGTTGATTTGGCTGACAATATAGGAACTGTCACAGCATCCATTTTTGATGAACTTGTCGAAAATCTCTTGAACTTCAGTGCAGTTGAAGCTAGGCAGTATTACAACCAGGTTATATTTTTATAATTATTACAAATAAAAATACATTTGATTAGTTTTTATAACATCTTTGTTATATGACTATTGATTCGCACTTTTCTCTTTAGTAAAAAGTGTATTGAATTTCCTCTTGATAAGGTTCATGCTGAACTGAAAACAAAAACCTTTCTTGTCATATCAAACCTGTTCACATGCAACCATCAGACGGAAGGCAATGCTTCATTGTTACCTATTACCGCCAGACTGATGATGCAAAATTAGAGGGAGGCCCAATTTCAAGCGAAAAAGGAGATAATAACAATGATGAAATAAGACTCACAACTATTTTAGGTATTTATCATTATTTATTCAAATATTTTTTTGTATTTATATTCATCAAACTATTTTAGCTCTCCTCTTTTTTCACCCCTCACATATCAAACGAATCACCTGCTAATAATGAACTAGAACTGCTAATAACTTTCAATTTTCTTGTTGATGATTGCACAAAAAACCACAATCATGAATTTTAAACACACTTCGCAGTAGCAAAGCATATACCTTTTGTTAAAGATTCGTTATTATTAGTATTTTACATCTCACCCTTCAAACTACTTCATAATGTTTACTTCTAGACATTTTATATTACTATATTTTAACGTACATCAATTCACCTATGTGGTCGCTTTTATCTTTTATCAGTTCTTATGCATAAATTATATAATTGTCCATTATTTATTGTATTTATTATGTTTTTTCCTATACTTCAATTATTTTATTTTTTCCTTCCACCCCAAACTATCTTCTGCTCATGTACTTTGGTTTTTTATATTTTAAAAAGACAATCTCATTTCTTCTTCGAGAGTTAGACAGTGTCTTGACAAAAGACTAAACAAAAAAATTGAACCAAAACTGACACCAAACTCAAATATTCCTGTTGATGACTGCAACAAAAAAACTAGATTATCATAAACTTTTCACCGTATGTAAAACAACTTAACCATATAACTTTTACCTATGATTAATTAAAATTGCTACCTCGTAATGTAAACTAGAAACTTATACCTATTATTTGCTTTTTTCGTATCATGGTAGATATTCGGATATTATGGTAGACACAAAAGATTGTTCAAAACCAGGCTCTTGGCCCAAAAAGTTGCTTCTTTATGATTTATTTGACCCGACTCCATCCGGTCCGTTTCCGTTATTCTTTATATTTTGGTCTCTCCCTCCTCCTCTTCAAAGATCCAATTAGGGTTTCACAAATTCAATTTGAGCTTTTTCCCTCTTCCCCACCCGCCTCCAAAACTCGAATCAAAGATGGGCAAAAGGAAACCAAAGGAATTGGACAATGTAACCACTTCTAATGGCGAGATTGTTTCCTCTTCAGACTTTTTCAAATCCCTCTTCGGCGACGTCGAGCGAAGCGAGGCGGTTCCGTCCATCTTCTCCAGTGATAATCCGTTTAAGAGAAAACCCGAAGAATCAAAATTAGGATCTGCGTTTATGGAGTCCGAGGAGAACTCTATTGGTGATTCGGAAAAGAGGAAGAGGAAAAACGGGGAAATGCCCCATATTGGTCTAGGAGAATCGGTGGATACTCCTTTGGTTGTTAGAAAAGCAAAAAATTTGAAGACCCAAATCCAAAGATTGGGTTATGAATCTAATGAGACCTCCAATCATGTTGACAAACGAAATTCCGAGTTGGGTATTGATCGAAGAGGAGAAAAAAGCCTAGATAAGGATGGGAGCAATAAAAAGAGGAAAAAGAGGAAAAGGGATGAAGTGGAGAGAGAGTACGAGATTAAAAAGTACGGTGAAGCGCCAGAAAATGTTGAGAATCAGGTTGTTGTTGGGCAGAAGCGGAAGAAAGGCGATAATGATGCAGATGTTTTGATTTCGAAAGAGTCGGAAGGTTTTGACGATGAAAGTAAGTTGTTGAGGACTGTGTTTGTGGGAAACTTGCCTTTGAAGGTGAAGAAGAAAGTGCTAACGAGGGAATTTAGCCAGTTTGGAGAGATTGAGTCCGTGAGGATTCGCTCTGTGCCAATTTTAGATGTATGTCTTGCTGCACTTTGTTGTCTGGTTCAGATGTCAAAATGTTACCATTCTTTGTAACTAATGTTGGTGATGACTTGTGGTGTTTTGGTTATTGTCTACATGTGTTGTGCAGACGAAAGTACCCAGAAAGGGAGCAATAATGCAGAAGAAAATTAATGATGCTGTTGACAGGTTTGTTAATAATTAGATTATTGATAACTTGTTACTTTTTTGTTGATTTTCATGATGTACAGCCTTGCTGAGTCTTGTGTATGTAATGATTACCACTGGTTAACATACTAGTTTAAATGGTTGTTTACTAAGTGAGTACTGATTAGTTTTTAGTGTGTTGTAATGACATTCACTTGTGGTTGCATGTTAAATTCTAACCGGCGACCTTGAATTAAATTCTTGGCTTTTTTTATAATATTTGCTTGTGATCGAATGTGAAGTCCTAACAGGCAATCTTTAATCAAGTTCTTGTCTGTTGTTATGATATTCACTCGTAGTTGAATGTTAAATTCTAAACCAGTAGCCTTGATTAAGTTCTTGTCTCTTTTCGATATTCACTTGCAATTGAATAATACGTTCTTCTAACCATATACAAATGTTTCATACACACCAAAGAAAAGTTTTAGCGACGACAAAGATGGTCCATTTTGGACTGTTGACTAAATCTACTTGTCTTGCTGCTGCTATCAATTTCCTTATAGAGGGAAAAACAATTTTTTGGCTATCAAGTATCAATTGGAAGTTTATGAATATCATTTAGGTCATAACCTGCAACCATTCTAGCAAAGTCTAGATTAAAATACTATAAGAAAAATGCCTCTTTATTTTTTAATTAGAGTAAAAACAAAGAAAGATTTGGATTCTAATTTGTGTGATTGTTGAATGGCACTGTTGAACAATGATTTTTTTTTTTCTGTGTTTAGGTTATTTAGCTCATCCCTCGTGAAAGTATAAGCTTGTTTGACAGAATTTACAAATAATGATCATTTTTCCGGTACTTGGTTGGTGATGATAATGGTTCGATTATCTAACAACAAAAACCATGTATTGCAGTGTCCATGCGTACATTGTTTTCAGAACAGAGCAATCTGCTGAGGCTTCTCTAACCCATAATATGGCTGTGGTACGTATTTTGAGAAGTTTGTTGTTTTATGTTAATGAATTGTTTTTGTTCTTCTCAACCAACCCCGCCCCGCTACTCCTTTACTTCTCTTCACCTTCTCCTGACTTATCATGAATATAGGTTGCAGGAAACCACATCCGTGTTGACAGAGCCTGCCCACCACGTAAGAAGATGAAAGGGGAAAATGCTCTGGTTTACGATAACAAGAGGACTGTTTTTGTTGGTAATCTCCCATTTGATGTAAAGGTAATTAGCTTTTCATGGTTTTCCCGTTTGCAAACATTTCCCTTGCATCTGTTCTAGGCTCTACTATCATCTGCCTTGGTCCTTGACAAGCCTTCATATTCTTTAACCTGTAGGATGAAGAGATATATCAGCTATTTTCTGGCATCAAAGACATTGAGTCCAGCATTGAAGCCATTCGGGTCATTAGACATCCTCATATAGGCTTGGGAAAGGGCATCGCATATGTACTATTTAAGACAAGGGTATGATAACTGTCCTTTTGCGCAGTTCTTGGTGATATTGGCTATAAAAATCTTATACTACAATATGTAACAGACTTGCAGCTAATTAACTTCAAATATGGCACCTATTATTTGTTGCCACATGATTCTTTTTCTCTCTCTTTTATTGCTTTTTCTCTTTCCAATTTATTTTATACATGAAGTTGAAGGAAACTTGATAGTTGATCTTCGTCTCCACATATATGAAGAGACATGGTTGGTAATGGGCACAGTATAAATGAAGGTGTATTGCTTTGTTCTTTCCATTAACTAATCTCTTCTGGTGGGTACGCGTTTGGTTACTACTGTATATATGATATGTTAATTAAGCTGCAGTTATTAGGAGATGTTGATATTGAATGATCAGCTTGCAGTTATTATGTATGGGCTTTTAATGATGCTTCCTCTTGGATTCCTATTTGGGTGATGTTATCTACTTTATATATCTAACTGTTCGTGCTTGTTGGTGTGACAAGCAGGAGGCTGCAAATTTTGTCGTTAGAAAAAGAAACTTGAAGCTGCGAGATAGAGAGCTGAGGCTTTCTCATACAAAGCAGGTTTCTACTCCATCCAAGAGAAGGAACTCATTCCCTGCTGATCAGGATGGTTCGCCAACTAAGAAGTTGGCAGTTGGTTCAAAGATTCCTGACATTAAAAGTCTGTCGAATCATCACAAGTCTACTTTGGCTTACCAAGGCTTGCGTGCCAGCAAATCTGGTGTCCAAAAGAAAGTCCATTCAACACGTAGCAGAGCAGTGAAGGTGAATTCCAGGACACCAAAAGGAGAGAAGAAACGTGAGGGGAAGAGACCAGCTGTTGCAGCAAGAAAAGCAAAAGCAAAAGCACTTGATGAAGTGGGTGCCTCAACCGAGGTAGGAAAGAAGCGGAAACAGGACAGCCGGACACCAGATAGTTTCGGGCGGATGAAGAAAGCTAAGAAATTTAGGTAGACACACTGGAGAAATGTAGCCTTGGAAAGAAAATTGCTTTATACTGAGACAGCAACCGCAACTTGAATTGCAAGTTCTGGACTTCAACCTAATGATGGTAGTCCGGAACATGCCACTCAACCCCTGTACCAGTACTTTGTTATTTATTGATTAAAGAAGAATGTTGGTTTGTTCATATGTGAAAGCGAAACAGAGCATAACAGAACAAGACCCATATGCTGTAGTTACTTTTGGTAGAATTTCGTGCATCAATTCCTGGCTCAAGTTTATGGTAAATACTGTCAAGGTATCAGGAAGTTTAACCATTTTCTCACAATTTTAGGCAATCTGAATATAGTTTCAGAGAACCTATTTTTTGGTTAAATTTTAGAAATTTCCATATGATGATAATTAATAAGATTGCTATATAGTATTTTATAAATTTACTAAATTATTAATATAATAGTAAAATTCAAATATGTTTGTTGATTCATTGTTGTTCAATGAGAATGTGTACATACATAACTAAATTATAGATTTACATACAAAATAATTGGAAGCAATCCTATAATGGTTGGTAAATTTGTTTAAATAAACAGAAATCTATTCATAATATTATAAAATATATTAATTTTAGATTAGAAGATTTTTTTTAAAACTATGATTTTGTATAAAGTAAACAAGATTTTTAATTCAAAATCATGGTTTTTTGGGAGACGGTTTTCCAAAATCATGGTCTCAAAATTAATCAAATACTTCAATAATTGCTTTTTGTGCAAATCTACGAGTGAACCCCTGTAAAGAAGAAAAGAATATTTAAAGACAGGTTTCATTGGCCCTGAATAATATAGTAATTCTGAAAAATAACTACACATGAAACAGAGTTGGGGGAACATTTGGATGGTCTTAAAAGTGAGGCTTCAATTTAAGACAGTAATGATAACAAACATTTCATGTCTTCCAAACACTTTTACTATTGTTGAAACTGAAATTACACAGGAGTCATCACCCCCAACCTACTATCCAAATAGATCCCAACACTAACTATATATCCACCGCCAAGAACCATTTCCCAGATCACCATCATCTTGCATTATCTACAGCATCAGCAGTAACAGACGAGTCAGAGAGCAATGTACCTTCCTCACTTGATGCTAATCTGTACAGAACTTATCCGTTGTTGCAGCTGGATGCTGTGACGGAGATTAAAGGCCAATGTACAACCAGCATGTTCTTCCATGATAGCCACTATGATTTAGTCTTGCTCATCAGTGTTGGTGTAACACTCACAATCCCAATGAGAAATAGTGTAGCAATTGAGTTGAAGTCATAAAGATCCTTTACTGATTGCAATTCTCCAAGTGCTATCCCAGCCTGCATAATGAAGAGACAACAATTGTATAGGGATTTAAGTTCATTCACGTCATTTGGCACACATTTTTCAGGTACCATAACTTACAAATCAAGTTCCCAGCCAATTACAGGTTTTATGTCAATTAGCGGCAGCTCCAGACATAAACTTAATCCATCATTGGAAGATTCAATAAGGTATGATAAGAACTAGCTACCACTTAAGACTAAGGAAGACAAAAATGCTACATTGAATTGCAAACGAACAAACAGATTTATTGCCAGTCATCCTCATCATGTTAAGACTTCAGAACTCTCCTGCAACCTCTAGAAACAATATGAACTTCTTTCAGTCTTCTATCTACTTAACACCTTAATCCAGTCTTGGGCATGTACACCATCATTAATATAAAATCTCATTATTATGAAAGCATCAAGTCTTGGTATAAGATACCTTAACTGTGACATAAGCAGCTGGAATGAGCCCAATAAAGGTCGCCAGAAAGAATACATGATAAGGCACGTCAACTATTGGTGAAGCAAAATTTATGAATGTATTGGGTAAACTTGGGGTTAGTCTCAAGAAAAGCATATAGTTCAACAACCGCTCTCTTCTCCTGGCCACCTGAGAGTTAACGTTAAACTAATAATAGCAGCATGCTGACTAGTACTAGTAAATATGGTAAAGGGAAGGACTTCAAGTTCACCTGTGCTTGGAAGAAACTCAATTTATCTGGCCAAAGAGAGACGAGAAGGGGCCGTCCAATCACTTTAGATAGGAAATAGCAAGAAGAAGCCCCAGCGGTGGCAGTGAACACTACCAATGCTACACCTTTAAACACTCCAAAAAGTGCTCCAGCAAGAAGTGACATAAAAACAGTCCCTGGAATCATGAAAGTCTGCATGAATATGTAGACCACACAATATCCCACCAAGACTTGAGCAGTGTAGTCACTCGTGTAGCTCTCTAGGTGATCTCTACAATAAAAGTACCATACATTGCACGAGTGGGATCAACATGCCAAAGAAAGTTATAGCAAAATAGCACCAATATTTCAAACTCCGTAATGAGTTATTAATATGCATCATAGGCCATTCTCTCAATTAGAAGATGCAATTCCAGATTATGTACAGCACCATCCACATGCTCACCAATCAAACTCCCAATTAACCAAATCTATCAGCATGGTTCAAGACAATGAAAAAAAAAATGTTACAGAAAGGATGCTAGTGCTATTATTGAGAGTCTTAATAAGTTTCATTGCTTATATTGTCTGCACTCCAACTGCACAAAGATAGTTGGTATTCCCTCAACCATTCACCTAAATGTCCTTCAGCCAGAGAACTCATGAAGCAGACTTATGCCTCCAATCAGTTCATAACAAATCAAGGTTTGCAATCAAGAGCCTTAGCCTTGTAAGCATGCCACCAGTGTGAGCCATTATGATGCATTCTCCATTATGACATCATCAAGCATTGTCTTCATAATTCACAAAAATGAAAAGTTCTGACCCAATTGTCTAGGTGACTAAGATTCACCACTCCACTTGGCAAATCATGTCAAAACTGACAAACAAGATCCAAAGTTGCATTTTATTGTATCAAGTTCCCAAATTAATAAACATAGAACAGTTATTCAGTCTATGGTTTCAAGAAACATCCTTTGAGGCAGTAGCAACCGAAGCAACATGCAGAGCTTTTGAATACTGTAATTTACAGCTCTTGCTAAGTTGAAATTGGAATCACAATCATGTGTCCTAGCTAAATAACATGCCCAGACAAGACGCTAACATCCAATTCAGATAACACATTTTTTTTTTAGCTTCTTTCAATCGAGGAAACAAGCAGAAAAAAATAAAGTTTTTTCACTTCCGAGAGAAATGCTAAACCAGAATTTCTGCGACCAACTAAATGATGCTCTGCGTTCAGATGAAACCCCTAATTCTCAAATCCGCAAAACAAAAATGGGAAGAATTTGTTCTACAGGACATGTTTTTGCTTTCCTGAAAGAAGGCAACATTTTCCTTAAAAAGCATCGAAATCTCCCATTCAGACCTCAGTAAATTCAATGCATAACGAACCCATTCTAAGCTAACATCAAGCAACACAACAAACCCACCAAAACGCATCTCTTTATCCCCTTCACCCCAAAAGTCCAGACCTTTTTCTACAAAACATATTTACAGAAAACAAAAGTACCCAAAAGGCAAAGAACAAACCTGAGGATTTGAAGATCTTCAAGGTTACGAGGGAGCTTTAGGAAGCTGTAATCAGAAGCAGGCAAAGTCAGGTAAACGCCCAAAAGGCCCAGAACAAATCCCAAGACCACGATGGAAGCCACTGTAACCTCCCAAAAGCTCAAAGGAAACTCAGATCCCACCTTCCCATTCACATTCACTTCAACTTCTCTTTTCCCCATTATTATAACAATGATTATTACTATGGTAGTAATAATTGCCTTCTCTTTTCTCCCTTCTTTTCCTTCTCCTTTGAGGGAGAGAAAGAGAGAGGCAAAGCCTGAGCTTCTTTGCTTTTGGGATCGGGACACCTCTGTCTTTTGTCTTCTTGTCCTTTTATATTACAAAATATTTTATATTATAATTCAGAATTCAGAATTAGAAAGTCTAATTATACAATTTCACCGAAGAAACATATTCTTCAAACTGAAGACTCGTTGTAGAAACAAGATGACATGAAAGACGCGTAATAATACGTTGCATTACTTGTAGGAACAGACAAGTGTCCAGCTCCAGCTCCAGTGTCCAGCCACCAAAGGACAAAAAGGCCCGACACAGGTGTGAAGGGTTGTGGGCCTTGTGGCTGGTCCTCTTGCTCTTGCATTTGCAGGTGTCCCTCTATTTTATCACTTCACTTGCTACCAATTTTTAAAATTTTAAATTTAATTATAAAATGGTTAAAAGATTTAATAAAATTAAAATTATGAAATATAATGGAAAAATATTATATTTATTTATCGAAGAATTTAAAATTTTAATTAAAAATATTATGAGATAAAAATTAATTGATTTATTTTAGTTTATAAGAATTTATTAATTTACAAAAATTGATTGATTAATTAATTAATCGATTATTAAGAACAAGAGTTATTAAAATAAATCAAACCAAGAAATTAAAACCTGAACTAAAAAGTTAGTCAGTTTAAAATTTTTACAATTAAATTAACCGAATCAACTGAATTTTTTAATCATTACTTATTATAAAGGATGACAAATTAGTTCCGGGAGTTCCATCAAAAATTAACATATTTAAGTTTAATTTTAATTTTAACAATTTTTGAACTCAAACAATTATAATAATTAATTGTGTTTTAAATTTTAATCAATTAAACAAATTTAATTAGTTTATTAGTTAACTTCAAATTTAAACTAAAAAAATCAGACCTAAAGACTAGACCTAACCGCTACTTAGATATAAGCACCTAGGTTTCATTTCACAAAAATATGCACTATTTTTTAGTGCATATTAGATAAATATTTAAAAATAACCAAATAATTTATTACTTCACCTTTACGATCCAACACTATTTTTTAGTGCATATTAGATAAATATGCACTATTTTTTAATTCGAGTATTACTTCACCTAAGCATATAGTTGTTGGTAATGGATTCTCCATCCCTGTTACACATGTTGGGTCTACGATTCTTTCTTATTCCCCTTCCTCTCTTACTCTGAAAAATGTCTTAGTCACTCCTCATATTGTCAAAAATCTCATTTTCATACGTAAATTCACCACTGGCAATCACCGCTTTATAAAATTTGATCTATTTGGTTTTTCTGTGAAGGACTTACAGACCCGGACCAAGATTCTCAGGTGCAATAGCTCTGGAGATTTTTACCCAATCAGATTACCAACTACATTACCCTTCTCATTTGATCCTATTGCTTTTATGTCTTCTACAACATCCTCTTCTTCATTATGGCATCGTAGACTTGGGCATCTAGGAAATTTTGTTTGTTTTCAATTGTCTTATTAAAAACAACTTTATAGCCTCAAATAAGAAGAAATCTTCTCCAATTTGCCAGGTTTATCAATTGGGCAAGCATGTTAAGCTCCCCTTTTTCTCCTTTTACTCGTACTTCTAATCCTTTTGAAATAGTACATTCAAATCTATGGACCTCTCCTGTAACTAGCATTTCTGGGTTTAAGTATTACTTAGGGTTAATTACCAAAAAAAAGCTTAAACTTTCATCAATTTTTCAATTATAATCCAAACTTTAAAAAGAAACAATAAAATGTCTAAATTTTCAAATTTTTTCAATTATAGCCCAAACTTCAAAAACTGGCAATAACATGCTCAAAATTTCAATTTTCTTCAATTATAGCCTAATGTTATCTGTTGTTCTCCTGATGTCCTTAGCCTTTTGTTTTATGTTTGTTCTTCTTACGCCTCAAACTACTTTCATATTACAACGTATTAAACCAGTAAACTCTTCATTTTTAGTTCGTTCTTCTAATGTCCTTAATGTGAAGATGTTGGGGCTGTATAATCTGAAAATCGAAGAGTGAGGGCATTGAGTGAACAAACTGAAAACGAAGGAAAAACTGAAATCAAAGCGTAAAGTCATCGGGGTTGTGTAATCTGATTTGGGTCATTTTTAAACAACAATGTCATTTCATTAATTTTCATTTGTTGTGCTAATTTTGGCTAACATGTATTAATAGTTAAGGTTTCTTAAACATGTGGTAAGCTATATCAACAAACTTAACGGAAACATTAACGTTGGGGTAGAATTGAAAAAAATTGAAAAATTGATCATTTTATTACTTATTTTTAAAGTTTTGGCTAAAATTGAAAAAAATTGAAAATTTTGGCATTTTATTACTACTATTTAAAGTTCGAGTTATAATTGAAAATTTGACGAAAGTTTGAGCTTTTTTGATAATTAACCTTATTACTTGTTGCTCTTGGACAATTTCAGTTATTGTTTATGGATATTCCTCTTCGTGCCAAATCAGAAGTTTACTCTAAATTTCTTAATTTTTGTGCTTAAGTTCATACTCAGTTTGATTATGAGATAAAGACCTGCCAATGTGATAATGGAACTGAATTTGCTAATAAACCATTCTTACAATTTTTTGAAACACATGACATTATATTTCGCTTTTCTTATCCCCACAGCTCACAACAAAATAGAAAGGCTGAGTGTATGATCCGCACCATCAACAATATTGTTCGATCGCTCCTTTTCCAAGCTTATATGTCACCATAATATTGGGTGGAAGCATTTAATATGGAATGTCATCTTCTTAATCTCCATCCCATGAAAACCTTACACAACACATCCCCATATGAAAATCTTTTTCATAAACCTCCTACCTATACCCATGTTTGTATCTTCGAGTCATTATGCTACCCTAAAACCTTGCATCCATTACCCCTCACAAACTCGCCCCCAAGCTCCTCATCATGTGTTTTTCTTAGGTACCCCTCCAATCATCACGGGTATCGCTGCCTAGATCTCTCCACAAGGAAGGTCATTATTTCACGCCATGAAGTCTTGGATGTAAATTGTTTTCCTTTCTCTACATTCCATAGTCCTCCGAACTCTTACAATTTTCTCATGCACTCCTTGTCATCATGGGATGTTGAGAGTAGAAATATATTAAGGAATTGTGGTTGTAGCGAAAGAGGGAGGTAGAGTGGTGGTTAGAGGTGTGGGTGGGTGAGTTGTGTTTGGAATAGGAGAGGTGGATGGGGAAAGAATAGTAGTGGTAGTATGGGACGTTTCAAGGTGTGTCGTGGTGGTTATAGGTATGGAACTTAAAGGAGGAAGGTTTGGTACATTGAAGTATGGAAGGAAGAGGGGAGAAATTTCAATTTCAGGCACGAGAAAATTATAAGAGTTCGGAGGACTATGGAATGAAGAGAAAGGAAAACAATTTACATCAAAGACTTCATGGCGTGAAATAACACTGAAATTTCTCCTCTCTTCCTTCCATACTTCAATGTACCAAACCTTCCTCCTTTAAGCTCCATACCTATAACCAATGTTCTGAAACCCGGACCGGTCATCAAACCGGAGGCCTTACTGATCACCGGTTGGACCGGTTTAACCACCGGTCGAACCGGTGTGACGTCATAATTATGCAATAAATATATTTAATTATAAATAATATTTAAAAAAAATAAAAAAAATAAAAAAAATTGATTGAACTAGTGGTCGGACCAGTTCAATTGACCACCGGTTTTAAGGGGTTAATCGGACCGATCGGCCGACCAGTCACCTGTCGGACCGGCCGGTCCGATCCGGGTTTTAAAACATAGCCTATAACCACCACAACACACCCTGAAACGTCCCATACTACCACTACTAATCTTTCCCCATCCACCTCTCCTATTCCAAACACAACTCACCCACCCACACCTCTAACCACCACTCTACCTCCCTGTTTCGCTACATCCACAATTCCTCAATATATTTCTACTCTCAACATCCCATGATGACAAGGAGTAAACGTGGCATTCATCAGCCCAAGCCTATATTTTCTCTTCATACGAAAGCATCCTCCCCTTTATCTCCTATTCCCAAGACTTATCACTTTGCTCTTAAGGATCCAAATTGGTATACTGCTATGCTTGATAAATAGAATGCTTTGCTTACAAACAAGACATGGGATATTGTTCCATGGCCCACGGATACCAATGTTTTTAATGGCAAATGGATTTTCAGACATAAATTTCGTTCAGATGGGTTGTAGCGCTACAAAGCGCGGTTGGTAGTTCGTGGCTTTACTCAACAGTCGGGTATTGACTATAGTGAAACTTTAAATTCTATTCCTTGAGGAGACTGCTTATTGTGAGCAACCCCCCGGGTTTGTTGATCTAGCTCATCCTTATTATGTCTGTCGCCTCAACAAAACTCTATATGGTCTTAAGCAGGCTCCTCGGGCCTGGTACAAGCGTTTTGCAAGCTTCATCTCTACCCTTGGCTTCTAGGGCTCTAAATTCGACACCTCTCTCTTTGTCTATCGCCAAGGTCCTCACATGACCATATGTCTCTTGTAAGTGGATGACATTGTTCTCAATGTATCTTCCACTTCACTTCTTTAACAGATTATCAAATCTCTCATCACTGAGTTTTCCATGACTGATTTGGGGCCACTCAATTATTTTTTGGGAATTTATGTCACTCACTGCAGGGGTGGTTTATGTATGCCCAAGGGTTCCTTAATAAAGCCAATATGTTCTCCTGCAATGCTTCATCTACTCCTGTTGACACCAAGGCAAAATTATCTAGTAACTCTGGGCCTCCAATTGCAGATCCATCTCTATATTATAGTTTAGCAGAAGCATTGCAATATTTAACTTTCACTCGGCCTGATCTTAGTTATGTAGTTCAGCAGGTTTGCTTGTTTATGCATGATCCTCGTTAGCCACATTTCTATGCTTTGAAGCACATTCTACGCTACCTCAAAGGCACCTTAGATTACTTCTGCAACGTTTGGTTACCGTCTTCGGAGGTGAGGACGGATGACGAGGACACAAAAGTTCTGTCCTTCGTCCTGTTTGCTTACCGTCTTCATTTGAGGAACGAAATTTTTATTCCGTCCTCAGAGGACAAGGACATAAATTTTTGTTCCTCTCAAAACTGAGGTACAGAAATTCTTGTCCTATAGACAAGAATTGGAAATGTCAAAAATAGCCTCTCATCTTTCCAAACCTAACA
>JAOTAX010000001.1:15740881-15764820 GCA_025629825.1 Erythroxylum guanchezii
AATATTGTAAAATAAATATTGATACAATTATAAAATAATCAATAAATTACATCTTTCAAATATATTATACTGCAGGGGCATTTCTGTCATTAAGACAAATTTCTCTGTTCTGTCCACCGCAACCAAACATCTCACTGTCTTTAATTCTTGTTTTATTCCGTCCTGTCCTGTTCCGTCTCGTCCCGTCTTTACATATTGAATACGGTAACCAAACACTACGTTAGATTATGGACTACAACTATACTCATCTACTATTGATGGTTTGATTGCCTACTCTGATGTTAACCAGGCTGGCTATCTCGACTCACACAAATCTACTTTGGGCTATTGTATTTTTCTTGGAGACAATCTTATATCATGGTCTTCTAAGCGACATGGCACCACTTCTTGATCTAGTGCTGACGCCGAGTACTGACTTGTTGTGAATACAGTTGTCGAAACCTGTTGGCTTCGCAACCTTCTTAATGAGCTTCATTGCCCTCTTCCCAAAACCACTCTTGTATACTGCGACAATGTTAGTGTTGTTTATCTGTCCTGCAATCCTGGTCACCATCAGTGTACTAAGCACATCGAGATCGATATTCACTTTGTTCGACACAAAATGGCTTTAGGATAGGTTCATGTTTTTTATGTGCCCTCCACACATCAGTATGTGGCCATTTTCACCAAAGGCCTACTATCTCCACTTTTCTGTGATTTTTGATTCAATTTAAGCGTCCGACCACCTCCTGCTCCGACTGCGGGAATGTGATAGTATATATAAACGTATTTTATACTTATGTATACATATATTCCCTTGTACACTATATATATATATATATATATATATATATATATCTACCCAAAACTCGAGTTGAAGGTAGTGCAGAATCAAATTACTTAAGTCCACCACGTATCCGCTGGATTAGCGACGTTCTAAGAACCAATGAGCACTCCAAGCGCATTTCTGCGGGTAGGGGGAGTCGAACTCATGACGTGGTGGTTAAATCTAAGCTCTGATACCACTTTTCTACTCAAAACTCGAGTTGAAGGATATATATATATATATATAAATACATAACAACCCACCCATTGGATTCTCATTCTATCCAATTTTAGGTTTTAGATCGTTATAAAATTAGATAAAGATTGGAAAAAAAAAAGAATTTGAAATATGATTGAAAAAGATTGTCCTTATTTATTGAAAAATTTAAAATTTAATTAAAAAAATATTTTAATTAATTTATTTTAGTTTATAAGAAGTTGTTAATTTTTAAAAATAATCAAATAATTAATAAATTGATAATTTTTTTGAGAGTAATTAAAATAAATTAAACTGAAAAATTAAAAACTCAACTAAAAAATGAGACGGTTTAAATTTTTACAAGATTGATTATAATTTTTAATTATTAACCAATCGTAATGTTATGCAAGCTAAAGAAGGTCTTCTTTTATCAAGATTAACGCTTCCCAATCTCAAGGATTGATCTTGTGCAAAGGAGCAAAAGACCAAAGAGAAAGCTTTCGACCCCATTGATGAAGACGTCTCCAGCATGGAAAAAGCAGACAAGCAGAATATGCCAGTAGTCCCTCTAAATCTAAAAGCATCACCTCCCATTATCCACTTATTTAAAATTAGGAATAATAATTATTAAGTGCTAAGCTTATATTTTAATTCTTTTTCTATATCTGTATTAGATTTTTAAAATTTTTAATAACTGGCTCCATTGGCTTCCTATGCGTCTCTTTCAATATTACCTCCGATTCATTACTATTTTAAATTCGGTCTTCTTGTAAATATTTATTAAGCTCTAATTAAAACAATTTATGAATAACACTTAGTTATGAAGTAAATTGTACTTAGCTCTAATGATCCAGCAGCTTGATTTACTTTAATAATTATTGTTATTAAAAATTTATTTATTTATTAATTAATTGATCAATTTTTATTTTTACTTTCGTTTTAATCATAATTTACACGGAAGATCACAAAGAACTACAAAATAATACAAAATTCAACTAAGAAAAGCAGAATCCACTAATCTTCTTGGCGAGCTTTTGGAGGAATATGAACTTTATTCTTGCACCAGGAACAAACCAAGTCTCTACATTTTAATTTGCTTCTTAATGCAAGAGGTATGATCAACAAACGAATATATACCAAATATCTGTAGCCTTCATATCATACTTTAAAAGGGGTTTGTTTGGTGTTACAATTTGATATTGTGGTCATAGTTTACAAATTAATAAGCATAAGTAAGAATTAGTTAATAAACAAAAATCATAAATAAAAGCAAATTTAGTATAATATTCTTAATTTTTAAATTATTTTTATAGTTAAAATATTTAAATTTTATAATAAACTTATTTTAAAGAAAGTAGGCTTCTTTTTTGAAAGGGAGAAGAAACCAATTACACGACAAGTTTCGGAAAACACACTCTCGACATAATTTTTAAAAGAAGTACATGGCACCTAACGAGTAGGCGATCAAAAAATGTGAGTCTGAGTGCAAAATATGTAGCATAATTCGCTAACTAATCTTCACAACGGTTACTTTCATAATAAATGTAACGATGAACCACCGTTTAATTGCGCATAAATAGCTCATAAATACCTTGAGCAAGGGTATTATGAACTGTAGACCGACTGGTTGAGAAAGAGATGAACTGTAAAGCTACCGCCGAATCTGCTTTTAATTTAATCTAGTAAAATCCAAAATTCCAAATAATCTTGAGCCCTGTATATATCTCCCAGATTCTACCACCGTCGAAAAACACCAGTCGAAATTGTACATGAAACCACCAAGAACGTAGGTTTTAATAATGGAAATTGATAAATACGATGAAAGAGTCCCTTACGTTTGTCGTACGTCCAATGAAACAAAACTCCCGTGACTTGGAATCTCCCTGACCAACCCTAGAGCGGTGTGCCATGCGATCGGCCCAACATAGTATTAGCACCTACATCTACATATTTGCCAAATGCAACCCTCAAGAGGACAAGTCACCGTCACATTTTTCATCTCTTGATCTCAATAAGGTGGAATCGACCGTTCGAGGTATCCCAACACTCCGGCCTAATAGAATAGTGAAGGGGTAAATTATGGTCTAATTTTAGCCAATTTTTTAGAAGGATAATCTAATGTCGGTACATACAAAGAGTCATCACATTGGATGAACTCTCACATTGTCACTGTCGAGACTCGAACCTGAGGCCTTAATCTCAATTTGTCTTTTCAATGACCAACTGAGCTACCCATACGGGCATTTTTTTTTCATCTCTTTATCTAATTTTGAAGGCATTAAAATCTTTTAACCGAAAGTGGATTCTTCTAGCTTAAACAAGGGTACAGGTTTAAATAGCCCTTATGTATGTAGCTATTTAAAATTTTAAAATTTAGAACTAAATTTTTGCCTCCTATAAATAACTTATCTAGTTCGAACGAAGATTAATCTGAGTGTGAATAGCTTAAAGGTACCTTTCTCTAATTAAGAATTTTTTAAAATACCTCGTAAAAACACAAAAAAGAAAACCAAAAAGGCATTAAAATCTTTTAAAAAATTATCGTTATACAGGTTTTATTAGACTTTTTGTTCTTAATTTTTTTGACATGTGAAATTCTTTTATAAAATATTATCTATTTATTTATACTTTTTTATGATGTAAATAATATTATATACTAATTAATAAATATAAAATTACGTGTTACGAGAACTCTCTAAATCTTTAAGACCTGCAAAATTTAACTGAATATTAAATCATAATGATAGGACCACAGAATAACCTAATTAATTAAAAGACATATTATTATAATTTAGTAAAAATCATACTAAAATTTAATATTAATATTAAAATGCCAAATAGGTCGTAATCTTATCCGAGCATTAAAAAAAGCACGTGATAAAGGCCCTCCAACAAAAAGCAAAAGGAAAAGATCACTTTTTTTAAGTCAATAAAATTAGAATTTTGTACTACACTCAAGATATTACCTGGCTACGTTCACTTGACTGTCACATAATTCTCTTACCGTCCTTCATCGGCACCGTCCGTTCCTCCTCACTTGCGCGTGGGTCTCGAATCGGCATATTATAAAATAGAATATGCCACGTGTAAGCTTCTGTACATTCAATTATCCACTAAACCCTGGTTACTTTACCGAACCCCACCCATCAAACTAACCCTAGTACAAGCACCCACTTTGCCTTTGTGTGTATATATTCCCTCCCACTCCGCAAGTACGTTGTCACCTTCTGCCCTCTCATGTGTTCAGTTCTGATACTGAAAACTCTTTTTAGATTTGGAGTTTTATGTGGAACAAATTTCACTACTAAATTGGAAGCTTTAACAATTGGGGGAAATTTCTGAATCAATGGCCTTGGAGAGACGCTACGGTGTAGGATACGCGCTGTTACCGAAGAAGCAACAGAGCTTCATTCAAGACTCACTCATTAGTCTCTGCAAAGAACGAGGGATCGATCTGGTGAGGATCGACTCCGAACGTCCCTTGGTCGAGCAGGGACCGTTCGATTGCGTTATTCATAAGCTGTACGGCGAGGATTGGAAGCGGCAGTTGGATGAGTTCCAGCGTCGGAACCCTAGAGCCACCGTCATTGACTCGCCTTCCGCCATTGAGCGCCTTCACAACCGAATATCGATGCTTCAGGTGGTTTCGGAGCTTAAGATCGAGTCTGGGGACGATTCCTTTGGAATTCCCAAACAGATTGTGATTTACGACAAGGAAACGCTGTTTGATCCCCAGGCTTGGGAGTTTCTCAAGTATCCGGTGATTGCGAAGCCGCTGATCGCCGACGGCAGCGCAAAGTCGCACAAAATGGCGCTGGTCTTCAATCACGAGGGGTTGAACAAGCTAAAACCGCCGATTGTATTGCAGGAGTTTGTGAATCATGGTGGGGTTATTTTTAAAGTGTATGTGGTGGGAGCATATGTGAAGTGCGTTAAAAGGAAGTCGTTGCCTGATGTTCCTGAGGAGAAATTGAAGAGCTTGGAGGGTTCTTTGTCGTTTTCTCAGGTGTCGAATTTGAATGAGAGGAATAACGATGATGAAAAGTTCTACGAGTCGATGGATTTGGAGGACACTGAAATGCCGCCCCAGAGCTTTATTACTGGTATTGCTAAGGGTTTGAGGACTGCTATGAAATTGAATTTGTTTAATTTTGATGTGAT
The DNA here is from genome assembly GCA_025629825.1 of Erythroxylum guanchezii. Classification (NCBI taxonomy): domain Eukaryota; kingdom Viridiplantae; phylum Streptophyta; class Magnoliopsida; order Malpighiales; family Erythroxylaceae; genus Erythroxylum; species Erythroxylum guanchezii. The sequence continues at coordinate 15,746,046 of JAOTAX010000001.1, forward strand.
TAGGGATTCCAGGATTGGGAATAGGTACCTTGTGATTGATATAAATTATTTTCCTGGTTATGCGAAGATGCCTGGTTATGAGACTGTTTTGACTGATTTCTTTTGGGATATGGCGACTAGGAAGGAGAAGGAGTTGGTGGGTGAGAGCAAAGTAATTGATAAACGGCCGAAGTTGGGTGGCTATGATGATGGTGTGAAGAGGATGGTGACTAATTCTTCCCAAAGTGATGGGGGGGAGAATGAAAATTCAGCAGTTCTTCAAGTTTGAACAGGAGAATGAAAAAAAAATGGTGGGCAAAGTCCGTGAACAACTTGTCACTTTGCTTGGTTTGTTGAAGGGTAGTTTTCTCTTTTTAATCTTAGTTGATGGGCCAAATTGAATCGGGTACTTTTGATGGATAGGAGAAGGTGTTAAGTTGGTGGAATAAGTAGGTCTATTTGATGCTGATAGCTTTAGCCTCTTGACAACATCTTCACATAGCGTTTCAACGTTAAACATGTACATTCCTTAGCAAGGTGCTCTCGAGATAGGTACTTCTCAAATATTCTTGAAGTCTTTAGGAAAGTTCAAGCTGTACTTGAGGCTTTTAGTGTTGCTTTTGTTAGAAGTTTCATTTTCGTGCAACTGCACTATGCCTTTTTGACGATGATAATTTGAAGTTTTAGAGATTCACATTCTTTACCCTTTGTTTGTGTTTTGATTAAATTGATTGTATTCCTATCCCTTTCTTTGAATTATTCTTCTTGCCTAGAGATTGTTCCCTTAGATTCAACCGTTGGTGGTGGTGGAACTTAAGATTCTTATTCCATATCATTGCAGTAGAGTTGGGCGCAAAACATTAGAGAAAGTAAAATACTTGAGCATCTTTCTGTTATTTGGTACTGCAGGTCAAGGGAGGGAACAAAATTGTGGACAGATGAAGTTTTCACAAATTCCCAATTTCACATTCTTTGTGATTAGTGCTCATTCTGTTCTATAATCATGCAAATGTCTTATCGCTGGTGAGCTTTGTTTTGCCATATGCTCCTTTTTTTCTTTGTCATGAGCCTGATAACTTGACCTATTCTTTGATGGTTGACTGCAGCCTGCAGAGAATTTAGTATATAACATCATGGAATTAATGGAAGGAATTTATCATTTGCCCACTTAATTCTGGATTCTAATTAATTGAACAACTTTTGATGATACTATTTACCGAGTTTTTGCATACTGTCTAAGGAAAAATGGTGGTGGATGGTTTGGAGTTAATTTCCTCTTCATGAAATTGTCATGCTGTGAAGTTGGAAGTCATCGCATGAATATTTCTACAGCATATGTCTGGTATTGAAACTTGAATATTTTTTGAAATGCCTCAGCTTCACATCGCTATAAATGCTTGAAGCTTGACTGAGGAATGTAACTCTTTATCTTTTACGGTCAGTTTGCACTGGGCAATTTTTTGTGGCATTTCCTATTCCTGGCTAGATGTGATGTAATACCATTATGTACGAAAACTATTGGGTTAGGCTATTGGCCACTCTGGTAATCGATTGAGTGTTCTAGGAGACTATTGGTTTTTCAGTTTATAATTCATTTTTTCCCCATATAATGACGAAGGAACTATTTTCTCGTAGTGAATGGATGAAGCTTCACATTTCCATACACAGATGCCTCGATACTTTTGGCTGTCGACACCTTTATTGGTGCTAGATTCCAATGTAACATTTGGTAGATTTAAATTCTTGGGGTTATGATGATATTGGTCTAACATGCGCATATTATTGGTTAGATGGGTTTATTAACCAACTTTGACATAGGATGTTAATGGTAGATATGTAGGTTTGGTAATCGAATTGAGCACGACTCTTTCCTTGTCAACCATGTCCTTATTGTTTACCTTGGATCCCTGTGGGAAATTTAACAACTTTAGGAGACAATCTAATTGATATAATAATAGAAATTTAATTAATTGAAATTAAGAATTTAAATTGATTAATAAAAATTAAAATTTTATAATGAATGAAATATATATATATATATATTTATAATGTATAAGATGAAACTAAATTTGTTAATGAAATTGGATAGAATTATAGGAAATAAAAAAAGAGATTATATATAAATTGAGAAATCTAATTAACTGAAGTTATGAATTTAAATTCATTAATAAAAATTGTGAATTTATAATGAACAAATGTATAAAATGTACATATATTGATAAAATAAAATTTATTAATGAATTTGGATTGATAAAATAAATATGATGAAATTAAATTAATTAATGAAATTGGATAGAATTATAAGAAATAAAAAAGATTATATATTAAGTGAGAAAATTAATTAATTAAAGTTACAAATGAGTGAATATTTAAAATGTACATGTATTGATAAAATGAATTCGGTGAAACTAAATTTATTGATGAAGGATAATAGGATTATAGGAAATGAAAAAAAAAAGGATTATATATAAAGTAAGAAATTTAATTAATTGAAGTTACAAATTTTAATTGATTAATAGAAATTGAGATTTCATAATAAATTAATATATAAAACGTAAATATATTAATAAAATAAATAAGATGAAACCAATTTTATTAATAAAGGAAGATAATGTTATAGGAAATGGAAAATTTATTATATATAAAGTGAGAAATTTAATTAATTAAAGTTACAAATTTCAATTGATTAATAACAATTGAAATTTTATAACGAATAAATATATAAAACTTACATTTATTGATAAAATGAATAAGATAAAACTAAATTTATTAATGAAAGAAGATATAATTATAGGAAATAAAAAATATTTTATATAAAATAAGAAATTTAATTGATTGGTGATAAGAACAAAATTCATTAATTGATAACATAATTTACCAAAATGATTATTCAAAATTTTTAAATGATAGAATTTAAAAAAATTAAGATAAAATCTTGAAATAATATTCTGGATTGAGACTGAGAGTAGGGACTAGAGATTAAAGACTAGAGAGTAACTAATCGTTGCAGTAAGAATCGTCGGAACTAATCGTTGCAGTAAGAATCGTCAATCACTTAACATCATATTTACTATTATAATATTAAAATTAAAGAAATATTAAGCATATGGTAAGAATTAGTAAATAATTATATATACCTTCATTATCGAATATTTTTATCAAAATAAAATCCACTTGATTGATGAGTATGAGTATGTGTATAATTAGTCACCTCTGCATCAGTACTTATAGCCCTATGAATATACAAATTAAAAAAAATAAGGTAAGATGATATAAAAATAGACGAAATTGATATATCAAATATTAAAAAATTACCTTCAATATTTTCATCATCTAACCAACTTCGAGCACACATAAGAGCTTCTACATTAAGAAGATAAAGTCGAGTACGATGAAGAATAATAATCCAACAACCAGTGCTAAAAGTAGACTCCGAAGCAATTGTAGATTATGAAATTGCTAATAGGTCTCTACAATTACTTGCATGATCGGAAAATTATTTCTACAATTCTTCCACCATAACAATACATCAAACTACAAACCTTCAAATTCATGACATAATTTTCTGTCAAATATTTATCTAACTCCATCATATTGTACGAAATCCTAACTCTTTTTTCTTTCATAAATTTTGTAAATGAAAGTAACAAATTGCTTTTAGATGATGAGCTCGAACATAAAACTGAAGTTGTTGATAAATAATCTAAACTAATGTGATCTCGATCTTGAATTTTGTCAATTCTGAGTTGATAATCATTAAACAAATCATAACATAATTGTTTAATAACATCTACATGCTATTGAGCCTGATTACCATGCAACATATTATATATAAAATTAACCCCCTCTATTTTGTATCTCAGTTCCAATACATCTATGACTTCAATAATATGCCCAACCATATACCAATAATAATTTAGTTTCTCCATCATCTATTATGCGAAAATTCGAATAACCTCATTGGAATCAAATATCCAATCAGATAAAGTTTTCTTCATCTTACATTTAGCACTAAAGCAATAGTGTGAAGTTCGATATTTTGTTCCTGAAAATAATTTAGTCACAATTTAAAATAATTCCAATTTTGCACAAACTTCTCTAGCTAACTCCGATTGGTCTTCTACAAGCATTAAGTATACTAAGAATCTCTTTATCTCAGTTTCGCAAACACCTCAACATATTGGATTGCTGACTCTAACATTTTAAAGGTTGAATTGCTGACTCTAACATTTTAAAGGTTGAATTCCAGTTGGTTGGAAATCCAAAACTAACTTCTTCGTACTTGGAGTGCATAATAGTCATGTAATTTCTTTAAATTTCTCAACTCTTTTAGGTTTTACACTCCAATATACTACACTATTTCGAATCAAATCTATTGCTTCCTTTATCACCTCTAACCCATCTTTTACAATCAAATTCGGAATATGCGCAAAACAATATATATGAAATAACCTTCTACCAACTAATAAGCTCCAACTCGTATCTTATTCTTCAACTTTTCAATCATAGTATTATTTGTGCTATAATTGTCGACTATTATAGTGACAATTTGATGTCAATATTAAAATATATTAAACAATCTCCTAATACGATTGTCAACCTTTCACTTGTATGTGGTGTCGACATATAAATGAAACCATCATGTACAAACATGACTAACGTCAATCAAAAAGGAAATGATATCAATATTAAAGAATATAAATTACCTCAAAAGTTTATTGCTTAGAGTCTAGTCATTGTTGACATAATGTGTTGTCATCGTCATATAACCCTTTTTTTGATTATCGACTGTCCACATGTCTATTTTAATAGCAATTCGTTCTTCAATGCTCGATAATGTTCTTAAAAGTTCTTGTCCTATTATATCTTCATAATGTTTGTTTTCAATGTATTCGAGTTGGAATCTTAAAGGTTGGTTGTAGTGTATTGTAAAACATCCTAATTTTTTGGTATCAATTGTAGATCGTGGATGTCTATCACCAATTACCATAGAAGCAATAAAAAATCTTGCACTATTGTTGTCATAAGATATTGCAGTCATTTCATTCTTCCTTCTCATAAGGTTATTGGTAAAAAAATGTTTGACCTCCTGATACGATATTCTTTCTATTACATAAATTTACATGCATCTTTAAATGAGAGGTTTTACCTTTTGAACTCCTAACCAACATCTTCTGACAATACTTACATTCAACCTTTTCTACCATGTCCATTGATCTAGTCTTATTGAAGTGATTTTAAACTTTACTTTTTAATTGACGTGGACTTCTATCTTCACTTGGTATGAGATTAGAAGTTTCCACTTTTGTCTCTTATAATAGATTACAACTCTCCACTTAAGGAATATGTTCATCCATTTGAAACAGTCAAACATATCAATATATATATTATTCATAATCATAATTGATAGTTCATAAACATGGGAGAAAATAAGAGATCATAAATCATAATCATAAATTTAGAGATAATCAATGACTTGCAGAATCACATACATGCTTGTGTATTTGACCATGTAAGTCATTGAGATTATGTCACTCAACTTGTGTGTATTTTCGCAGACTTATATGGTCACATACACAGGTTATGAAGTTTTTGTGCATATTTACATAGTTACTTACACGAATGTGTATGTCACCTAATCATACTTACATGGTCAATTACCCGAGTGTGTATATAATTGTGTAAATTCTGGAAACTTCACTCAGTGTGTATGTGATAGTGTAAGTCCGCGAAAACATGGCTCAGACGGCAACAGTTCTAGAAATTCCATTATTTCACAAATTCAATCTTTAACTAAAAGATTCAAAACTAGAATACGATGAAGAAATTTACCTTGATGGGTAGATGGTGAAGAAGCAAAAAAAGACAACGACGGGGTGGTAGGAGGGAGTGCTAAGACTACAAGAGGAAGGCAAAAGATGTAAAGAAAGGCGAAATGGGTGGTAGGTCAATAGCGGACGATAAACTGGTCAGAGAGAGAAATAAGCTAGGGGAAAAAAACAACACAGGAGAGGGAGAAAAGGTAGGAGAAAACGACATAGGTTAAAGTGTAAAACTTCTTTTAGTCTAGATTGACTTGCGTCGTTTTACTTCGTAAAAAACGAAAAGCTCATCCTAAAACAGAAGCAAAATGGTAGCATTTAAATTTTAAAACCAATCAGGCCTTAAATCGAGCTTAGGCTCACCCAATTGGTTTTTACCATTAAGGCTTAGCTTTTGTTTGGATCCTTACTTGCACAAGGGAAAGGAAATGAAATATTGAGGAGAAAAGAATGGAAGAGAAATGAGACTTCCTTTCCTCTGTTTGTTTTCCTAATTTATTAAAAGAGGGAATTGAAACTTATATTGGACAAAATAATTTTTTGAGACCTTTATGCCCTTGATTATAGAACTTGTTTGTCTTTTGCTATGAAAACTTCAGCATACACAGATAAAGTATTATCAGATTTGATAACAGAACTCCACGATAAAGCTTCAAGGAGTTGAAATTTCTATTTGTAATTAGAGTTTTTAACTTTCCAATTGCTATGTAATATAAAACAATATCTTTGGCATAAAAAAAAAGAATTTCATCATACACTGCATGCTTATTCTACTACCATCTGTCATATGCTTATTCCACTACCAAGATCAATCTCATCCATATGTTAAGAGAACAACTATTCTATTTTGTAGAATAAAAATGAAAATTAAGATTTAATATGCATATTAAAATAAAACAAGTTACATATAACTATATGTATATTTACATGGTTTAGAATTTAAACATTCATATTTTGATAATCCAAAAGATAAAAGTTTTGTTAATTCCATTTCAACACAGCCATGACTTCCATAAGCAAAAAACTACATTTGTATTTACTCCACAAGCAAAAAATCTACACTAGTATTTACTTTATAAGCAAAAAAATCCATTTCAACATAGTCATGACTCCTCGGTAAGCAAAAGATCTGCGAATAAACATCACCACAAGTTAAAGAAGTAAGAAAGAATCCGGTGTCATACGAATGAGATCATGACAATTCTTACTGTGAATTTGCAAATGACGCATAATTTCTCCTCGAACTTGTTCTTTATATTGAGTTACTAAGTTTTTTTGCTTGAAGGATCCATACATAGAACTATGACAAAGGCTAAGAATATGAACTATATGAAATATTAATTGAATGACATCAACTCGCCTTGTCCTATCCCACTTATCTTCTGAATTATCTTCTTTAGTAAATCTCTGATATAAATTATTCATTTTCTACTCAACATTTCAACATGTAAAACAATGTAGAAAATATCATTATATGTATATAATGTCTAAACAATATGAAAAACTCATATAGCAACATGCTAATGGTGTATATGAAATTATTAAAAACCTGCAAAATCTGATTATCAAATTATTATACAACTACAAAATTCATTGCAAATAAAAAGGAGGAAAAAAATAATTTAATTGCTTACCAAGAACTGAAAAACCCATATGAGATTGATCCATTAATTGATTAATAACAACAAAACATCATATTACTAATCATAGCAGCAATTTTCGTAATTAGATCAAGGGATTAATCAACCTTACCTCTTTGGCGGGAGTTATGCAGAAGAAAATAGGAAGAAAGGCGGGAGGGTTGTGTTCTACGTGAGAAAAATTGTGGCTGAGAGTATGTCATTTTTGTTGAGTTAAATAAGGATACTATGGTAATTTATATATATTGGGGTTTTCTTGTCTTGGATTTTTCCTCATTTCCTACCAATTTGACGAGAAACATATTTGGCTCAAACTTCTCTCAGTTTCTTCTCCATTCTTTCACTTTCTCTTTGCTTATTTTTGTCCAAACAGTAAAAACCAAGAGAAGTTCAATTCTCTTTCTTTCTTTTCTCTTGCTTTCCTTCAATTCAAACCGGGACTTAAGGTTCGGTCAACCTGAGCCTAGCTCGTTGGCAACCCAACCCTCAAATGTCATCCCTAATTACGCCTCACCTCGTACAGAAGTGGTCCTTTTTTGGTTTTTCACAATCTTACTTAACCGAGCCTGGCCGTTGACAGCCCTGCGCTCAAATGCCATCCCTAGTTATAACTCACCTCATACAGAAGTGGACTGTGGTCCTTTTTTTTGTTTTCACAATCTTACTTGAACTCAAATTGATCTGCGAATGAACGGAGGCAGGGTGTTCCGTCTAAATAGAGTCCACTCTTGCGAAGATAAACCTCCGAAACAAATGAGAGTAGGATTAGGAAATACTCCACTTCCTCACGCCTCGTCTTCTGTCCTTGTTTTTTTATGACTAAACTAAAAACTAAGTTCTAGAGTGAACAAAGTCCTTTTCTGGAAATTTTAAACAATATGTTAGAAGACTTTGGTTTTCCTTTAGATCGTCTTACAAGCATTTAATTGCCAAGCGTAGTCTTATGAATGTGATATCCAACGGTTGGTGATGCAAGATGCTAGACTTTGTATTCCAAAAGCTGACTAAGATGTAGGATTAGTTTGTTGCGTGATTTACCAACAAGAAAAAAGAGTAAAATTTATAACATAGAAAGCAATGAAGTCGTACTTTTAATGACCTTGTCTTTGCACTGTACGTAATACTACTACTCCTATACGATTTCTTCAAGACCATTTACATGTATCTCACTGGAAACTTCAAACAAAGTCGTGGCAAAAGATATTACGGAATTCAACATTCAAAAAGCCACGGAAAAGTGAATGCGCAACATCACAAATTAGACCTTGGTAATTAATATTTTTCCATCATTAAAATTAAGGATTTGAAACTCAGGGAATTACTGTACAAGAAACCTATTTATTGTTTAAAATGGTATTTCCTCCTCCCTCCCGGCTTTATTGCGGGATTTCAGATCGGGTGTAATGATGACTTCGTTTATGCTTGATTTTAATTATGCATATATCCCTTGAGCTAATTAGTTAATAAAATCAACTTGGGCGGTTTGTGTGTTTAAGTGCTTTTGGCTACAGAACACAAGAGTCAATTTCTTGTTTTGAACGTGAACGATATCACCTAATGTTGTTAAGGATGCAACAAATAATCTGACCTTTAGGCGTCTATATCATTCATCAACTTGCGTGCTGTCACCATATGGTAAAACATTTCCCTTCTTTTGCTCATCATCATTTAGCATTTCGGTGGGAGATACTTTCTCAAAAGCCTAGTCCTAATTAATTATTAGCTATTACGAATTAAGTAAAATATTGCAAGATTTGATATTGAAAGACTTTGATTCTGATAAAATTAATTATATTCAGTGGTTGAAGTCTCATCAGATATTGACCATTTCCCATTAAGGATAAATAATTTCTGATTTTTTTGGCAATAATTAAAGAAAAAAAAAGAGTTTGTGTTCATGCATTTAGATGTGCCTTTCGAAGTTTGAAGAGACCATTTTGTAATTTAATATTCACAAGAGAGTTTTGATGTGTGAAAATGAAAACTAAAATGTTTTCTATTAATTATCATATACTTAAAATTTTATAAAAAATGAGAAATTTCAATAAGTTTGAAATAAAATTAATTGAATGCAAGAATTCAATACATCAGATTTAAAAAAATTGTTTAAAGAATTAGATGAACTTTTTATTTATATCTAGCTATATTGATCATGCATATAGTTCAATAACAATAAGTTCTCTCGAGAATAACACATGTAAAAAACTGTATTACACACATAATTAAACTACAAATTCGTCCTAGTATTAATTACAAATAAAATTTGAATGAACAATTTCTCTGATCTGCGTAATATGCACTTCTGCGATACTTGGGAAGAAGGTGCTGATCTACTCTCCCATAGGCCATAATGGTGATGATGCCGTTAATCTGCAATACCAGAAAGAAACGTTAACATTTAGTTTTGAAAAACTTTTATGTCGCTGAAGCAAGCTAGCTAGGCACGTACTGATCAAGAATATCTTTCCAGTAATTAGAGCCGTCAGTTTCGTCGTCCAGTATTTTCTCCCAAGCTTCGAAGACGCTAGAATCAGGTGAGCTGTTGACGTGGTTTAATGGTTCGCTGTTGCTCTCCATTTGGTTGACAGTGGAACTCTCAGGAGAGGCTGAGGTTGAAGCTAATTTCGGAAGAAGGCTTTCTTTTTCATATGAAGTGCTTGTCAAGCTATTATTCAAGCTTTCATGATCAGGTATACCCTCAGAAGAATGAGGTACAGCTTGGAAATCATTGCTCTGGAAAGGGTTGACAGTCGCATTTAATAGACTGTCAATGGTTGCTCCTAGTCCCTCCGTGCAAAGGTTTTTTTCCTCATTAATTACTCCTCGAGACCCCAAGAGGGTAGAGTAGTCTAAGCTCGGGAGTGTTGTGGTACTCAACATCTGAATCACGTTTTGCAGTAACTGGAGTTTGGCAAGTTGTGAAACATCTGCCTGTAAAGTTAAAATATTGCTCCAGGGACTAAACAAGTTACCGCCAAGTTGGGTTGTGCCGAGCAACTGTGAGAGATTCATAAGGTGATTCAGATCAGTTCTTGGTTTGTGTGTGTTTGGGTCGATTCCCACTTTAAGAAGTTTCTTGCGGATGTGGGTGTTCCAGAAGTTTTTGATTTCATTATCAGTCCTCCCTGGAAGATGGCCAGCAATCCTCGACCACCTGCAAGTGTCATGTCAACTAGAAGTTTACATTTGTTCAATACAGAAATAACTAACAAATACAATCAGTAGGAATTAAGTTTGGTGACAAGTAGGTAGGTATATACCTACCTATCATTGTTCAGGTGTCAATGTTTATAGTTGCCAACGTTAAAAAGAAAAACACCATGGTTAACTTAAAGTCCTGATCATATCTTTTTTTGAAAATGCTAAAAAAAGAAGGGAAGAGCATATATACTTGTTTCCGATAACTGAATGAAGGTTAATAATGACCCGCTCTTCTTCGTCAGTGAAGGTTCCTCTCTTGATATCAGGTCGCAGATAATTTGTCCATCGTAACCTGCAACTCTTTCCGCACCTGTTCAGTCCTGCTAGCTTGGGGAGTTGTTTCCAGTTTCCATGTCCGTTTCTACTGATATAATCAGCGAGTTTCTCATCTTCCTCTGGCATCCATGGCCCTTTCTTCAAGTCAGCACCAGTACAACATGGAGGTCGAACCATTATTGCACAAATTGATCAACAAACAAATCAAAATATTATTAGACGTAAGAAACAGATAGAGGTAGGAAGAGACTTGCTTGTATCAATCGAGGAGGGCGTTTGTTGATTTCAGGGTCTTACAGAGACGATGTTGCTTATATAGATGCAGGAGAGACGTATATTGTACGATAATGTCATATTCTTATGTCTCAAGGCAAAGCGTAGGAAGTCATCAGGAACTATCTCCATCTTAAGAGTTGAAGACTAAAGCATTGTTAGGTGTCTACATCTTTTGACCTTATTTAACAAATTTAACCTTTGTAGATGTCTACTTGTTCATTCAAGAAGAGGTCCTAAAATATAAACCTACTTATTATTAGACAAAGTATCATATGCCAATGGCAATAAGAAAATTAATGAATTGTAAGAAAACCATATGTAGATAATGTAGTTTCTATAACCTTATTGCACTTTCTTAAAATCAATATTCCTATTCATTCTCGAAGTTATGGATGATTAGCTTCAGAGTAAGCACAACGTCTTTTTAAAAAATGGCCATTAACAACTGTTGCGTGAAGCATTATAGAAAGTAATGTACCTCGACCATCGTTGACATATTTGTACACCATGGTTAGAAAACTAATTATTGTTGAAATTATACATCTCTACAAAAATCAACCGAGTTAGTTAGAAAATTAGATAAGATGAGTATGTGAAGCTGACATTTTTATTATATATATAATTTAAATTTTATTATAATTGCCATTCAAGTAATTCAATAAGAGATAAGTAAAAATATTTTTCTTTCTTTAAAATATATGATTTTTTGAAATTTTATAACATCTTATATAATATAGGAATATACTTATAATATGTTTAATTATTATAAATAAATTATATTAAAAGATAAATTTTTGTGTCTCATTTAATGTAATAGACCACCATTTATAAGTACATAATTACAAATTTATTTCTCCAGTTTAATTCATACTCAATCATCGCATATCTAATTCTTTGTAATGCATATTATTTTATTTGAAAATTAGTAAAAAATAAATTTAATTATGTATAAAAATGTGCTAAATTAAAGAAGTAGTTTTGTAATTAGTACTTTCTAGTTTAAATCTTTATTTGAATATTGAGAAAATGAAGAAGTCTCATATTATAATTTATATTTCGTTTTATTTATTTATTTATTCTTATATTTTGTGAGTTATTCGAAAATAATCTTTTTACTAGTTAAAGATAAAGTTGCGTACACTGAACCTCCTTAAATTTCATGTTTAACGAGATTTTTTACTAGATCGTTGTTGTATTTCAAGATTAGAAGATTTCAAGATTAGAAGAATGAGAGAAATTTAGAAAGTATAAATTCCTCATTTACTTAATTAATGTTCGTGACAGTACTAATAAAGTACACTAATATGATTCATACTAATGTCAAATCATTTATTTTAAAAACAATTATAAATCATATTTTAGATGATAAACAATAATAATTATCAGGATAAATATATTCCACTCATAAATCATAAACAAAGGATGAATGGCTCTCCATTATTTCTTTCATCGAACTTACTTTCGGTTTTCAGACGTGTCCTAGATTAAAATTTAACCTTATATTCTTGTCTCATTAGCCCTATTTGCACATATAGCTTTCACTCTCAGTTTCCTTGATTGACCAGAGATGAGGATAACCAAGGAAGGAAGTTCTCTGAATCAGAAGCATTGGAGGCAAAAAGGTTCAGCAGTGACAACTAATTAATTAGAGGTCCGTGGTCAAATACAAAGATTTTCTACGTATCTCATTGATTGACTGCCTTAATCTCTTGCGTCATGCAAGTTGCAACATTCATTGTTAATTAGCCAACAACTAATTCAAACTAACCCCCCAATTATTCTTCTGATTTTTATCGAAAACCAGGATCAATCGATCCATCCCATCATCCAATAGATCATCATCTTTGTCATTTTCTACTTTTGCTTCTTTTGAAGTCTTAGCTCTTAGGTCCTCCACGGAAACGTCCACAGAATCTAATGATATCTCCAACTGCTCTCATGGTAGCTTTCATTGCATGGTTGATCACCCATTTACCAAAAAACGATATAGTCCCCTTTATATGCAACTCCTTTGAATGCCCACCATAGCATAGGTCATTACCTTTCGGTTTACCATACATAGCATGTTTGAATTCCCATTCAAATTCAACTTCAATTGCTTTGAGCATTGCTTGAATAATGATATATAATACGTGCGTTGGTAAAAGATGTACACATGAAATGGATATGCAGCTGTTGGTGTGTTGTGGCATGTACGTACTGTTCCATATGGTTCTTTTAAAAGATTAAGTATGTTGAATTATAAAGCCATAAAACACCTAATTCTTTGGACTTCTCTAGTGAAATTTTGCTGTTTAGATTTTAAAACATATTAACTTAAAAATTGCGGTGTTAAGTAGTTAATAGAATTAATATTTTCGTAGAGAAATTATGAAAGTTGTCAACGTCTAAATACATACATACAGATGACTTTGGTACTCAATTTCCAGATTTATAACTTGCATTCTACATCAGGAAAGATCACGATTACATTTTAGATTTCCTTACTCAACTTGAAAATAACTTTTTCACTATGCCTTCTGAGAGCTGTTGAGATGATAAAATACAGCCTTTAATTAATTAATTAAGTTTACTATATATTTTCTTTCTCTGGGAAACTTAATTAGGTCACCAGTTTTGGTTTAATTAAAGGCTGTGTTTTATCTTGAAGTTCTTAAAACATATAATATGTTATAATTGATTCAATTCTTTATCTCATGAGCATAAATTTTGGACTTCACAACTTTTTATAATTGAGTTCTTTCTATGAATGAAATCATTATGTGCAGGTGCAACCAGTAAAAATTGTGGATCCCCATTTAGTTTCGACATTTTTTATGGATATAAGAGGGTATATTTAGATGCCACAACAGTACTCTTTCACACAAGTGCTTTTGCTCATGTACTAAACAGTCTAATTGATGAAAAATAGAAAAGTAGTACCAAAACATACCAAAGTATTATGGATTTGCAGTAGAACTTGTAGCTTTTAAGTTTGATGGAACAGAAAAGACATGTTTGACTTTGCCTTGAATTCTTGATTGGAGCTAAGCAAGGAAGATCTGTTAAAATGCAGCAATTGAGTTAGATGGGTTTACGGCAGATTTGTAGCTTAACTCTATCATGATAAAGAAGCAGGGCAATGGGAGTTGTGTGCGGAAGAGAGAGTCGATTGGAAGGAGAAGGAGAACAGATGGACGAAGAGTTGTTATTTTTTTTTCAAATGTATTAAATTATAAAATAGTTATATAAATAAATAACGTCACTTCAGTAATATTAATGAAAAATTTAATGTTCGACTATTTTCACAATAAATTAAGACTTGTAGTATTTTAATGTCAGTTTTTAATATTCAAGCTAATATTATAAAATTGATTAATATTGTTAATAATTTTTTTACAATTAATCCTATTTTTAATTACATAAATTTATAAAACTATGAGCAAGGCACCCAACATGAGGCCTTTCAAATCGTAAAACATGATTGCACTTCACAAGATTATTGGAGTTCTTTTCCTTTTTGATTCAATCGGAAATATAAAAGATCGTCTCCCACGAGGATTTGAGATTAAAGCCCAATGGTTGGTGTTGAAGCGTTAACACGAAACTGTTCGAACATAGATTTAACATGAAACTTTTTCAGATTGACTATGGCTTGTTTCTACCATCTTTAGGATGAAGCTTCGTAATAAGGATATGGAAGTCTTACAAAGCAATGTTTGAAAGTCTTTTTCAACGATGAAGGTAGCGCAATGAGGCAAGAAGGTAAAACATAGTTAAAAGCCACACTTTAGACATTCATAATTGTACTGCTTGTTTCGTGACCAACTTGGAGATTTTAATTGACAGATGACACCAGAAATCGGAGCATGTTGACACTATACGAGAAAGATATATGATAATTTTACATTTTATTATGAAACGTTTGAACGCAGACTTTAAGGTCAACACATTAATCAAAAATTGATGTGTAGGAAAGAAAGCTAAACTCTTTTAAATTCGTTGTCGAACGGTTGAACCACTAAGCATATGATAATATAAAAAGACGGAGAATTTCCTTTTACCGCAATCTCCCAAAACTAGTTAATTTGTTGATTTGCGTGCTTATGAAGTCACTGGAAAAATCTCATCCACGTCTCTAACCATTTAAGT
The DNA here is from genome assembly GCA_025629825.1 of Erythroxylum guanchezii. Classification (NCBI taxonomy): domain Eukaryota; kingdom Viridiplantae; phylum Streptophyta; class Magnoliopsida; order Malpighiales; family Erythroxylaceae; genus Erythroxylum; species Erythroxylum guanchezii. The sequence continues at coordinate 15,761,371 of JAOTAX010000001.1, forward strand.
AGAGATTATCATGTACAAATAATGATGTGAAACATGTGTTCCTAATTTTGACAGTAAAGTAGGGTCTAAGTAAGTTCCATTTCTAAAGTACTTGATATGTTTTTGACTCTGGTTAGGTCAGTTGTGTTAGGCCCAAACTTAATTTCAGAGCAGCACACGGGCCGATCGGCTCACTCTCAAATGTTTACCTAATTTCCGCAGGTATTTACTATATAAATTTATTACCTCATCATGAAAAAGGTACAACTCTAGAACCCTAACATTCTCTATTCTCAACCATCAAAAACTCTCACAAAAAGACTAACTTGAGTGTTGGAGGGGCCTACTGACAGTCAACTCCTGGTGTGCCTTTCACTATTTTACAGGTACTTCCTAGTTGGAGCTCAACGAATTCATAGATCCAAACAGCAACGCCTAGCTCTACCAAAATCAGATAGAACCAGACTCCATCTTCATGCCATGGGAATCATGTCTGACTTGGTTATTGTTTACTTAAATTTTGAACATAGTTTAAAATGATGTTGATGATGATGGGCGAATTTTAGAATATACATTCTTATTTTGGTATTTGTCTATTTGGGCATTTACTTTTCTGTGGTAATTGATAATTCAGCTTTTTCCTTAAAGTTGGAAATCAGAGTAATATTCCATTGGAAAAGGCTCGATGGACATAGGATTACCTATGGACACAGTCACACAAGTGAGAATTGCCGAAGGTGCTACACACTGGGTTGGAGACTTGGAGTATGCATTCCATACGCTCGATGGAAGTCAGCCACTGCGATACCCATATTTAATTTCACTTATATATGTATATAAATATGATTTTTAGAATTAATTCTTAGTGTCCGTGTAATCACATTTAAATTATTAATAATTATTAAATCGTAAATAAAATAAGAATAAATTAATTTAATAACTAATTTTATTTTAATACAATATTTCTTAATTAAATATAAAAACAAATTAACTATAAATAAATGAACTATTTATTTATTTATAATTAATAATTATATATTTTAACTGTTGCAATAAATATTATTACTTAGAATTAAAAATTTTGATATTAAAAAAACTTTTATTTAATAAATAACTATTTTAAAAGTTTAAAATTTATGTATATCTATATTTCTATACCAACGCAGAATCTCATTTTTCGTCCATACACACCTCCGATAAGTTGAAATAAACACTTTTATCTCCTTAACGTAAGACCAGAACTATAATGATATATATATGACATTTAATAACTCTTATACCTTTTTTTTGTTTATTAAAAATATTTTACTTTATGTATGGTGAAAAGAAGGTCAAATATTATGTTGAAGCAAAAAAAAAATATGAAATGGGTTCGAACTTGTCTCAATTGATTTTATAAATGAGTTCAAGTTTAACAAATTTGATATGAAAATCGCTTAATTTTAAGTTTGACTACTATTATAAATTAAAGATGAATATTAATCTAATAAATTATTTATAAATATAAATGATTTAATTATCAATGTGTAAATAGTTCATAATTGAACTTTTAAATGAAATATTGTTAAATGAATGAAAATGAGCATATATTATTATATATCATTGTCATTATTATTAACACTCAATTGAAGTTCCGCTCAGACGCAAAGTCTAAATGGATTTGATAATATGCAATCTTACCCTTATTTAATAAAAAGGCTAGTAAATATTATTGTATATAAGTATGATTTGTTTATTGGACGAGTATTAAAATTGACTTTAGATTTATTTGTTTGTTATACTAAAGTTTTGAACAAGTCTTTATTAAGACGAAATGAGGTATTGGTTTATTTTCAACGGTAAACAAATACAACTCCATGTCTCCTTTGGTTGGTCAGCTTCCCCGAGGTATAACTTTTATGATTTTCATATATGTAAATCTTTAAATCCTAATGAATATTTATCTTTACTGAATTTGGGGAAGGCTTAATAGGTAATAAATGAAAAATGAGTACTTGATTTTATATTATCATTATAAAGATAATATTTTGATATCTAACTTTCAGAAAATACTCGATACTCTCACAGACATAGACGTAGTTAGGTGGGGCCAGTGGTGTACTGAGTCCCCCAAAATTTTAAAAAAAATATTATATATATATATATAAGGATGAAGTTATATAGGAGTCAGTGGTATATTGGACCCTCTAAAATTTAAAAAATTTAAACATTTGGATCTTTTTATCTTAAATTTATGAGTCTTTCCCTACTCACAAATAAAGAAAATGAAAATCATTTCGCAGCCCGTGTAGCAAGAGCGTCACAGGCCTATGATAATATGGTACTCCTTTATATATACATATATAACAATATAATATAATATAATTAATTAAAATATAATTAATTAATTAAAATAATATCAATTAAGGTAATATAATTAATTAAAAATATTACAATATAATTAATTAATTAAATAAATTAATATAAACTTTAATAAACTTTTATTTCTTAATATTTTTAACAAATTAACTATTATTAATAGTTATTTTAACTAACTATTATAATATAATAATAGTATTCATTCTTATTTTCCAATATATTTATTCTTGCCCTTGTTACCATTATCCAACTTAAATTGAACGCTTAATGTATACTTCAACGATGTCTCAATGCAACCTAAGGACTCGTCAATTGAGAAGTCAGAAACACTTATTCTAACGTGGACTGTCGCTTTATACTTGTAATCTTGTATAGCTAATGACAACCACACGGCACGACGGCTCTAACCAATTTTATTTTTTAAAGCACGATCAGATGAATTTCATACAACTGACTTTGACTTCAATAAAATTGATAAGTGATCTCTTATTAAAAAAATAATGCATGATCAAGTCAAAATTGTGCTAATTCTGCATACGATTAACCAAACAAAACGATTACTATAGTCTAAAAGATCGATATTTAACAGAATGGTTAGCAATTGTTTTTTTTCTTCTCTTTGTCATGATCTTTTTGCTTCTTTTATTAGAGTTATTAAATTACTATATCGACTAGGAAAAATGATCAGAATGATTGACATACAAAAATTACCATATCCAACTTAATCCCATGAGTCATTAATTCGGTTAGTTTAACAGCAAAAATTTTAAAATAACTAATTTTTTATTGAATTTTTAACTTTTAGGTTCAATTTAGTTTAATAATCTTTGTTATTAAAAACCGATCAATTTATTAATTAATCAATTAGTATTCTTAAACTAATAAGTTTTTATAAACTAAAATAAACCAATGAATTTTTATTTAACAATCTTTTTTGAATTACATTTTAAATTTTTTAATGAGGCTCTTACTCGCTTTAAGCAAACGACTACTATTGGAGCCTATCAAGAGTAATTTGAGCGGCTATCACATCAAGTTGAAAAAAAATAAAACCAATACCAAACAATTTCAATCCCATTTTCGGTTCCCACTAGTTTTAAGGGTCCACTATTG
>JAOTAX010000001.1:15768571-15789687 GCA_025629825.1 Erythroxylum guanchezii
ATCCTATTATGCAAGACCAGTCCTACGTCATCCCAATCCATCTCATCCTATGCCAAATTTACTATTTTACCCTTCCAATAGGGGGTGGGATGTTACAGTTAGGACCAGCTCCAATAACTAAAGCAGGAATCCCTAATTTTAGGAAACTCTCCCCACAAGAAGCACGAGAAAGAAGAGAGAAAGGATTATGCTTTTACTGCGACGAAACATTCGTACCTAGTCACCGATGTATCCATCCTCAGCTTTTCATGATAGAAGATGCTACAGGAGAAGAAGAGCTTCTAGAACAAAGAGATGAATTGGAAGATCATGGGAATGAATCTTTGCTACCTCTCATATCCTTCCATGCTATCACTAGTGCATAGCATCCCCAAACTTTTCCAGTTAAAGGAAGGCTAAAAAATAAAGAGGTCGTAGTGTTGATCAACGGAAGCAGCACCTATAACTTCATCGAGCAAAAATTAGTCACCCGATTTGGACTCCCTGTTGAGGCCAATACACTATTCGACGTGATAGTTGCGAACCAGGAAAGAATTGAGTGCGCAGGAGTTTGTCGTGGTTTAAGCGTCAATATCCAAGTCTGCCTTATTGAAGCCGATTTTTATATCTTGCCCATAACAACTTGTTCAATTATTCTAGGGGTCCAGTGGTTGGAAACTCTAAGGCCCATTACCACAGACTACCGTAAGTTGACTATGTCTTTTATTCTGAATGGGGTCCATCGTATTTTCAACGACTTGCGGTACAAAGAGATAAAGTCTTTATCTGATAAGAAAACTGCCCAGTTGAATTCTAGTATCCTAGTGGGAATCAGATTTTTTTATTCAACTCATTCCCTAGGCATTTCACGCCATAAAAAATTCAACCTCTCATCCTCCCGACCTCAATAAAATCCTCAAAGATCATTCCCATCTTTTTCAAGCTCCCACCCAACTTCCTCCTAAAAGAGACAAGGACCACCGAATCCTCCTCATCCCAAATTCACAACCGGTCAACGTACGACCATATCAATATCCTCATTACCGAAAAGCTGAAATTGAGAGACAGGTTCGAGAATTGCTTGCATCTGGTTTGATCCATCCCAATACCAGCCCATTCTCATCCCCGGTGTTACTAGTTAAAAAGGCCAACGGAGATTGGAGATTTTTTATCGACTACCGAGCACTTAATTCCTTCACCATCAAAGACCGATTTCCAATTCCAATGAATGACGAACTCTTGGACGAGCTGTTTGGAACCCGACATTACTCAAAGGTAGATTTGATGAACGGGTACCATCAAATCCTTGTACATGAGGCTGACATCCCTAAAACTGCCTTCCATACTCATAAAGGACATTACGAGTTCGCTGTGATGCCATTCGGACTGTCAAATGCCCTTTCGACATTCTAAAGTTTAATGAACGAGATCTTTCGCCCTTATTTGAGTAAGTTTGTTTTGGTTTTCTTTGACGACATTTTAATTTATTCAAAAACTTGAGAAGAACATTTACAACATATTCAGTTGGTTCTAGCGGTGTTAAACCAACACCAATTGTATGCGAAAAGAGGAAAGTGTGTTTTTGGTGTGTAGAAAATTGAATATTTAGGTCATGTTATATCAAAGGATGAAGTTCAACCGGACTCGAAGAAAATTAGAGCGGTTAAAGAATAGCCAACTCCGATGACCGCCTACTGGCTCTAAGTTTCTTAGGCTTAGCAGTTTGTAAAAAACTTCAGTTCCACTGCTGCTTCCCTCAATAAGATGTTAGGGAAGGAAGGATTTGAATGGACGGAAGAAGCAGCTGCTTCTTTTGAACAGTTAAAGGAGGTGCTGACTAATACCCTGATCTTGCGACTTTCTGATTTTTCTCAACCCTTCATCATAGAGAGTGACACTTGTGGCAATAGAATTGGTGCAGTTTTGATGCAAGACAGGAAGCCTATTGCCTATTTCAGTGAAAACATGAAAGGTGCCACCCTTAAATTGTTAACCTACGAGAAGGAGATGTTGGCAATTATTAAGTCCATCCGTAAATGGCGTCCTTATCTATTAGGGAGTTCTTTCATTGTTCGGACTGATCAAAGGAGCCTTAAATATTTACTGGAGCAATGAATCATCAATCCCTCACAAGCTCGTTGGCTGCCTAAATTGATGGGATATGATTATCACATTAAGTATAAGAAGGGGACAGAAAACTAGGCAGCCGATTCTTTATCTCAACGGATGGAGGTAACGTTCATTGCCGCCTCTCATCCCGAGGCCGACTGGTGGCATCAATTGCAACGTAAATGTGAACAAGACAAATTTTATAAGACTTTGAGAACCAATCCATAAGCCTTCCAACGTGATGGGGTATGGTTTCTTGATGAAAAGGGAACCTTAAATCCTTTTTCTTTAATAATTCCTCTGATTCTCTCTGAACTACATGAGACCCCAACGGGAGGCCATTTTAGGTCCTTCAAAACTCTTACTCAAATTCGTTTTGATTTTACTTGGGTGGGTATGTGGAAAACTATACAAGATTACATCCAGAGTTGTGATGTTTGCTAACGTTGTAAGACTGGAAACATGGCACCTGCTGAGCTTCTTCAACCCCTACCCATTCCTGATACAATATAGAGTGATGTCACATGGATTTTATAGAGGGACTATCGAATTTAGGAGGAGCTTAAGTCATCATGGTGGTGGTGGACTGGCTATCTAAATATGCTCACTCCATTCCCTTGGCTCACCCTTTCACTTCTATGATCGTTGCCAAAGCTTTTGTGGCAAACATTATCAAGTTGCATAGCGTTCCGTCTAGCATTGTAAGTGACCGTGACCCAACTTTTATGAGCAATTTTCGGATAGTTTTGCTTCGTTTATAGGGTACCCAACTCAATATGAGTTCAAGTTACCATCCCCAAACGGATGATCAGACCGAAGTGGTCAACCTTACTCTAGAACAGTACCTCCAGTGTTTTACTTTTGAGCAACCAAAGAGAAGGAGGCAATGGCTACCATGGGTCGAACATAGTTACAATACATCGTACCATTCTTCTACTAGCACCACACTATTTGAAGCTGTCTATAGCATACCACCTCCAAGTCTAATGCGTTATGTACCCGGAACGTCTAAGGTGACCGCGGTGGACACTTGCGAGATAGAGATGCAATCCTCAAGGACCTGGGTTTTGCTCTCCTGCAGACACAAAACTGCATGAAAAGTTTGGCAGATCAACATCGCCGTGATGTGGAGTTCGAAGTGGGCGATCCCATCTACCTTAAATTGCAACCTTATAGGCAGACCTCTGTTGCATTCCAAGCCTCCTTTAAGCTTTCTCCAAGGTCTTTCGGTCCTTACACGGTGATTGAGAGAATAGGAGTTGTTGCTTATCAACTCAAGTTACCTCCGAGATCACGCATACACAACATCTTTCATGTTAGTCAACTTAAAAGGTGTCTAGGAGCAACTTCGGTGATGTCTTCTGCTCTTCCTCCAACCTTTGAAGATGAGACAGTGCTTCCCCAACCAAAGAAGGTGCTGCAGCAACGAACAATCCAAAAAGGACGTTATAGACCTAAACTCGAAGTATTGGTTAAATGGCAAGGGGCGCCCGAAGAAGACGCAACCTGGGAAGATGAGGGACGGCTTGCGAGGAGTTTTCCTTATTTCTCCCTTGGGGATAAGGGACTTAAAGGAACGAAGGATTGATATGCCGTTTCTATGCATGGGCATGCACACTTGAGTGGAACTTGCTAGCTTAGGTAATGCGTTTTGGCTTGAAGACCAATTGTCACGTGAAGAGCAAGGAATATCTTATCTGTTAGAGTTTTGTTGTTTCTGTTTCCATAGGAATAGGTCAAATAAGAGTTTGTTTGTAACCAATGTTTCATGATAAGATGATTTCGAGGAAAAGCTTCTCGGTGGGCTAGAAAGTGTCACTATATCACTCCAATCTCAAATTATTTCCAGGTAAGTTGTGTTCCTATTAGGTTTGTCCATTTGTTATTACTCATGTCTTTTCTTTTGGTATAGTAGAGATACGAAGTCTAAAAATCGACAAAATATTCAGAGTAAATAGTCATCGCTTGAAGTCATATTATGAAGGCTTCCAAATGGAGGATTTGGAATTATTGATGATAGAAGACGTGACTGATGTCACTTGATGAAAGCAACAGGGGGTCAAGCCAACGATAATAAACAAAGGCGTTGCTTATGAAGCAACCTAAAGGAAGTCAATTTCTGTTTATTTACATTTTCGCATTTGCTATTTTGGTGAAATGCTCCATTTCTTGCATTTGATGTTACATTGGAGACAATGTAAGTTTTAAGTGTGGGGGTAGGGATCTTAGTTTTTATGCATGTTTTGAGCTTAATTGTAGCTTATATGGCTGCTTAGGCAATTTTCAAAATCAAACAAACAAAATGAAAAAGTTTCTTGTCTCATGTTGCTTTTAAAATTATATAGTCATAATTAGAGTATAAGTTGACAAGAAAAATCAATGGCAACTTTAGCATGTACTTTTGCTCTTATGATTGGTTAATGTGCATTATCCTTAGAAGAGTAGTGACTATTGTTAGACAAAATCCAGTGAGATTTTAAGCTGTATTAGACTGACACATCAATATCAGTCTCACTGTCTTTTGTTATGTGTCACCTTTATGACATGTGCATCCTGAATTTACTTTGATTTTCTATTTAAGACCATATTTTTATCACTTGCCTTTTCATGAAAATGATTAGGTATTCTTCGTTATTTACGGGCTACATTAGGCAAATAGCCTACCCATTTATATGAATTTACCTTTGTTAAACCCCTTTTAGGTTTATTAGCTTTTTCTTTTGTATAAACCACATTATATGCTTTTAAGCCTAATCAAATATCCTACCCAACCCTTAAAGCTAGTGGAGCATTTGTTAATTCTTGATGACTGTGATTATACAAAAGCCTAAGTGTGGGAGTATGCCTACATATAGGTTGGTTATATTTATTAAAATGTCATGTTATGAATTCTCATGTTGATTTAGCTTCTTTCAAATTTTAAATGAAAAGAAAGAAAAAGAAAAAGAAAAGAAAGAAAAAATGTTTGAATAAAAATATCAAGGAAGAAATGCACATGTTTTGCAAAGTTATTTATGATTAGTCCTTCCTCATAAAGTTGTATTGAATGGGTGGTTTGAATATATTTCATATAAGGTAGATGTTGTTTTGGATAGAGCACTCTTTGTGTTATGTTCATGTGGTATAATGTGAAAGCTAAATTGAGTTATGAAATATAATTGTTGTATTCATCATAGCTTACAGTACCCAATTTTGAATGAATGTTAACTTGTGCACTTAATATCTCATTGAGTGTTACTTTTGCTTCACTAGCTTGATGGCTTTTATGCTACATTACTCTAAATACACCTCACCTTACCATTGCTTACATTACAACCTTAGAAAAGTCCTTTGATTCATAATTATGCGTGTGACTTTTAGTGGTGAAGAAATGAAATAATATACAAAGTTGTGGATGATCATGAATGGTGTTTGAGTTTACTCGTGGAAATATCTTATTTAAACACCTTTTGTCTAAGTCTACCTTTAGATTACTCAGTTTATAAGGGTGATGAATGTTAATTGATCATGAGTAGAGGCTCTAAATGTTGAGTTATTGCTATAATTTTTGAAATTCATTCATCTTTACTTGTGATTATCTATTCTTAGGAAATATGAAAAATGAGTAAGAGTTTTAGTTTGTGATTTTGATTTTGACGATTTGCCTGAGGATGGTCAAAAGCTAAGTGGGGGAACTTAATATATGCTTAAATGTTGATTCATTTGATTTACTACATTTAGTGATTAATGCCTTAGAAATGCTTAAGATACTCACTTTAGCTCATATTTGATTTTAGGTACATTTTGAAAGTGAAAGAGCTAAAGTGATCGGAAAGCATATTCATTGAAGCCATCAATGTACACACTTTATTGATTCACGAAGCAAGAAGAAGAAGAAGAAGAAGTTATATGAAAAAGAACCATTCATATAACATCTTCTTTATCACAAGACCAAAGGAACCCTTACAATTGTCTTCCTTTATCACTAGTGAACAAAATTCCTTTACACCTTTTATTGAATGTCAAGAAGAACCTTCACAATGTGTATTATGAGCGATTCGTCCAAATGAATATATAGTACAACCATATCCAACTCAAAATCTTCCTTACAATTATCCATACTAATAATTAGAGTCAATATGGTTATGAAATGTATAGATGCACTTAAGTACACTTTCTAACCTCTTAAGATTCTTAACAACTTTCTAATATGTTAAATATTATTTTTCACAACTCAATTAAGGTTCTAGTTTATCTACAACCACTTCAAATAGTTGTTAGAACCATAAATCAATCATTACAATGACTAGTTCCTAGGTATATTCAACTAGTCTTACTCGATTGCCAACAAAATACAACAAAAGGCTTTTGTCGAACATGTGGTGGGCAAGGAGAATATACCTGATGATGCCACACAAATTCTTTGATGTTGGCTTCAATCAAGCAAAGGAAGATAGAATCTGCAAAAAAACCTAGACACAATCACCAACTAACGCAAAAATTGAACATGAAACACAAAACACAGTGTCGGATTTCAAATTGGTTAACAAATAGCACAAACAACTGGACTCACCTTCGACTATGGGAAGCTGTAGGAGAACTTGAAGAGGTCGAAGAACAAGCAGAAGGTGAGAAGGCAGATGAAGAGTACAATATTTTAGATACTAAAGAAGGAGGACATAAGGCAAATGAAGAGAAGAAGGCTGGTTGAGTTTCAGTAGCAAAGTTTCGGTGAAAATGGGAGGGATGGAAAAGCTCCCACGTTTGTTAAAACAAATGCGGGCAAAACGACGTCGTCCCACCTATTTTTTTTAACATGTTCAACTATTTGCGACAAACAAAACTATCGTCGCCAATGGTAGACAATTCGCTACCAATTATACACAACCTCGCCAAAACCCAAGCATTTTCTTTACATTCTTAATTTTCTTAATTGATTAACATATATGAGGTATTCCTATTACAAATAACAAAATGAAAATTTTGTCTTTTGCACTTATATGCAATTGTTCTTGATTTGCTTCATTTTTTAGAATTACTAATCTTTAATTTAATTTGGTAGATAAGCAAAATAAAATTGGAAAATTTTTTAAAAATTGTATCTTCTTTTTGTTATTAGTTGAATTAATAAGGAATGCAAGCCACATTTCATTTTTACCCAATTTATCACTAATATGACAACATATACCCTTTAGCCCTTAATCTACCATTAACCTTATTATTTGTATAAAAAGATACATTTAATTTAAATACCCAAGGGTTTTTGCGACGAAGTAAGTTTAGTCATATAAGAACATTTCCGCGACCAACAACTACACTTAATCGCAAATGATAGACAATTTGCTACCAAATTTTCACATTGTCACCCAAATCGAAGCAATCTCTTTACTTTCTTAATTTTATTAATTGATTAATATATATGAGGTATCCTAACACATCGTACAAAACGAAAATTTTATCTTCTCACTTATATATGCAATCGTTCTTCATTTACTTAATTTTTGGGAATAACTAATCTTTAATTTTAATTTGGTAGATAAACAAAATTAAATTGGAAACTTTACATCAGTTAGTATCTTATTTTTGTTATTAGTTGAATTAATTTGAAATGCAATCCACATTTCATTATTACCAAATGAATCAATGTTTCGTGAACATGACAACATCATTCTTGTTCCCTTCATCTATCATTAACCTTATTAGTTGTATAAAAAGAAACATTTAATTTAAATACCCGATGATTTTTGCGACAAAGAGGTGTGAGTCATAGAATATCAGTTTCCGCGACTAACTTCCACACTTAGTCACAAATGATTGACAATTTGCTACCAAATATCCACATCATTGCCAAAACCCAAGCAAATTCTTTACTTTCTAAATAATTAACAAATTAACATCTAAATAAATAATCTAAATTGCTTTCTTAATTATTTAAGTGTTTTATTTAATTTTGATAATGGTTTTCTTTTAATATCAGAAAATAGACTATTATGTAACAAAATAGTAATTTGTAATGATGTGTTAGAAATAGTTTTCTAATTATATTAGAATGTCTTGTTAAATTTTAAATTTTTAGTTTTTCTAAATTATAATAATTAAAATGTATAATTTTCTAAAAATTCTAAGTCAATTATAATTTATTTGAAGGGTCAACAAATTAATTTCGAAATAGTTTTCAATTGAATAATTTAATTTTTAATTCAAATTATGTTTTATTTGGAATAGGAAAGTAAATTTATAAAAAATTATTTATAAATCCGTGAGCTTTGGCGACGAACCATGTATTAGTCGTTACATATGACGTTTGTCGACCAAATACAACAGATCGTAGAAAATTAATTAATAGTACTCCCAAACAGCTATAGTAAATAAGAAATAGCATCGGTTACCTAAACAAGAAAAATGACGTCATTTTATATTGAGTTTTCAATCACAAGCCCAATAAAAGGCTACTCCATTCTCGTTCAAGCCGTTAACATTTCTCAAAATCCTTGATCCTACAAACCACTGTCTCCTCTCTTCTATTTGGGTTCTATATTGTGGTCATCACTGTCAAAGAACCATCATTAACTGAATCGGTGTTGTTCTTTTATTCTATTTTCATTAATGATGTTGTACTAAGTTTAACATATACCTTTAGGTGTTTATTGTGAGTTCTTAATTATGCATTTAATGTATGGGTTATGTTTATGGTTGTGTTTCGAAGATGATTTACTGTCTATCTATGTTCTTTGTATATGGGTTGGCTTCTTCCCAACGACCTTTAACGCTTCGCTCATCAAAGCTTGGTAACTATTTGATTAAAGGACTTCAAGATTATTTTACTTTTATTCATTTCCATCAATAGTAATATAGCCAATATAGAAAATACTATATTTCTATACATCAAGAACATAGTCATGTCTATTCTACTTTAAATTCACTGTTTGTATGGATATCGTGGCAATATATCTCCATCGGGTGCATTTGGTGGATGATACCATTATATGGGGGCTAACAAATCATGGACGGTTCACCACAGCGTCAGCCTATGAGTTAATCGAAGGTAATACCATGTCAGCAGCTAGTAAACATTGGGAGTTAATCTGAAAATGGGCAGGACCTCAGTGAATCCGGGCTTTCCTTTGGCTAATGACGAAACAGAAGTTACTTACCAATCAACAACGCGTGGCTAGGCACCTCACCAAGGATAACAGGTGTCATGTTTATGGGTATGAGGAGTCAACCTTGCACGCCATTCGGGATTGCACAGGAGTAAAGACTTTCTGGGGTAATTTTCTCCAGAAGTGGTTGACATGGAATTTTTTCAACTCGACGTGGAGCGATGGGTGTAGTCTAATCTTCTGAAGCACTCGCAAGTGCAGCAATTTCAATGGGCTACTATCTTTGGGGTAGCCTGCTGGTTCCTATGGTATTGGTGCAACAAAAGCATATTTGCACACGACTTTGAATGGTTTGACGATGGACCTAGGGCAGTTCTGGACTATGTTAACTGGGTCAAGAGGGCAAGGATTGTGGAAAGCTATGTTTGTAGGGACCAGGGATTACCAGTAGGACATCTTACGAGTTGGACCAAACCGATGGAGGGTTGGGTCAAACTCAATACCGATGGGGCGGTTAAACAGGGGTTTAGCAATGCAGCAGCAGGAGGCTTGATCAGAGATTGCCAAGGCCAATGGTGCGGGGGCTTCCTCCACCATATAGGAAGACACTTGCCTTTGGCAGTCGAACTATGGGGAGTCTATTCCGGTCTTACACTAAACTGGACGCTTGGCTATCGCCGAATTATCGTCGAAGTGGACTCTCTGGAGGTGATCAATATTCTCTCCTCTTCAATTATACCTTCGGCTAAGTATTACTTTTTGGTGGCAGGTACTCGAAGTCTACTCCACTAGGATGGGGAGGTGAAGCTTCAACATGTGTACCGCGAAGGGAATTAGTGTGCAGACAGTCTAGCCTCACTTGCAATTCTTGCCAGCCCAAACCTTCATATTCTCCAGGCGCCTCCAGCCCAAACCTTCATCATAGGTCACCTACACCGTGATAACCACGGAGCTTTGTACCGCAGATCTCTGCGTTCAATAAGGAGTTAGCTTTGTTTTGTTTGGTTTTCCTTTGTATCAAAAAAAAAATCTAAATTTTGCATATGATACAAACTACACAATAGATTTCTAAAATTTTAGTAAGGTAACTTTCATATCATTAGGCACATTGAAGATGTATAAGTACTAAACTGGACTACTTTAACTTATCATCGAAATTGGAGTTGAACATGTCACATTTTATTCTAAATCGACATTTGTAGAATATACCTGTTAACATTATTAATCAACGAATGTCAACATGACGACTAGTTCCGGATGGTTCTAATTCATTCTGTTGGGAGGAATGTGGCAAAATTGTCCCTACTAAAGAAATAAACAATGCGGAAAAAAAATATCCCCTTCATACACTAATGATCGTTTGTCTTTCATATTCGATCTTCTGCTTCAAGGTGTTTAGTATCATCCAAACTACGTCACTTTCCTTATTATATTAGATGGTATATACTACATGTTGTTTTAAGCTTCCTTAAATCTTGAAGATGACCTATATCTCCATGGAGGCGGAAGCGATGTCACAACGGTCCACAAAGGATTAAGGAAATCGGTTGTTTTGAAAAATTCATCAATTGCACAGACTTTATCTGGTCATTCACGTATGGATGTCACTCCAATTTCGGTTTGTTTAAAGGTTTACTAATCTGGCAATACCTAAGTTCTATACTGATTGTGTTTTAGGTAAACCATTTCGTACCGGCAGTTTATCTGGAGAACTTATCTTCCATACTAAATATGGCGTCTCATTCACTGTATCCTCTAAAAGTATAGCTATAGCGGGAACACTGTTGCAAGAGAGTATAAAAAACCCTACACCTAAGGAAAGAACCATCACTGTTTCAATTGGTGCCTTCGAACATGCAAAGATCCATCTCGGAATTCCAGACATCGGGGACTCATTTACCTTTACTAGCTCTCATGTCACTTGGAATCCAAAAAAATAATTACACCATTGTCATTTATCAATGCAATCAACTAGAATCAACTTTAAAGTTGATTTATTGTTGTATCTATAAGAATTTATCAAACAACCTCTCTAATAGTTAGGGGTCAAGCTACATATTATTGACTGTGGACTGTTTTTGCTTGTTCTATGAATTCTTAACCTTCTAATTCAAAGTTCATACTACTCCAAATATCATATTATTATATTGATACAATTATTAAAATTTTTATAACTAATTTTTGCACTTTTAGTAAATATTAATTATTAATTAATACTATTGTTTAACACTTAAAATTATGTTGTGTGTGTTTTTTCAACAATAAGTTGTAAACATTCAAAACAAATCTTCAATAAAACATATCTGAACTATGATAGATTACAAAAAGTTAGTTTAACAATTTTGAAAAATGTGAACCCTTTAGTAACAATTTTAACAAATGATCACCAAATGTGTTGTAAATTACTGTGGAACCTTTGGTGACGATTTTGAGAAATCGTCACTGAATGTGGACTATTTGGTAGTGACGATTTTCAAAATTTATCACCAAATGTTGATTCTTTGGTGACACTTCTAAAATATTGTCACCAAATGATTACTTTTAGCGACAATGTAAAAAACATACCAAAAAACACGTAGCTAAATATCTACGAACCTTTGGTGTCGATTTTTGAAAATCGTCATCAAACATCTTTTTAGTGACTATTTTACATAATCGTCACCAATTGTGAACTTTTTAATGACGATTTCGAAAATTGGTCACCAAATGTTACCAAATTATAATGACGATTTCTGAAAAGCATCACCAAAAGTTCATTTAGCGACGAATGCTTAAATTCATCACCTAATATGGACTATTTTGTGACGATTTTCAAGAATCGTGACTAAATGTTCACTATTTTGTGACGATTTTTATCATTCATCATTAAATATTGATCCTTTTATAATGCTTTTATAATTAGTCGCTAACGGCTTACTTTTAATGACGATTTTAAAATCGTCACAATATGGTCACTTTTAGCGATGGTTTTTTAAACGTCGCAAAAAAAAGTAGCTAAATGTCTATTTTGTTGCAGTGGTTAACTATTAAATACATTCTACAAAAATAGGCTATCATCAACCCCTGATATTTACTTAGCCTATCATCAAAATACATTCTACAGACAAAACAGCAAGAAATAACACTGCCAAACCTATCTAGTATTTTATAGAAAATACCGAATATTTTCCCTAGCAAGGAACAATATTCTTTAGAAAATACATTATACAGAAAAACACTCTGCAAAATACAGGAAAAACCAGAAGGTCTAGTAGAAAGTTTCAAAACTAGAATAAATGCTCCTAAGAATCTTCTTGAATTATTACAAAAATCGGCTGTACTCTTTTTAAAAATTAATTATCAACATTATCTTGCTTTAAATTTTGACTTTGAGACTGATATTTACAATATGATTTAATATTTTTATTATGAATTTTTATTTTATTATTTAATTTTAGAACATGTTTATTTGTTTAGATCATTATACTTAAAATTTGAATTAAAAATATTTAAATATTATTTAAATAATCAAATTGATATTAGCTTGTTCAATAATTTAATTAATTGAGCTATTTTGAGTTTAACTGGACCAAATTCGTATTGATACTTATTCTAACTTGGTTCTTTTTATTTACAAAGGAATACATAATTAAAACCATAAGAAGCGTAAGTTTATCGGAGTACTATAATGAAGTTTTATCCTTTCACCCTGCTCTAAGCCTAAGGCAATGTCATAAAAGTTGGTTACTTATAATTCTGCCTCTTGTCTCTTGTGCACTGTCCCCTAGTCATATAGACCGGACCTATCATCAAAGTAACATGTCTGTACAGCAATCCAGCACGATATGTATGAAATTGATGAGATATCATAATCTCCAAGACATGAACTTGTATCAATTTTCTTTCCTTCATTTTGTATGAAAACCCAAAACACATAATAACGACAAGAAGCAATCCAACTGAGTAAAAGAAAAAAGAAAAAAGCCACTATGATATTTTACAGAAAATATCCCAATATGTGAGCATGATTTGTTGTCTTCAGTTAACTTTATATTGAATGAATTACTCAGTACTTGAATGTCGATTATTACAGAGTTACCTATGTTCTTTCTTAACGCTATATATTACTGACGTTGTCCTTGTTGCTGTTGGAGGCTGATCAACTTGAAGTACGCTCCACTTTTGTTTTCTATTAGGCTTGAGTGTGTCCCGTTCTCTATGACTTTCCCATCTTGAATAACGGATATTTGGTCTGCATTCTTTATTGTGGACAACCTATGAGCCACCATGACTGTTGTCCGGTTCCTCATCAATCTGTCAAGAGCTTGTTGTACAACACGCTCCGACTCCACGTCTAAAGCGCTTGTGGCTTCATCTAGCAGCAAGATTTCTGGGTTCTTTAGAACTGCCCTGGCAATGGCTACTCTTTGCTTCTGGCCTCCAGAGAGTTGCACCCCTCGTTCCCCGACTTTTGTTGAGTAGCCCTCAGGAAGAGAGCTAATGAAGTTATGTGCATTAGCAAGCTTAGCAGCTTCGATCACTTCTCCTTCAGAGGCTCCTTCCCTTCCATAAAGAATGTTTTCGTAAATTGATGTAGCAAAAAGAGCTGGCTCTTGCTGGACTAGGCCAATGTGTTTCCGTAGGAACTTCAGCTTGAGCTTCTTTATGTCTATACCTGTGGACAAGAATGTATCATTACAGGTTTTGAGCAACTAAATTTTGTCTTGAAAGAGAACATTTCTTTCAAATGGAATCATTGGCAAGAAAATGGCAGATTTAGTAGAATTCCAGGAGAAATGTATTGAGATGATGCATACATCTAATTACTTGATATTCCTTGGATGATCAATTATAGCAAACTGAGCTCAGAAGAACTTACCATCAACCATAACTTTTCCATCAGTTGGGTCATAGAACCGAAGTATAAGAGAAAGAACGGAGCTTTTACCAGACCCACTTTGCCCTACCAAAGCCATGCTCTTTCCTGATCGTACGTGTAGGTTAAAGTCCGTGAAAATCATTACATCTGGTCTTGAAGGATAACTGAAGTGGACATCTCTAAGCTCAATTGTGCCCTCTACATTCTTCAACTCCTCACCAACTTCGCCTTTTACAAGCGTTGTCCGATCCAGAACCTCAAACACTGATGCAACCATTTGGTTTCCTTTCAGAAGATCTGGGACTAATGCCAGAGTTTCACCCATGGCCAGTGCAGTCACAATCAAAACCATGAAAGATTTCATGATAGATTTAAAGGTAGCTTGCTCCTTTCCCATCAAAACAGAACCATACCTACTCAAAAACAAAACAAAGTAAGTACATGAATCCATGTCATACATTGCCTAATCTATTCAAGACAAAGCTTGGTGACAGGACTAATCAATGATACATTCACTTAACTTAATACAATGTGAAACCAGGTCACTTACCACAAGGCAAGCCCATAAGATGAGAAGATGAAGAACTGGGATATGCCATAGAACATTCCTGCAATCTGACCACGAGTGAAAGAGCGCTTGGAAGGTTCTACGAGCTCATGGGCGTAAAGGTTGAGTACCTTCTCTTCAGCGCAGAATGCTGCAACAGTGCGGATGTTACTCACAGCTTCACCGGCCAGCATGTTAGCCTTGAGATATGCCTTACTCAAGTTGCCACCATACCCTTGCATAAACAGTTTCTGAATTTCATGGGAATAGCAATTAGTAGATATCCTGGCAAATGAAATGTTTGCTGGTATTCATTCGATTAAAGAAAAGAGGGAAACCTCACTAATGTGACCACTAATGATCAGAGGATATGTGGCAATGACTACAAGCGTGATCCTCCAGTTCAAGATGAAAGCAATCACAAATGCTGCAACAACAAGGCCTACATTCTGTAAAAGAATGGTCGATCGATCAACTACTATAGCTCGTAACAAAGTTGCATCAGTCTCAAGGCGTGAGGTCAACAAAGAACTTGAGTTGTTCAAGTCATCGAACCATCCAATCTCGTTCCTCAAAATAGCTGCAATCCAAAATAGGAGAAAAGTTGAGGGAAAAAAAGGATAACTGCGAACACTAAATGAATGTAAATGAAATGGATTTTTTCTTACCAGAAAACATCTTTTCCCTCACACGATCAGTGAGACGTGCTCCCATGATCCCAAAGCAGAGATGTTCAATAGAATATACAATAACAGAAAGAACTGCACCACAGCAAAAGAGGATTGCGATCTTTTTGATCTCATGGCAAGTTGTATCCCAATCCATGTAAAAGGCTACAAGAGCTTGAGAGACTCCAAGCGCGAAGAGAGGCATCTGGGTTCCAGCAATGAAAGCAGAAATGGTGCCAATGACCCCATAAATCCAATCAGGAGCAATCATTGAATAAAGCCTTTTCGCTGAAACATGAGTTGGTTTCGTGGATTCCATCACATCAACACCAGCATAGTTCACAGAATCCCTTTCAGAGCGAAAACTTGCACCGAAGCTTGATCTTGTGCGGGATAATTCTCTGGAGTATCTTACGCTGAAATAACAATAAAGCATATTGTTAAAAGTCTGAAGATCTTCTGCAGATTAGTGCTGTGAGAGTTCTTCAAGGACCGATTGAGGTGTTTGTATAAATACCTGGACACTCGTCCCAATGGAGGACCGATTGAGGGGTGGCGCTGCAGGGATGCTGTCTCCTGGAGACGAACTAGTGATGCATATGCGCTATCTGAGTCGGACATGAGTTCCTCATGGCTCCCAATTTCCACTATCTTCCCTTCTTGAACAACGGCAATCACATCTGCATTCCTAATGGTAGACAGCCTGTGAGCCACCATAACCGTGGTTCTTCCAACCACGGCACGATCAAGTGCCTCTTGGACACTTTTCTCAGACTCTGCATCGAGGGCACTTGTTGCTTCATCCAGCAAAAGAATAGATGGATTCTTCACTATCGCACGTGATATTGCTATCCTTTGCTTTTGTCCACCTGATAGTTGTACCCCTCTCTCACCAACCTGCAGGTGTCCATCAAAAAGGATTCAAAATGTTGTCACTCTGAATATAAGCATTAGAAATGCTAGTACCTGAGTTTCAAATCCGTCCGGGAGATTGTTGATAAAAGAGAATGCTTCTGAAAGTTTAGCAGCACGGGTGATCTCATCGAGTGTGGCATCATCTTTTCCATATAGAATGTTTTCCCTTATCGTCGTTGCGAATAGGGCAGGCTCTTGATTAACTAATCCAATTTTCTGCCTAAGCCACTTGAGGTCTAGGTGTTGTATGTTATGCCCATCTAACAGTATCTTTCCAGATAAAGGCTCGTAAAAACGTTCTATTAAAGATATGACTGTGCTCTTCCCAGACCCACTTCCTCCAACAAGAGCCACAATTTTGCCAGGAGGAATATCCAAACGAAGTTTATTGAAGATCAACACGTCAGGACGAGATGGGTAGCTAAAGGACACATCCTTGAATTCTATATGACCCTCCAATTTGGCTAACGCTCGACCAGATTTCGAGCTGGCTTTGCTCATTGTGGTCCTCTCTATCATCTGAAAGATGGGGTAGGCTGCTGCCTTAGCTTGAACAAATGCAGTAATATCTGGTGCTGCCTGACCTAGTGACCTGAAAAAGCATTTAGAATCGTCAGCGATTGCCATCCATTTGGATTCATTTATTATCTAATGTGCTAAAACAAAGGGAAAAAGAATAAAAGACACAGAACTCACAGGCCAGAAATAACAACATTGAGCATGGTAGTGAACGATTCACCGCCATTGGCAATTTTTTTGTGAACAACAATGCTAGTGAACCAAACAAGCAATGCCCATGAAAGGAAAAGGACACAGTGCATTGTCCCCAGTCCCAAACCCTTAGCTAGCCCCGCTTTTTTCCCGTACTGATACGTGTTCTTCAAAGCTTCTTTATATGATCTCACTGCTCTGTCTTCTCCTGTAAACGCTTGCACTGTTCTCACATTACCAATCACCTGACAAGTAACAATCAAACTGTCTTTAAGGTCACACAAATAATCAAAGCAACATGGTATGGTTTGACGTTCCTGTCAAAGAAGAAGTTCAGTTACAATAGTAAGGAAAGAAACTGACCTCCTCCGCGATTTCACCAGCCTTGACATAAGATTTACGAACTCTGGCTATTAAACCAATTGTCACGTACGCATATATGCCACCAGCCAGTGCAATTAAGGGGACTATAGACAGCGTCACCAGACTTATCTGCCACACTCTCACGAACCCTATAATAAATCCTGCCAGAAACCGGCTTATGTAGTGCATGAAATTCCCTACCTGCGTACATTTCCGATTCAAGTTACATACATTTCATGGAGATATCATGTGTTTTAATCTACTTTATCATCTGCTCATTTCATAATTGAATACTTAACATGTAATTATCCAAATTTCATGAAAGGTTAAGTTTTTTAAGATTCCCAAGAGAATTATTCCACCATATTCAGACTCAAAATATAAGGGAAAACCTGAAAAAAGAAAGAAAAAAAATTAGTTGGACTTACCATAGATGGCCAAGGAAAAACAAAATACAGCCAACCACCCAACCGACCTATAAATGCTAATAACTTTCCATGCTCTTCTTCTTGGCACTAACTCAATAAATGTCACATACCAGACAAGACATTTACGAGGTGGAGACTTTTGTGGCAGAGAACTCAATAAAATAAAAGTGTCAAAACCCCAAGAAACACAATAATTCTCTTGGGAAACCGGCCCCAGGAAGAGAAAGAATTATTATCGGATACATGCCAGCTTACTAGTTCTGAAATCGAAAAGTCTCACTCTCACCGTTTTGACTTTGAATCCAGTCATCGAAAAACCTTGTAACGTATGTATGCATTATTCGTTTCACGTCCGTACGCCTTTGTTAGATCAGTTGAGTTTTGGTCATAAACCCATCAAAATGAAAGAAAATGGCCTTCATATTTCCAATCATATTATTCCAAGCTTAGAACGCAATCATGTTTTTTTTATATATCCTCATATCATAATCTTCCAATTTAGATCCATCTAGTGGATCTATATAGAAGTACATTCTCCTGGCTTACAAGTTCTTAAATCTTTTTGCTGTTCTACAATCAAGTTTTTTCGAAAAGAAAAAAGGGTATTGAAATCAGATGGTGATTGAGAAATTTTTAGGTTTATGTGACTGAAAAAAGAAATACCTTCTCAGAAATGGCGTCTTGGACGACAATAATGTCACTAGTAATTGCAGCTATGACCTCTCCAGTTGATGCTTCAGTGTCAAATAAACTGATGTCTTGATTTAACATTGATCTCAAATACGCCATTCTCATCTTTGCCGCTTGACGCTCTCCGGTATGCATCCAACATGCCACCTCTAAATCAAATAAACCATTACTTCAATTAATATCTGTAACTGAATTGTGTAAACCACCATAAATAAAAACATACATCTCCACATGGGCATTTGATAATTAGTTGAAGAAACTGATAATTGAAAGGATAGGAATTTTACCTAGCCATGATGAAAATAGTATAGCCACACTCAGATAAACAAAATCCAAAGAGTACTGCAAATAGGAAGATGAATCAAAATTTAGAAATAAAAAACATTAATTTTCACATACAAAAAACAAGTGAAAATGATCTATGCAAGATGAGAATTATGTCCTTTCTCCGAAAGACAGCCCATCCTATACTGAAGATCAGATAGTAACCTTCACCAACTTGGGAATATATACCTTCCACATCAGAGACACGGGAAAGAACTAAATTGGTGCAAGTTTTACATCCACAGAAACCTGACTACTACTATCTCCGCAGCATAAAGATAAGCCTTTTCTCATTATGTTCAAGAAAATATTAGTGGTTCATAATTATACTTAAAACTACCTTAGCAACTCTATGAGAGGCTTGTTTGGGGAAGAGATAAGCCATTCCAATAACATTTATCAACTTTCCAAAGAAAATGAAGAACACAGGGACTGAAGCTCCGTGGGCACAAGCTCCAATGGAGCCCAACCCCATCAAGACGTAATCATAGAAGTCCGCAAATGTGAACAGTTTGAGAAGTGGGACTTTTTGCTCCTTCTTTCCGTCTGATTTCTCCTTCTTGTCCATGCCAATATCATCTTTCTCTTCCTTGTTCGGAGACGAACTCATTTCGAGATGGAGGGATGTGAAGGAGAGTGTGAGTGTTAGTTGGGAAAGAAACAAAGCGAAAGGTTAGTGTTTATGAAGAGAAAGAGAGCTGTTAATGTGAATCACAAAATTACAGGTGAGAAGAGAGAGAGTTGACGAGAGGTAGATGAAGTCATTTAGTGCAAACTCAACAATAGGGTTGACAATTATATAACCATAAAGGATATACGATCCTATTCTTGGACCTGTTGCTGACAGTTTATGACATGTATTAATTATGAACTCGGCTCTTGTGTGTGCTCGACGTAGTATGAATTTGTAGGGTCACTGAGCTCAAACATGTTTTTATAACTCATTTAATCTTTTAAATTTGGTTTAGTTAACAAAGTGAAATGGGATTATCTGATTATTAAATATATTAAACTTATACAGTTATTTATTAATAATTTATTTTAAATATCAATTATATTTGTCAAGTTAATTAATTAATGGATTTATCTTGACATTTAAAATTGGCTTGAACAATTAATTAAATGATACACAATCAGACATACATATCTAATCGGTATAAATAAGTTCAAATAAAATATTAAACTAATATAAACATGACATTTAGTTAGATATTTTTGTGTTTAAATATAATGTTTAATTTTTGTTGCTCAATTATATTTCTAAATTATGTCGTCAATTTTTATTTTTAGTTCTTTATTTGACAATAAAAAAAGCATGTATCATTTGTTATTTTTTTAAAATGTTCTAAATAAAAATAAAAAATTTAAACTTAAAAATATATTCATACTAAAATCAAGTCAAAGTTGAATTTAAATTTTTGAGTCTAAGAAATTTAGTTTAGATTTAGCTAAAAAATTAAAAAATAGGATAAATTAAGAGATATAAATTTTAAGTAATTCTTAATAAGTTTAATTTGAACTTTTAGAATCATTTGAAAGTGTAAAACTTTTTCAAAATGATTAAGTTGAATGTGAACAATAGTAATTACTTAGTTATAGTACTTACTAAATAATGACTTTCAAATAATAATTATATAGTTAGATGATGAATTCCTAAAATAAGATTTAGGATATATCATTTCTTTCAAAAATCAAGTACTATTGAGTCAATTTGTGGTATTTCAGCAAATTTATGAGTGTTCTTTAGTTAAAACCTTGAGGTTTATACCAGGCTTAAGAACTAATGGAAACTGATTTTTTTAATTTTTATATTCTAGTAAAATTAATTTGATCAAAATATTCCAAAAAATTAATTAAATTAAAGTCCTTATATTTAAAAAAATCATTAGTTTTTTCCTTCTCTTATCAAAATAACGCTCGAAGGTCAACTAAGTAAACGAGAGGTAGGATTTTATCATTCAAGATATCAACTATTTAATTTATTTTATATTATCTTATTTACTTAAATTAAGATTGTCCGAATATATAAGACTCTCAACTTTACGAAGGTCAAGAAAGAGATCATTATTGTTATAAATAAATTAAGATTGCTCGAGTACATAAGACTTCTAACTTTGTGAATGTCAAGAAAGGGGTCATCAAGATTGTTTTGAGCAATAAATTTCCAAATTTAATTTTAAAAAATTGCATTGATATTCTATGCTTTTATTTTGAGAAGTTGACATAATCTATACAAACGGTGGAACTGATGGAAGCCATTAAAACTTCTCATAAATCACGGTCGACTCGCATATATGCAAGCATATGGCATGTGGCTTGAATTTCAATGTACCCTACTCTACTATCAATACTCATATGTTGCCCGTCTAATTTCATTAATTCGTGAATCTGGTTGCTGTAGCAAGCATTTCTGTGACTTATTTTTCAATCTTCTCTACCAGT
>JAOTAX010000001.1:15789787-15808501 GCA_025629825.1 Erythroxylum guanchezii
TCTAATTTCATTAATTCGTGAATCTGGTTGCTGTAGCAAGCATTTCTGTGACTTATTTTTCAATCTTCTCTACCAGTAAATGATATGTTCACGTCCGAAACCACCCCGTCCAACTTAGCTCAATCCGTATGTTAACAGTGAGTATCATGATGATACTTCATGTGGCTACCAAATGCTCACTTGTGCATAAAGCTACCGATCCTTATTCTTTCTAAAGTTGAAGAAGACTTTTGTTTGGTAATACAAGTTTTTCAAGACAATGACTTAGGAAAATTCGTGTTGTCAGAAGAACTCTCTGACAAATAAACAAATCAATTGATCCCTGTCCCCATCTCGATTATGCGAACATGTAAAATACTTCCAAAGACAACAGAAGTGTGAAAGTCAAGGAACTCCTACACCTTAATCAACGAAAGCAAAAGTCTCTCAGAAAAGAAAAAGAAGTGAAGACAGATTCAACTCTATTCCAAATTCTTTGTCGGGCAAGGGTGTTTTTCTAAATTAAAGTATTGTCTCTTTTATTTATTTATTTATTTGCATAATAAAACTAACTTATAGTGTGTTTGAGGTTGTTTCTAGGACTATTCGTAAAGTTAAAAGAGTTCTTTTTTTCTCTGGGTTTGGTTATTAGTATAGCCAGAAACACCTCATCAAAACCATAACTCGAAAGCATAATTTTCACATGCTTTTTCTTTGTTATAGTGTACGAAAATTGTAATTTTTCTCTAAATGGTTATACATATAGTCGATTTGTTCTTTACATGATCCTTCCGATCTTTATCATATTGCTTTTAGTTAAGAATGTTGTTTATTGTTTCTAGTTTTTAGTCATTACAAGTCTACTGAATATTTATACAGTAATTTCAACAAAACCCCCTTAAATTTGATTGTGTTTCACAATGATATCGATATGATTACTAAACCTTGAAATTATCTTACATTACTTTATACCAAAAGAAATCTTACTTATTGCACTTGTACTCGCTCTTACTCTAAAGTCTAAACACCTCCATGAATATTGTATATATAGATGTTCCCTGCCTCTTTGGCTATCTCCCCCACACACCGATACTTTATCTGCCGTCTTTGTAAGTATTAACAGAGACGTCTCAGGCTAGTTCTCCTCTAAAGCTATCTAATCAAAAAGAAACGAAGGGGAAAAAGTGGTCCAGGTTATAATCTGTATCAGTTTTCTTCACGCTGATGATCATGTTCGAAAGAATAACCACACACGTCGATCACAGAAGAAAAGGACACTGTGAAATTGACCACATAACCAAAAAGAAAAGGACAATGTGAAATTCACCACTCTTTTATAGTCATATTGATAAAGACTAGTTGATTAACTTGTCTATTAAGTTCGAATTGTCTCTTATGATTCCACATTGTCATTGATTATTACCTCGTTTAAGAAAGTCTTTCCTAATCATATTGAACGAATAATACTCGAGGGTTGAGGTTTCGATGAACGTGAATTGGCAAAAAGAGCAACGAATTAATGAGGGAAAACGGCAGGGAGGTGGAGAAAGTTGGGAGTAGGTCAGGACAAGCCAACTATTAACTGGAAAATGTTGCTAAATTAATTAGTAGATGGTTATAAAGTTGTCAATACGCATGCCAATATACCTCTTTCAATAAATGCATCTAACTATGGCCAAGTCTCTGATCTCTCTTTGAGATGAAGCTAAGGGTTAACGAGAAGATGGTGAAATGAAATGAAGATCGAAAAGAAAAGGAGTACTTACCGCGATGTATACTTTGTCAATTATTCCTGTTGCCTTTCCGATAAATATGGGTTGGCTTGAACATCAAACGTTGACCTTTGGAATAATTGGCAATGGTAAAAGTTGATTTTTGTGACCATAAGGTCATAAGTTTGAATCATAAAAATAGCTTTCGTAAAAATTACAAACGAAAGGTTGCGTATATTAAAGACCTTTCTTTGACTCTCACATAGCGTGTAACCTTGTACACTAGGTACGTCGACGGGTTAGCTTGAACATCACTTTCTAAAATGATAAATATGTAATCATTATTTGTTAGATGTAAATTAAATAAATTCTTAGTAAATATAGTAATATGTCAAGTAGATATAAAAAAATTAATGGGTAATATTTGCCAAGCCTTCAATTGAAAATATTTTATTGAGAAATCAAATTGAAAAGTTTTAATATTTGAAAACACTTGAAAATTATTTTTAGATTACTTAAATTACCCTTAAAAGGAAAGTTGGCTTTGATCCTTGAAGGAATATTCTTTTCTTGCATAAACCAAAACATTGTATCAATTTATAATTTATAGAAGCAAATTCTCTTAATTTTCTTTTTTCTAGTAAAGTTTGTTGAAATGCAACACCAACTTATGAAAGTCATATTTAACCAACTCATTAGTTGTTTGTTAAGATTGCTTGTTTGTTAGCAAGTATTGTTTGTTAAGATTGCTTGCTTGTTACCAAATCTAGATCTAGTGAGCTTAATTTCAATTTTTAGTTGCTCTCTTTAAGTTTTCTTATTCCTTAGTGGATTAGTTAAATTTTGATAGTAAGATAATTATTAGAGTTATGGAGTTGTAAGTCTATATAAAAACTACTTTATTCACTAATTAAAATGAAATAATATTGCAAGACGAGTGATCATTAAGTCATTGGTGGAATCAAAAAACTCAACGATCAAAACTACAACTATTGGTTTACATGCTTGAGCTCATATACGCAACGCCAAGACTTGTGGGAGGTCATCAATGGAAATGAAGCCACACAATCAGAAGCAGAAGATACAAATGGTACACAACAGTAATGGATGATTAAAGTAGGTAAAGCAACATTCACCTTAAAGACAACAGTTAAAGAATATGTGCTAATGCACATCTGGGATGCCAAAACCCCTAAAAAAGTTTGGGATACACTCGTCAAGCTATTTTCAAAGAGGAATGATACAAGGCTTCAACTTTTAGAGAGTAAGTTATTATCAATAACACAACACAACATGACGGATACTCAATACTTCAAAAAAGTGAAGTCATTATGTTAAGAGATTTCTGAGTTAGACCCACAAGCTCCAATTAGAGAAACCAAGATGAAGAGAACAATTATTTATAGTTTGAGACATGAATATACGGACTTTGTTGCTACGGTACAGGAATAGCAAAATCAACCATCACTTATTAAGTTTGAGAATTTACTTGCTGGTTAAGAAGCACAAGTTCAACAAATGAGAGGAATTTCACTAAAAAGTAAAGAAGGAGCACTCCCTGTTGATAGAAGTAAACGGAATACCTAGTATACAACCGGTGGATTAAAAAGAAACAAAGATAAGGGAAATATTCATTAAGAAAAGAGCAATCGTGTAAGGAAGCATTGAAGCATAATGGCAGAGACAAGAAATTTGAAGGAAAGTGTTACAATTATGGAAAAAAAAAAAGAATCACAAGGAAAAAGATTGATGGTCAAATAAAAAACTCATTAATAACAATACTGCTACTTTCAAAAGTGAAGAAGAATGGGATGCAGAGGCATTTGTTGCTATAAAAGAAGAGGATTTAACTCTTATCACAACAACTAAGCAAATTGATTATGAAAAGATTTAGATTGTTGACTATGGTTGCTCAAATCATATAACATGTGGCAAAGAGAGACTGCAAAATTTTTCGAAGTACAAAGGAAGTTGTATGGTGGTGATAGTGGACAATCCAAAGTTACCAATAGCCCATGTAACATAGTAATCTCTCCCCAACATAATGCTCGTATCACTTTGAAACGTCTACCATATTACAAGTTTGAAGAAAAATATGCTTTCATTAGCATAGTTAACATCTTTGGGTTACTTTGTTTTGTTTGGTCTTCAAGATGTGAAGTTGTATTGCGATCTCAAGATTTCATAATAGTCATTGATGGAGGGATAAAAATTAGAATTAGTCTATATGATGTCAGCATAGACTACATATGTAGAGAAGAACTAGAAGAATGAAACTGTAGATTTATGACACGTGTGATTGAGTCTCATCAACTACTCCAAACTAGATGTTATGATGAGAAAGTCATAGTTGAGGGGACTTCCTGAACTTGAAGTGAAAGCTGATGTAATGCTATCAATATGAAAAGCCACATCAATTACCATTTGAAGAGTTTATGTTTCAAGCAAAAGAACCATAAGAGTAACTACACTCTGATGTTTATGGACTTATCAAATAGTCAGCAAATCGAGGAATGAAGCACATGTGACCTTCATTAATGACTTTATGATATACTTGTGGGTTTATTTTATAAAGACAAAATATGATATACTTTGAAAGTTCGAAGAGTTTAGAGAGATGGTTGAAATAGAAGTCGATAAAAGAATTCATTACTTGCATACTAACAATAAAGGAGAGAGTAGCTCAGATAAGTTTTCTTAGTACCTTCAAAATTATTGAATATCTCACTAGTTTACATGTGTTAACACGTCACAAAAAAAATGATGTAGTTGAGAAAAAATAAACATCTTACAAAAATTTGTAATAGTATGCTTCACACAAAGAAGTTACCAGGAAGATTTTGGGTAGAAGCAATAAGTGATGCAGTTTTTATGATTAATCGACTTCCTTAACAAAGATTATATTTCCTTTCGAGAAATTTTTGAACACTAAACCTATAGTTAGCTACTTTTGAACTTTTGGATGTGTATGTTATATATTTATACTTGACCAATTACATAGTAAAATAGACGAGAAGGTTATTAGGTGTATCTTTGTAGAATATGACAGTCAAGGAAAAAGGTGGAGATACTGTGATTCTACAACTGAGAAGTGCTACATATCTCAAAATGTGGTGTTTGATGAGGCTTCTTTATAGTGGCCCTCAGACAAGGAAGTATTGGACCTGAATGTTGATAAAGCTGCAATCTTCTCAAATTTAGTTGAGTTTAGATGAAGTTGTAGATACACATAATGGTGGAGAATGGGAGATATTGAAAAAGGTGTAGCTCAAAATCCTTGGAAAACTAGTGTGCATTAGTTACCTATGAAGAAGGTGAGTCTAGTGATGCAAAAACATCAGTTTCACCTAAAAAATCAACTAGAATTAGAAAGTCAAATCCTAAATATGCTAATGTTGCCATAGTAGAAGAAGTTGATGCAAGACAACCAGAGACATTTGAGGAGGCATTTCGGGATCTAAAGTGGAGTAAATCTTTGGAAAAGGAAATTATAGCATTGAAGAATAATCAAACTTGGGAGCTCGTGCCAAAACTAAGAGATGTGAAGCGTTTCTTATACAAATGAGTTTTCAAAAGAAAGTGCTACACAAATGGATCAACTGAAAGGTACAAAGCTCATTTGTTAGCTCGAGGGTTCTCTCAACAATATGGACTGGACTATGATGAAACGTTTAGTTCAGTTGCAATTCTTACAACTATTTTAGTATTAACTACATTTATAGATAGCAAAGATCGGAATTTGTGACAAATGGATGTAAAGAATGAGTTTTTGCATAGGGAGTTAGATCGAGAAATTTATATGAATCAGCTAATGGGCTTTCAAAGTCAAGACCATCCTGAATATGTGCATAAGCTTTGAAAGCCACTTTACAAGTTAAAATAAGCACCAAAGTCGTAATATAGGAAGATTGTTGAATTTCTTACTTATAACTATTTTTTTGGTCACATTTGCATATTCTAGTTTGTTTGTTAAAGTTAATAGAGGGAAGCCAGTTATTGTACTAGTGTATGTGGATGATTTAATTATAACAGGAGATTGTAAAGAATAAATTCTTCAAATAAAAGTGAATTTATCAATTCATTTTCAAATGAAAGAATTTAGGTAACTCGAACACTTTCTTAGTCTAAAGATTGATCATACTCAAGAAGGAAGTTTTTGCATCAGCAAAATTATTCCAAAGATTTACTGAAGAAGTTTGGTATGCTTAACTACAAGCTAATTGCAACTCCAATTGAGTCAAATGCTAAATTATGTGCTTATGAAGGGAGGATTTGGAATATACAATGATGTATTAAAAATTGGTGGATAGATTGATTTACGTAACTCTAATCAGGGCTAATATTTCTTATACAATTAGAGGATTGAGTTTGTACAAGCAAAATCTAAACAAACCTCATCTAAAAGTGATGTAACACCCTATGTTAGGGGTTAGAATATTAAGGAATTTCAGTGCATTGTATGTCGACACATACAAATTATTGTATATGCATTCATGACATTTTTGGGTAAATGGATTGATAAATGTGATTATATTGCGAAAAGCTCAATTGTGGACTATTGGAATTATTTCGAAATTTTTAAAAATTTTAGGAATTTTCTGGAAAATTTGAAGTATTTTAGATTAGAAATAAATATACAAATGGCATTATGCAAGGTGGCATTCCTATATGCATGACAAGTGGCACATATGCAATGAGCCATGTGTCAATTAGTAACCATACACGTGGTAACAACACACGTGAGTACTTATGTTAGAAAGGAAAACCACAGAAACCTGGTTGTTCTTCGGGTTATGTTGATGTTCTTTGAAAATCACTAAACCTTTATAACCGAAACACTAGTTTGGATCCTTATATCAGTATTGAACTTGTTAACTCAAATAAGCTGGTCCAGATAGTAGTTTGCTTCTGTTCCTAATCTTGCTCTCTCAACCATCACCGAAACCCTAGTGACCTTCTAAAAAACAAGGTTAGTAAAGTTTTAGCTTTCTGAGTTCTATGAATGATTATGTTGATGTGTTAGTATTGGAAATAAATACATGCATGAGTTGGATGATATTTTATGTGCTGAAAATGATCACATGCATAAGTTATGAGTGAAACTAATATAGTAACAGTGATAAAAGATGAGTTGATAATATTGTGCAGTGAAGATTGCATGTAGCTTAAAGAGAAACCTAGTGAAGTAGACCAAAGCTGAAAATGAGGTGGGTGAGAAGGATAGCTTCGGGATGTTATGGATGTGTTAAGTGAGATTTTGTGAAATTGAAAACATGCAGGAAAATGTGAATCACAGTAGAGAGAGGAAGAATAGTTGGAGTTTTGGATTTGTGAATTTTGAAGTGTAAACTTGAATCTAATTTGTGTAGAGATGGAATTTGGAGTTGGAAAATGGTTGTAAGATGATGGTCTAAGATGAGAAAGATCGTCCAGACGAACCTCGCTAGTGTTCACACCAACCCCGCTATCGTCTCCAGATGATCGCAAACAACCCTGCTATCGTCTTCAGACAATCGCCCCATCAATCCCCCGTCTTTAGACAATCGCAGACGCAAATGATCGCAGACATAGATGATCACAGACGATTGCGAGTTCGGATGATCGCACCCCGGTATCATCTTCAGACGATCACGACTTTGAAGTTTAAGGGCTGATGCAACATCCTTCACTTTTTTGGCTAGATCTCCTTCGTCCGACCTCTAAATGACTTAATTCTTAAACCAATGAACTCATAAGACATTGATCTTCATCTCCACCAAAAATTAGGACATTCTGAAGTGGATTGTTTGATGAATTTAAGATAGAAATGTGACTGTGCTGAAGTATGATAACTAGGATGATTTTTACTAAACATACTTCGGTAATTAGACTATATCTTGATATGTGGACCTTAGAATGATATGATTGTTAATTATGATTAAACTAGAGACATAAAGCTACAAATTGTATGAAGAGATTAAATTCTAATTCTACCTATAAGAATTTCAGAATCTGATTGGAAGTTAAGATAAGAATTCTGCTGAAGCTTAAGAATAGTCTAAAATCTTTTGAGTATGACTTTCGGTATACTAAACCAAATTGGATGAATTTGGTATCATTGGAAACCTAAGACAAAGAGGGCAAACTTTCTAGAAGGAAGTATTACCTAATTACCTTACCTTCTTGATGAGAATAATTAAGCAAAGTGGACCGAAAGTTAATTGTGAAATAAATCTGGATTGAGAAATTGAGTATGGTTTCACATGATTGATAATATGACAAGATTAAGGATAAGAAACCCGGATTTTTGTCATGAACATACATTATACATATTCAGTATACATTAATGTGCATAAATGAATTCATAATTGTGCACAATAGTGATATATGTTTGTACTAATATTTTAGAGGAACCCTTAGAGCGACCGATTCCAGATATTGCCGAAACTTCAAGACAATAAAGCAACATGGAGCTTTTGTAAGTAATTTAGATGGTCTTATCTGTACGTAAATCTTGTTGAATATTTGTAAATCTTGATGAATATTTGTAAGTAACTCAATAAGTAATTCAGTAAGAATTTTTTGATAGTTTTGCTTTGACTATTTTGTTTGCTACTAATTTTGATTCATTAATGATTTGCAAAGCTATCATATTGATATGTTTGAATTTTTGTCATGAATCCAATGATTGATATGTGAATTGAATTTTAGATATTTATGTTTTGATTCTGTTAAGTCCTAGTTGTGAGCAAATAGGCATGCTTAGAAAGATCTGTAGCTGCTTCCGTGGCACTTCGATGTCGAGACTTTGGTGTCTTCTGGACACTTCGGTGTCGGGACTTCGGTCTCTTCTGGAAATTTCAATGTCGAGACTTCGGTCTCTTCTGTTTAGTGATGCCAATCATGGTATCTTCTGTATAAGTCCCGTTACCCACTTCTGTTCATGGATTTACAGTCTAACTCATTGTGTTTTGATCTCTGATAAGTTTTGATATGAAACAAATCATATGTTGATTTGATGAGTTAACACCTTATTCTAAAAATTTGTTCTGTATTTCTATATGTTCTGTTTTGCTACTGAGATATCTGATTTTATCATGCAAAGTGATTTCATTAATAAATCTTATTCTGTTCTAAATTTCAGAATGTTGAGATGCCTTTGTATAACATAATTCAGTATCTGTTGTGGTCAGACTTAGTTTAGTTATTACTCACTAAGCTATATGTTTAGCACGGTGGATTTGCTCCGTGTAGGTTCAGAGAGAAGGATTTAAGGACTGGGACAAGTCAACCGTAATAGCCATTGGAGTATGAGTCTCGTTTTGTCAAAAATGTATTTTGAGTTTATTTTGGCTTATATTTAAAGAGTACGACTTTGAATTGTTGTAAGTTTCTATAATGACTATTTTCAGCCTAGTTTCGATTTTTGGGACAAATTTTTATTAAGTCTATGTGATTTAATGTATGTATGGTTTGAAACAAGTTTGTTTTATGTTCAACGTATAATATGATGTATGTTTGTTCTAAAATTGCTTCCAATGGAAGATTTTGAATGCTATGCTTCCGCAAAATATTTTGGTTTGTTTGTACTATCTTATGTGGTATCCACATATCCTCTCAAGGGTTATTAGGGTGTCACAAATGATGCGACAAGTTTTGAGATATATAAAAAGTACACTTAATTATGGTATTTCATATATATATATATATAAGGTGGAGATTACAAGTTAGTTGGTTATTGTGACACGAATTTTGCAGGTGACTACGACACTCGTCGTTGAGCATATGCTTTTAAGTTAAGGTTTGGAGCAATTTCTTAAAGCAATAAAAGATAACAAACCATATCTTTTTCTGCTGCTAATGTTCAATATTGAGCAACAATAATAGTAGCTTAAGAGATCACTTGGCTTATCTAATTATTGAAGATTTTATTCAATCAATAGATTATTCAATTTCATTATTACGTTTAGCATAGAATCTAGCTCGTCATGTTAGAAGTAAACATATAGATTTTCATTATCATTTCAATAGAGAAAAAGTTCTTCAAGGAAAAAATTAAGCCAATGCAGATTAAAACTAAAAAACCAAATTATCGATTTGTTCATAAAGGACTTGAATGGAAATAAGTTTGAAAACATTTGTCATTAGCTCGACAGGATGAGAAGAACAAAGCTTGGCGATGAGGAGAAGTGTTGAAATGCTACACTAGGAAGTCATATTTGACCAATTCATTATTTGTTTGTTAAGATTGCTTGTTTGTTATCAAGTTTAGATTTAGTAAGTTTAATTTCAAAATTCAGTTATTATATTTTAATTTTTCCTATTCTTTAGTGGATTAGTTAAGTTTTGAAAATAAAAACTACTTCATTCACTAAATAAAATGAAATTATATTGCATTGTTTTTTGATTTATAACAAATTATTTTTGTTCTTATGTTCAATTTTGCTTTTGTGTAATGTTAGGTTTAACAGGTTTTGTATCTAACTTAAGACAATTATATCTTTTTCCTACATATGGACCAAATACCATGTGTCAATCTATAATGGACTTGAGCATATGCTCTGTTCAAATATGGAAATTATTGCTTTTGAAAGGTTTATATAGAAGCTTCTAAAGTTCATTTTTCCAAAGGAAGGTTGTAACGCCTTAATACGAGGTAAACACTAATTTATCCAGTGCTTCTTTTTTAAATCTTTTTCTATTTTAAATTATTTTCAAAATATCATATTTTATTTTATTTATTATACAAGAATATTGCGTGATCAATTGCTATATTCTTAACATATATAATTTATGTAACTTTTTTATGTAATATGACTTTGGCAACACTTTCTATTTTATCAGATGTTCCAGAAGGATACTCTCGCTGCAATTATGCTCCCAATTGGACAATAAAAATTGATTTTCATAAAGCCCTTGACATCATTAGCTAGGATTTCATATGGATCATACACCAAGCCTTTAGTTTTCTTGCTATGTTCATTAATTGGTTAAAGCAATGCATCACTTTTGTTTCCTTAGCTATACTCATTAATGGAAGATCTACCAAATCTTTTAAGGCAGCTAGGAGGCTCTGACAAGGGGATCTATTATCCTCCTATATATTCATCTTAAGCATGGAAATTCTCAATTCCATCATTAAACATAAAGTGCAGCTCAAACCAAAATTCAGATACCGCTCTAAATGTAAGAAGATTGCTCTACTTAACCTTGGTTTTACTGACGAACTTCTTTTCTGTAGAGCCCAGCTGAACTCCATCCACGCCCTCATGAAGGCATTGGATATTTTCAAGGGCTATTCTAGCTTACCCATCAATCTTAACAAGAATCTATTTATTCTCTCCAAAGCAGCCCCAAGCATTCAGCCTCTTATGCTATAGGTATGCAATGCACCAACCCTCCCATTATGCATCTCAACCTTCTAGTAACCACCAAGTGCCTTAACTATCAGGAAAGGCTAAAACCTTATAGAACGTATTCAGAAAAGACTCTCTTCATGGGTAAACAAAAAGCTATCATACGCAGATAAACTTCAACTCATTAAATTCGTGCTAAATTCCCTGAATATAAATTGGAGCTCTCATATTTTTCTTTATCAAAGCATCATTAAGACTATCGAAAGACTTTTTAAGAGTTTCTTATGGTCCCATCCGAATGGCTCAAAAGGTTTAGCCAAAGTTTGATGGACTGATATCTGTTTACCTACGGAAGAAGGAGGTTTGCATATTTCCTCTATCAAAGTTACCAATTAGGCCTTGCTCTTTAAGCAACTATGGTGGATTTGGCTTGACAAAACACTCATTATGGTTACGCCGGCTACACTTTTATTTGCATAAAGCCTACTTTACATAATAAATAGTAAAATTACATAATTTAAGTTAATGGCAAACATAAGGAATCTGCTTTTATCTTTTTCTTTATTCTTCAATAATGGTGTTTACTAAAGAGTTATCATCGCTATATCCACCTTCTTTTTCTTTCTGTGATGTGGAACGACAATAATTGCAGTGGTGTTTTGAGTGTTGTCGTAATTGTTGTCAGATGGCCTCCTTCCATTGATTTGATAATTCATTGAATAATCCAGAAGTTGTTGAAAAAGATGCTTCAAGCTGTTTTACGATTTGAAATGATTCATTGGAAATGGGTGTTTTGTATGCAGAGGTCATTAACATATTGACACCTCTGTAGTTCAATTTGAATAGTGATTCCTGAGTAATTTTGAGACTTTGTTGATAAACTCCTTTGAGACAGTGAAGATTTAATTAATTAATGAGATCCCATTCAAATTCATATTTCAGAGGGTCATCAATAAGAGGGTGCATGCCATTGTTAATGCTAATTTGTATATAGGCTAGACGAGATAACTGTACGTCTACTTCTTTAAGGGTCTCTGCTTGTTTAAAAATAGGATAGCTACTAAATACTTTAATAAATATTTCTCTTTTTTTAGCAAATCTCTTCTTGTAAGTTTTAACTGCAAGAATAAATCCGGCAGGAAATTCAGAAGGATGGCTAAATTGGTTAGGTAAATGGTATCCACTAATCCACTTTGAAAAAAGAGAAAAGTGGTGAGTGCATTTGCTTCAGGGAAGATAATTGCTTTTGGTTTATAACGTCCTCGATTTTGTGGGTAATACTGGAACATTTTATGAACTTCTTTCCAATTATTTAATGCTCGAAAACAGTCATAAAATATTTCAAAGGTTATCTTTTTCATTTCTTCCTTGAGAGCTTTAGTAATGATAGAATTGATTATTTCCATGTTAATGGGTTTTCTGAAGGTTTTCATTGTAGAAAAGGTTGGTTGTTTTTCAAGGATTTGTTTATATTAAGGTCATAAAGAAGGCTCTCTAAATTCTACTAAGGCCTTTTCTGCTTCAATATGGGTGTTAAGCTTTGATGAATAATGGAAGACTTACCTGTAATGTGAACAGCAGCTTTGTGCCATTCATCATAAATATTGGCCATGGGTCCATTAAAAATGACATATGTCTTGGTTTCCTTGAAGTCAATTTTTTTCTAAGAAGGGAGTAAAGGTGTTTGGATAATTTGTTGAGGTGTTATTGGCTGAATGTTTGGTGTTTGAATATTTGTAGCTGGTGATTGGTCATTGAATATTTGTGTTTCAAGAAGAGTAATAGTGGATCGTAACTTATTGATTTCTTTTGTTACAATGCCCACTTGTTGTTGAAGATCAGTTAACTCATTTTCTTTTTTCATGAGTGATTCCTTTAAGCTGAGGATAGCTATTTCCATTCTCTTATTAACATATCTGTAAGACTGTTAGTAGAAGATTTGATATAATTAATTTGAAAATTGTACTGATTTAATTCAAGCTACCATCTAATCAATCTTCCTTTATTATAATTAGTTTTAATGTTATATTTAGTAAATCCATATAAATACTTAGAATCGGTTTGAATATGAAATTTAACAGGTAATAAATCAATTTTACATTTCCTTAATGTTTTAATACATATAAGTGTTTCCTTCTCATGAATAGGATATTTCTTTTCAGTGGGATTAAAAGTCTCATTGATATATTTACATAAAAGATATTTCCTTGAATTGGGTAGTTGTGCCAAAAGGTAGGTAGCCTATGTATCAATACTTGCATCTATTTGTACAATTAATGTATCCTTAGCATTATAATTATATAATGTTGGTAAAACTTTACAAAGATTTTTTAATAATTTTACGGTTTTTGTATCTTCATCAGTCCATATCCATTGAATTTTTGTACTACATTTAAGTTGTACTTGTTTTCTTGCTTTAGCTAGATCTTTAAGAAAGCCTTGATCAGATATATAATTTAATAATCCTAAGAAATTTTTAAACTCAGTTATATTTTTAAATGTGTCAGGAAAATTAGGTAATTTTTTTAATAATGCTAGGTTGTAGTTTGAGAAATCCATTATAAAATTCTATACCTAAATATTTAATATTTTGTTGTGCTAATTTAATTTTCTTTTTGCTTAAAATTAGTCCTTTATACTAACATCTAAATAAGACTTGTTTTACTTTTTGTAAATGATCTTCTTTATTTTTATTGGAAAAACAATAATATCATCTATATAGGCTAATGAAAATTCTTCTAGTCCTTCTAAGTTATTATCCATAAATCTTTGATAACTTTCAGGGGCTTGTTTTAATCTAAAGGGTAATACATTTCATTAGTAATGTTTTTGTGGTGGACAAGTAAAGGCTGTTAATGGTTTTATATTTTCGCGTAATCTTAATTGCCAATATCCTAATTTTGCATCTAGTGTAGTAACCAATAGTGTCTTTTTAATCGACTAATAATATAATTTTTTGAGGTAATTTATATGCATATTCTATAGTAGCTTTATTTAATTATTTATAGTTAATTACCATTCTTCTTTTACCATGTTTTTGTTTAGAATAGTTATTTACATAAAAGGTTGGGGCTAAATGTTTACTTGTGCTAGGTGAGATTAAATGTTTTTGTAATAATTCGAAACATTCAGTAAGAAATTCTTGTACATCTTGTTGTGTATATGGTAGGTTATTTTTAATATTAATTTCCTTGGTAGGATCTTTTAATTTTATTTCAATTAATTGGTTATTAATTTTCTTAATAGGTCAAGTGGATTTTCACTACATACTTTTTCTAGTAAAGTTTCTATTTCATTTTGTAGAGTTAAATTATTAAGAAGATAAAATTGTAATTCATCTAATTTTTCGATTACAAGTTGTAAAGTTTTATAACAAGTTGTATGATATATGAGAATTTTAAGAATAATAGATTTTTGATTTAAAGAAATTATTATTGGTGTTTTTAAAGTTATGTAATGTAAATATTGACAAAAGGGATTGTATAATTTAAGAAAATTATTCCCTAAAATCAATGGTAATCATGATTCTTGTTGATATATTGATGGTATTATAAAAGTATAATTTTTAATAATATTATTATTATAATAACTAACATACCAAAAAGATTTAATGCTTCCATATGCTATTCTTATTTGTAAAGGTTTGTTTAATTTTTTCTAATTGTTTAATGATGTTTTAGAGGCTATATAAATAGTCGCGCCTGTGTCTATATAAGCATTAACTTTTTTATTCTAAATATTCACTTGAATAAATGCTGAATTTAGATTCAGTTGTTGATTATGTAGTTTGGAGGTCATATATTGATATAACGAAGAAATCGTTGAGTCTGTTTTATATTTTGATTCTATAAGTTCTAAATTATATTTTAATGTTGAATTTAAAATATTTTTCTTTATATTTATTTTGGTGTCTTTTTAGACAACTATTTGCATAATGACCTTCTTCTTTACATAACCAACATTTACATTTTGTCTTATTTTGAGGACATTTTTTTTTTGGTTTATATTGTCTATAAGCTTTTCTTCTAAAAATTTTTTATATGGTTTAAATGAGAATTTTTAAGGATATTTGCGCCATTTATATTTGTTGTATTTTTGTCTTTTTCTTTGTTTTGAATAGGTAGGAAATTTACATCCATATTGTTGAGGAACTTCATAATATTTAGAGCAGCATGATTGGATATCTTTATGTCTTTTTTTAATGTAATTTTGCTTCTAGACATTTTTGTGATAATACTTCTTTTGTTATTGAAATAGGTCCACCTAAATTATAAGCTACGAAATTAACATTTTGTTTTATTAGAAATAATTCTTCTACTGTTTTATTTACTGGATAAGGTAATTTTTGGATAAATATTTGTATATACATTTCTTGTTCTGTATTAGTTAATTTATAATAATATTTTTTTAATTCACAAATATATTATCCTAAATAGCAGATATCTCATATTCTCATGTTATTTAAATGCCATAAGGCGTTTTTTCTTTCTTCATTTTCAATTTCTTGTTTATAGGAAATTATATCTTTTCCAATAAATTCTTTATAAATTTCATTAGTAACCCCATGAAATGCTTTTATTGGTTTGATAGCATTAAGAAATTCAATAGTATTGTTTATTCATATTTCATCATCTAATAAAAAATTTAACACAATTCCAATAGTTTTATAAGTAATAAGATTTCATAAAGTACTTATATTTTTTAATCCTTCAAAGGGTTTCTCTAGTTGTATTACTAATGTTAATCTATTAGACCATTCTATTAATAATTTTTCTGGTGATAATACACAATCTAAATTAAGAATTCTATCTAGTCCTAATGTTATGTGTTTTGGTGTGTATTCTAGTAACCACATGAAATGCTTTTATTGGTTCGATAGCATTAAGAAATTCAGTAGTATTTTTTTATTCATATTTCATTATCTAATAAAAATTTAACACAATTCCAATAGTTTTATAAGTAATAAAATTCCATAAGGGAATATTTATTAATCCTTCAAAGGGTTTTTCTAGTTGTATTACTAATGCTAATCTATTAGACCATTTTATTAATAATTTTTTCGGTGATAATACACAATCTAAATTAAGAATTTCATCTAGTCCTAATGTTATGTGTTTTGGTGTGTATTCTGTAGGAAATTTTCTTATTTTATTATCTTTTCAATAATATCCGAAACGATTTAATTCTTCCGTTTCAATAGATTTATAATTCCAATTATAGTTTGATTATTTATCTCTTTCTCTTTTTCTTTTTTCTCCACTTTGGCTAGTTTCTAGTTGTTCTTCATTCTTATGTTGATCTACATATATTTCTTGATTTGTTTGATGTCCATAAATAATTTAATCTTGGTCGGTTATAGGTTTTATGAGTTCATTTTTTAAAGAATTGTTTTCTAATGTTAATTTTTTGACTAGTTGTGTAATTTCTTCTAATTGATTTTTGATATCTTTTTCTATATCTTTTATGGTTTTACTAAAGTTATATTAGATGTAGTAGAAGGCTTTGATATCATTTTTTATTCGGGTAGTATTTCTTTTGAATTTACTATTAACATTTTAATTCGATTAGCATTTCTTTTGAATTTACTAATAATTTTAGTATTTTATTAAGTTGTTCAAAGTTCTTCCCATTCTCTTTTTCGCAACCGGCTGTTAGCATTGCGAGATATGGTTAAAGATGACATCACCAGTCCAACTTCTGTGGGCATCCTCCATTGAAAGGGTCACCCCATCCATTCCTTAAGCAACAGAACCACCACCAAAGAGCTCCTGAGAAAACGATGACCAAAGGTAAGATGGCATAAAATTGTTTGGACACTTACCCCATGGCTATCTTTCAACCTTTGGTTAGCTATCCAAAATAAATTACCCACAGCAGACCGACTAATTTTTTTGTCAATTAACCACGTTTGTCTAATACGCCAGCTCCGACTAGAATTCCCTGTATCATCTCTTCTTCACTTGCCGTTTCAATAACAGCAGATGGAACGCCCCTCGATTGCACGATACTGGACAATTCAATATAGCTCTTTTTAACATATTGACTATTCTGCGAATTATACAGTATCATCCTTAGTATTTAGAATACATAAAAGAAATGTTCAAGAATATCATCGGAGAAAAGAGAACTTAGTCTTGAACGGAACTTGAGAAAGTTGTTGGCATCGTATATGTAATGTGTAAATAAAGTTAAAACTAATAATTGGTGATAGCAATTGGCAACTATACACAACCAAGAGAGCTAAACACCTCAGATTTCTTATTGTCCTTTTTCCCCCACCACCACCAGATCAGTTCCCAATTTATTATTTTAGTAAAAGGGCTCCATAGCTAGACTTCATTAATGAAGGCCAGATCGTGGAGGATGGCTATGTGATTGCCTGCAAACGGTATTTAAGACCCGATTTAGATAGTGCTTTTTAAGTCTACAACTATCCCTTTTGGTGCAAGTGCATCCAATACTGTTGAATTGTGAATTGCCAACTCATTTTTGGTTAGCTGGGAAAGATGCATAGGTGGCTAAGTTTGGAGTTTCAGAGTAATTTTTAAATTATGAATTCAAAGGAGTATTTCTAAAAATGATCTTTTAA
Source organism: Erythroxylum guanchezii (assembly GCA_025629825.1). Lineage (NCBI taxonomy): Eukaryota > Viridiplantae > Streptophyta > Magnoliopsida > Malpighiales > Erythroxylaceae > Erythroxylum > Erythroxylum guanchezii. Next base: position 15,807,403 of record JAOTAX010000001.1, read on the forward strand.
TATTTTTAAACAATTCTAAGTAAATTTTTGTTATTATTTATGACATCAATCTTATAATTTTTGTTATTATTTATGGCATCAATCTTATACTTTGATTATTTTAAAATAATATTAGTACTATCTTAAATTTTGATGAAACTAAAATTTTGTCATTTTTTATGATTTAATTATTATTTCTAATTCACATATGGTGTCACAATGAAATGTTTTTTTTAAAGAAAATCACAATGAAATGTTTAGATTTATTAGACACATAACTTTAACAAACAAGGAAGTAATAAAAAATTTTAGTTTTAAAATTTAAATTATTTATTTTTAAAACATCATCAAAATAACAAAATAACTTTTAGAAAACAAAATAACTAGAAAATTTTCAAACTCATGGTCACCCAACCCTAGCCTCTCTTCTCTTAATTCACATATTGTTATAATAGTTAGAATTATCCAATTCTAATAGAATAAATTTTGTAATTTTTCGAAAGCAAACAACATTAATGAATTTTGTTGATTGATAATTATCATAATGTTATTTGTCGAACTTTTTGTTAGTTTATGCTCTACAATCAATCGGTTGATTGTAGTGTAGTAACAAATAATTCAAATGCATTCTTTATCTTATACATGTTTAGATGTATATAAAAAAGTTCATGGGATAATTATTCATTGCAAATGAAATTATAATGAGATTATAATTATGAGATTCATATTACATTTATGTATTATTCTTGTATTGTTTGTAGTCTTAATAGAACGTAAAAAGACTAGTATATATTTTGCTTTTCCTTATGAAGGAAATAGTCGATCTCATAAATTAAAGTGTGAAGATACTTAAACAAATGTGTGGGTGTTTGTTAAAGAACAAGTTCACTGAACTGACTCAACATGAAAACTCTATTTGGAACATTACTTGTATATCTATAAAAATTCTCATTGTAATGATTGTATAAGTGATTATTTGATTTAAAGTATCCAAAGTTATCTTATAGGGATTGTTCTACTTTGATACTACTTATGACTTATTTAATCATAGTTCATTCAGTCGGTAGTCATTAGATGTAACATAAACTATATAGAGGTAGAGTGATCAGAATATGATTTA
>JAOTAX010000001.1:15808601-15865576 GCA_025629825.1 Erythroxylum guanchezii
AATCATAGTTCATTCAGTCGGTAGTCATTAGATGTAACATAAACTATATAGAGGTAGAGTGATCAGAATATGATTTATCACCCTAAAGTAATTAGGGTGAATGTTCCGTTATTCTCGATTAGTATTGATTCGAAAAATCCTTAGACAAGGTAGAATGACACTTTATAAATAGCTTACAAATATCATTAATTGAATCAATAGCTAATGACAGAGAACTAATATGATTAAATTAAAAAAGGTTATATATTAATTTCATGCTTTGTATAATCAGATAATTGTATGATGAACGGATTGAATTATAAAGAAAAATCATGCACGAAAAGATTAGTCAAAATCATTTTGACATTTTTAAATATTTGAGTGATCATGATGCGTTATTAGATGTCAATCTTGATCTATGATTATAATATTTTTAATTGAAGAATTAAAGATAAATTAAAAGAAATTTTAATTTATCTAATTCTAATTATAATTTAGAATTATAATTTATAATCATTACCATCATATTTGGGAACTTAATGGCTCTCACTTAAAGAATAAGTTAAAGAAAATAAAGATATTTTAACTAAGTTGGACTAGATTATAAAGTTTGATAAACTTTATGATTAAATATGAGATATTTAATAAATAAGAATCAATATGAGATATTAGATCTTATTCGGATATAATTGGGCCAAAACTTATTATAAAAAGGTTTAATCTCTAATGAAGCTAGCATTTTTTACTTAACCCTCTCTGTAAAAGTTACAAAATTCTCTCAATTTGTTCTGTAGATACGATAAGAATATATTTAAGCTTTGAAATAAGGTGTGAATTAAGATTTTATTTTATTATGATTTATTTTATAAAATTAAAGTTATTTTAATTTTTCAAAAATTAAATTACGAAAAATTTCGTAATTATTTCAGTATTATCGGAACGTAATTCCGTCCCAATTACTCAAGAATTCTCATTCCATTTTAGAAAATGACATGGTAAATTAGGTACGAGTAAAATTATCATTTAACATCCTTGTTTTATGATTGTAGAAGTCACGTCAATTATAATCTCGTCAACGGTACGCTGCCTCTGACATGACAAGTGCAAACTTACAAAACTATCTCGAGGCTTTTGCTTAGTTACGAAGCAATGGGTTCTCTCGTACACGCAAACATGCAATGCGTTTCTGTCTTTCGTCTAAAAGCAAGAAAAAGGGTGGGAAAAATAAGAGCAAGCCCGGTCAAAGAACTCAGTAACTGAGCTTTCATCAACCACAAAGCAATAATAATACAACTACAGTAGTCATTTCTTTCTTGTAATGAAATGTTTAACTAACATGCTTGACCTATAACAAGTAAGTGATAAGAACTTGAAGAGTCATTGTGAGTTAGAACGCAATTCTAATTTGGGCTATTATTTACTTCATTCCTAAAAATATAAGTGGCCTCAAATTAGATTCCTCATTCGTGGGAGAACAAGAAAAAAGGGCCATAACTATCCCTGCAAGCAAAAAGAAACATGCCATTCCATTATGAGAAATCCATATCTCTTATACACGTTTAGAAATTTTAAAAAAATTATAACAGAAAATCATGATCATCTACGAGAATTGGTAATTTTGGGGACATGAGCTTTTGGCTGAGAATTGGTGACTTTATGGATTAGTTACAATACACTTGTTATCTTGGTCTCTTCTTAAGGTGTTTTTAGCCGTTTGTAACTTTATTCGTTGTCGTAGGTGTTCGTATTTTATAACTTGCGGGTATTTTTTCTGTGATGTTCTGAACAATATAACAATATATGATATGGTGGAATCTAAGAAGGATGGCTATACTGTCCAGTTAACAAGAGACTTCCATTTGATGGTAATACCAATTTTACACCAGCTATTCTTGAGATTATGTCTTCAAATTAAGTGCAAAATACATTACGAACAACCATAGAGCATCAATAGTCGCACCAAACCATCCAATATATATATATATATATATATATATATGACAACTGAAACCCAACTCTTAAACTCATTCCTTTCGAACCAGAGAAAGCAAAGTGGATCATGGGAATTCTTAATCATAAGACACAAATGCAAGTGACTACCTACTTAAACTAATCAAATAAAGAGTGCAGCTACTCTTCAATGGTCACTCGCCAAGAGTGGTTCGGTCTTAGAGCAGTTTGCTCTGAAGCATTGACAAGACCCTGAAGCATTCTCAAAATATCTGATGTGTCTTCCAAGTAGTACTTGGCCTTGCTCGGCTTCTGGCCAACGGTGCATGCAAACACTTCAGCTACCGGAGACAGAAAAGGCCCTTCCCTCGCACTCGTTATAACCTCAAACATGTCCTCGTCGGACCGGTCATCTCCAATACAAAGAACAAAGTCCGCAATCATTCCCCTCTCCTGCATTGTTATGAGGAGCTGTTCCGCCACAAGACCTTTGTTCACACCCTATCGTGGCAAGAGACAATTGGAACTTAATAAACAAAATTCATATGATAGATTCTTGAGCAAAAACTATAAGTTTTATAATCTGTTTCAACGAAAGCAAAGCAGAAGTTAATTAGTAGTCAGTGAGAACTATGGCCTTATAGTTTAAGGGCTGGAACAGAAAGGCTGACGAATATTTACGCAGCAAACCAAATAGAAATAGATCGGCGTTATCCATTTAAAATTGATTCTGAACATAATACTGTTCTTGAGTGTCAATTTTAAGATTGTAATCAAATATTGCCTCTCCATCTCAAGGAAAAACCAATAGACTCAACAGCTTAAGGCATAATGTGAAATTTCTAAGAAGTGCTTGCATTAACTTCAGGCACAAACCAAATAACAACAACCCCACCTAGTCAACCCCCCCTAAGTTCCCTTTTCCAGTTAATCATATATGGCCATTAGGTATGAATGGATCAACGCCTATTCTGTGCAAGATAAAGCAACAGGTCAGACCCGATATTGTCTTATGTTTGTTACTGCAAATGTAAGCTTGTCAGCAGAATCTCTAAGAACCAAGAGTATCCCATGTTCAAACTGATTATACATAAATATGCCTTGATGAACCAGAAATACCACCTTCCATTGTTGCACATGCACAATGTTTTTTCAAAAACATTTTTCAGACAACAAACTATACACCCTTCTGCCTACATATTAGAACCTCCAGGTGTGTTTCTATGCACTTCTGCACTAGTTCTTCAAATAACAATATAAGGGGTGAAACCTATTCCCTTTAGGATCAAGTCCAACTCCGCGAGCCTTTGGTAATTGAAAGGCTGGCATGCCTCATACAAGAAATTTAGGCAGTAGAAATTTGTTAAAAGGGAAAGATAATGAAAATTCAGATTTAATGTCATAGCATATAGCCACTCAACCAAGGCAAGATTTTACACTAATCACAACTTGCCTCCTAGAGCAGAAACCCAACAGACCAATATTATAGATAATTACAATCCAAAACCATGCATTATCTATTAATTGCAAGTTAAATTACACAGAATGTTAGCATCATTTCAATACAATAATTTATCTCGTGCATATTAGGAATTGATTCACCCAAAACTTAAGTTGTTGGATGATATCTCAGTAATCTTCATCATGCATTAACTTTATACATATATCTGAATGGATAACAACATATATGCTCATGATATCTTCACATTAAGTCAGAGAATACTCGTTTTGTTTCTTTTTTAAGGTGCATCATGAAGAGAAAATGGCTGATTTAAACCTAGTATGAGCAGAAATTTTTCGATGTGAAAGATACCGTGCAAAATGTTCTGATTATATATAACTTATCTACATAATCCATTGGGTCATATTCTGCCCCAGTGATACATAAGAAAACGCAAGCAACTAAAAACAGCCTGTGACAGATAGCGTAAAAACAACCTAACAAGCATTAATCATATATATATATATATACACATATACATATACATATACATATACACAAAAAAATAATCCCACGTCAAGGCATCAACATTTTCATATATAACGTCACCTTTACCTATCTTCGAGATAATGAAGACAGCATGTTCAATATTCCAAATCTTAGAGAATAGTTTCATAAGCACCAAGGTAAGTTTTCCTTGACTCCAACTAATCCAAGTATAAGAAACCAGTCATTACTAAGACCTAGTGATGATCTGAACAAATCTAGGAGAGACAATTTGTAGAACTGACCTGAGGCTTAACTTCTACAAGGTGTTGGCCACTCTTGACAGAAACAGGTTCATTGGCAAGAACACTTTCAAGGTGATCTAGAAGCTCCTTGGCCTGACAAGAGCCAAAATCTGGATCTGCATACTGGTAATTCCAAACAAGAGCACTCTCTTTGGTCTCAATGGCTGACCCATCAGTTGTTTCAGCATAGAGTTTCATTACCGGCTCAGCAATCTGTTTCCAGTCAAAATCTGGAACTAACACACAAGTCTCCCATTCTGCTTCATGATTTGTCCTGTAAACAAAAATCAAGGTCAACTTAGAGATATCATTCTCCAATCTGATATTTTCAGTGATCATGCATCAGTTCCTACTTTGAATGCAATTTAGCACTTGTATCAATTAATGGTAACACCAGTATCCCGTGCTTTATAAATGTAAGTAGTAGAATAACAACTTTGTGCCTCAACATTTCTCTCCCTCCTGTTAAATATCATTTGACTAGCACACAGCAATCTGATATCAAAACGCTATGAAAAGCCTGTGGCAGGCTAGAAAAGATACTGCTAATACCTCAGGAAATATCCATGCTCTGCTGCAATCCCAAGCTTTTCAGAAGAAGAAAACCATTCAGTTAGAGTTTCCCTGCCTTTCCCACTAACAAGGAAGACAACATTCTTGAGGTCTCTACACAAGTTGTTCAAGATTCCAACCACCTCTGCATTAGGATTCATACTAATTGAACCTGGCTGAACCATAGCACCATCATAGTCCATAAGGATTGCTCGGCTTTTGGTCCTCTTATATGCTGAAACTATATGATCAAGTGAAAGTTTCCTAAAGTTTGGATCCAGAGCAATTACCCGAAAACTCAAACCAAAACCAATTCCCCAGCACCTTTTCCTCATATGGTCCCTACATGACCGTTCAAGATCCTGCAAAAAGCTGCGCGCCCAATATGCAACATCATGTGTACTTACATATCTATAATGCTTCTCATGTCGCATTTGTTTTTCTTGCTCAGAGAGCACGAGCGCAGAATCCATAGCTTCTGCAACAGAATCGATGTTCCATGGATTTACACGAATGGCTCCACTCAAAGATGGAGAGCATCCAATAAACTCAGAGACAACCAACATACTCTTCTTTAGGGCGTTTTGATTAAGCCCCAAAGTCTCATCCAGCTTCTCATTTCCTTGCCGGCAAATAATATATTCATATGGTATCAGATTCATTCCATCCCGCACAGCTGTAACAAGACAACATTCTGCGATAACATAGAAGGCAATGCGCTCATAAAACTGAAGAGGGGTGTCAATTAAAACAACCGGCACATATCCTGGCCTTCCAAATCTCTCATTGATCCTTTGTACAGTGGCCTTAGTTTCACACTGTACCTCATGCACATCCCTTCCTCGCCCTCTTGCTGGGTTTGCAATTTGGACCAACACAACTTCACCATTTTTATTATGATGCTGCATGAGCAATTGTTCCATTGCCAAAAGTTTCAAGCTAATCCCCTTAAAAATGTCCATATCATCTACTCCCAGCATAACAGTTTGACCCCGAAAGCGTTCCTTCAGCTCTGCAACCTTAGATTCTGTCTCAGGAAGATTCAGAACAGATTGGAGCTGGCCTATGTGAATTCCCACAGGAAGAATCTTAATACTGACAGTGCGGCCATAATACTCAAGCCCTATGTATCCTCTTTTAGATTGATAAGAGAGACCAAGCATTCTACTACAACAAGATAGGAAGTGCCTCGCATAGTCAAAAGTATGAAAGCCAATGAGGTCAGAGTTAAGAAGTGCTCTTAACAATTCATCCCTTACAGGAAGAGTCCGATATATTTCAGATGAAGGGAACGGACTATGGAGGAAAAACCCCAGCTTCACACTATTGAACCTCTTCCTAAGAAATGTTGGTAAAACCATCAAATGGTAGTCATGAACCCACACATAATCATCGTCAGGGTTAATCACTTCATTCACTTTGTCGGCAAATATCTTGTTCACAGAAACATATGCCTGCCAAAGGGACCGATCAAACCGGCCACCTAGGTCTGGGGATAGGGGAAGCATGTAGTGGAATAAGGGCCACAAGTGCTGCTTACAGAATCCATGATAGAATTTACTAAAAAGATCAGGTGGGATAAAAGCTGGGACACACTTAAAGGTCTCTAGCAACGTTTGTGATACATCATCTTGCTCACTTGGGTCCACCTCTTCCTTTAAACTCCCAACATAGATAACTTCTATATCTTCTCCTAGGCCATCTTTGAGTTGTAAGAGAAGTGAATCCTCATCCCAGCTAAAGCACCACTTACCACTGCCGTCCAAACATCGATGAGCCCGAAGAGGAAGTTGGTTCCCCACAATGATCACCCGCTCTAGAGCAATTGAAGATGGCGGATTGGAATCCACACTATTGTTGTTTTCATCATCTAGCTCAGATAAAGCTCCGGTCACAGTGGCCACTCGAGAAAACCTCTTCCTGTCACGACTAAAAGTTGGGGCATTACCAGCAGCAAGATCTAAGAGGTTAGAATAAGATCTTGAAGTCATTGTGAGGATAGTCTGTGAACTTCAAATCTACTCAGAGTTATCCTGGTTATCTTTCATCTGAATTCCAGAGTCAATCTCTGCATCAACGAACCCACATAACAAAGAACGATCAAGCAAAAGAAAAAACTCTGACTTTCTCTATGACAAAAAGACATTTAATTTTCCAATAAGCAACTCCAAAAAGGAGATGTAGTACCAAGATTAACCTTATTTCAAATAAGCCAGCAATTTTAGCTCATCATAGCTGTAGAATAAGTCCACGAAAATTTCTTGATATTTTGCAAATTTAAGAGCTCGTGTTGTCATGTAACAACCTTATAACCCATACAGCTCGAACTGAATAACCAGTTATAACCATAAACCCTCTCTTAGTAACTCAAAACAAAATAACATTAAACAAAGTTGCTTAGTGCGAAATGTATGGTGGAGTTAGGAAACTCCACAAATATAGGAAAACATGAAATCTAGCAGGGATTGATACACCCAAAAGATAAATCTGATGAACTAGCATTTAATAGTGATCAAATCACCTGCTGCATAATACCCAAGAATACTAAAATGAGATGTCAACACAACAGAACATTAACTCAATAACAAAACAATCTAAAGCTAGAGGATTGAAAGAGCATCCGTAGAGAAAAGAATAAAGCAGGTAACTTGAACTAGCACCAAAAAAATAAGACTTATAAGTGGAAAGATATGCCAGCAAAAGTATCAGCACGCGGCATCCAATGGTGAAGAAAGAACAATAACGGCAAGAAAGATGTAAATTTGGGACGGTGAGGAACAAGAAGATAAAAAAGGAACTTACGTTTGAAGTTTGGATAGACAGATGAGCATACAGAGGTAGAAACTAAAAGATTCTTTTTTTATCTCTATCTTTCCCCTCCCTCACCTTACGCTTTGAGAGAAGGGTGGCGATGTTAGCAAATCTTTAGCTTTGCTTTTCCAGTTCTAGTAAGTTTTTTACTACTAAGATTTTGTTGCGTTCTCTCCAAAGGCATCAAATGGGTTTACTTTATAGAAAGCATTTGATTCTCTCCCAACTCAGTCACTCGTCCACACTCACTCGCTGCTTCTCCATCATCCACTGTGAGCGATGGATGGTGACATAAGGAACAGAAAAACAGTGTTTTCCCATTTCCATTTTTAACTATGGTTGAGTTCATTGTTAATGATTATTTATTAGAGATGAAAATCAAACACCTCAGTTTTCCTACCAAGCTCTTCATTGTGATAGGCGTGCCAAACTCGAGTTGTCCTATGGCGCGTCATGTAAGGTTGCTCAATCATTGGAGACGTTCGCCATCATCAACAAGCAGTAAAATTTTGGGTGAAACATAAAATTTAGAAAGGTCCGGTACTCTAATAATAGTCACTGTTTCCAAAATTTTTTTATATTGTTGTTTAGAATAAGAGTTTGTGAAATATTATTTATTATTTTACGTTCCATCTAAACCTTTTAAATTAAAGGTAACTTATTTATACTGCTTATGATGGAATGTGATATAATATGAAACTATTCCCTTTTATCTTATTTCATTCTATTATAAATTTACATCTTAAGCAATGATATAATATTACATTACATTATATTCTATTAATAACCACTCAATCAAAAATAACGTTAGCTTGCCCCACCAAGAAAAATTAAGGTCTATCTAATAGACAATGTGTTCTTCCATTAATTTTTGACTTAAGCCCATAAATACCATGACATTAGTGTTTCAGTGCTGTTCTAAAAGACCTTCCAAAGCGAAACTAAGGTTTAATTCTATTTTCCATTAATTCATTATAAATCAAATCATAATACTATAAATTTTAATTAAAAATATATAGAAATTATGTGACATCATTTTAAAGGCTAAATTAAAATTTGTATGTATTAAAAAATAAATTAGCTTTTGGAGTCGGTCCAATAATTTTTGCTACTTTTTGATTTTTCTAAAGTCTCATGTTCTCATTTGTTTAATATTTTCACAATTTTCTATATCCCTAAATTATGATTACTGTGGATTCTATATTTTGATGTAGGCACGAAACAAAGTACAACAACAGCAACGCTCAATATATTTTTTTTAGTGAAAAGGGAAATAAAGAGCGAAAAGGAGACTAGGGCTATAGGATGGCCACAGAGGAAGTGTCCTGAGCCAGAAGCTGGCGGGCGCCTAGGAGAGGATCGTCCCATACAGTCCAATGGTGGCGGTGAGAGGCGCCATATTTGGCTAAAAAGTCTGCACACCAATTACCCTCCCAGAAGGTGTGGACGATGGAGCAAACCCACTGTCGCGTGCATTAAAGACTTGATATCCTCAATAACAGATAGGTAAGGGTGGGAACGCGGGCAAGAACCCTCAACCAAGGCAATGGCTTCCCGTGAATCCGATTCCACAACTAAAAAGCGATAGCCGCGCTACCATCCCAAGTCTAGGCCTTGCTGGATCACTTGAAGTTCAACAAGCATGCTAGTAGCATGACCAATGAAACCATAGTAGCCCACAAGCCAGGCCTCCGTCTCAACATGCAAAAGGCCGACGCTGCCATCATGTTCAATATGAATCCTCCTAATTTGTTAAGTTTGAAGAAATAACCCACATATTAATAGAGAGAATAAAAAATATAAAAAAGAAGAAGATAAATAATAATTAAAAAAGTTAAGAATAATAATATCAATAATGCAAATATTAACAACGGTGCCATGGTACAAAGTCTTGAAGACAAATAACAAAATATAAGCTTATTCAATAATTAAAGAATTTTATAGAAGCTCGAGCACTAGCGGTAGTACACAAGTTATTCACCACGGCTAGGCCTTGAAGCATTACAAAATGTGAATAATAATGCCATTTTCATGTCTTTTTCAGTGATACCTGTCCACGAATCTGCCAATTGTAATATTACCGAATCATAAGCCATATAAAGACAATATTATTAAAATATACGAACCAGAGTAGACAAATACCTCCACAGTTACTATTTTACCGTCGCCAAATGACATAAACAATCCGCACGCGTACACATGTACCATTCTTAGGCCCCGTTCAAAAAAATTAATTTTAAAATAAAGATTACCTATATTATAACTTTTTTTCAAAATTTACAAAACGAAGAATCTTGTGCATAATCTTATATCTTAGATGCATTGATTCTTTTTTGACTTTATAAATTAAATTTTTACTAGACTCACAGCAGCTCCCACCTTTTCTTCCCTGTAAAGGTTAGATCGTGATAGCAAAAGCTAGGAAAGCAATCATATGTCAAACGGTACTAAAACTAGTTAAAAGGATCACTTTACTTACCTAAAGCAAATTAAAACGTAAACAATATGGCTTAGTTACCGTAAGAAATCATTAAGGGGAATCAAATTTGTAATTATTAATTAAAAAAAAAGCTTTGTGATTATGACTTTCATACTTGTGATTCCAAGCGATATTTCACTGGCCCAATAGAGCGCGTGCGGGTGAATCAGGGTTAAGGAAGAGTCATTTCGTTAGTTTTAAGGGAGACATGCGGCTCGACCGGAAATTGACGACGGCTCAACTTAGTTAATGTCGCTATCGTATATCCTACATTTACGCTGCATATTTCTTTTGGTTTTATACGACAATGTTTACTTCGTATTCATAAACTGACTCGACCCAAGCGAGGACAAAAGATATTTCCGTGCGCTGTCCGTCGGCCTTTTCGCACACGTGGCACGCACTCGTTTCTTTTGCTTTTGAAACTTTCCTAATTCCAATGATTGCCCTCGCCTTTTGTTAGATTCCGACAAGGTGGTGGACCTATTCGCGCAACAACTGTCCTTATCAACCGTCGTCACTCAATTTGTGGTTTTCCTCTACGTACGTTGCTCTTTATTGTTTTGTTTTTTTTTTAGGGAGTCTTTTTTGTTTTTCTCTTCTCATTTATTTTTCTCTTTTACACTTAAAATTTTATATTTTAAAAATTAACATATATCTCACCATAGTATTTTTATTTATTACATAAGTACTTTTCTCTTATTTTTGTTTATTTAAAATTCTAAGATAATATTGTATTATGTCAGTTTAACCCTTTTCAGTTTGACGTTGGTGGGTCGGTACTGTTTGTGTTAACTTTTCCTATGTTTACTTGGAAAAAGGTCAGTTATTGACAGCCGGTGGTTGCTCTCCAAGACTGAAAAATCATGCGTAATCCAATATTGTGCATTACTCCTGTCTTTGGTACAATTGAAGCATCCTCATTCATCTGAACATCCTCTTCAATCCAACAGTCTTTATACTTCTTGATTCACGCTAAGGAAAGAACAGTGGAACATTATGTACCATAAAAACAATAATTGCAACAACTACAAGACACAAAGATTCAGAACAACTTGAAGAGATACAGCAATCCAACTAATCAGCTAATTAACTATTTTGCGCTTCCAAATACGTAACAATTCCTCTGTTTCACTCTGCAATGGATCGCGAATAGCGGAATCTTCCATGCTAAAGCAACGAAAACCGCCGACATCGCTGCCATCGTCGTCCTTGAAGTAGATGCAATTACCCTTTAATCCTTGAACAGTGTTGGGTGGCAGTGCCACAGAGTGACTATGGCCTAAGAGAATAGCCCAGTTGCTCAACCCACAAATTATGACACCCTTGTCTCCATCATCAGTCAATGCGCCGACTTTAAAGTAGCATGTTTCACGTCCAAGACCACCATCTTGTTTATCTTCCATGAATCTGATGACTATACAAACACAATCCTCTATCGCCGCAAGATTCAATTTTTGGCCCCAAAAAAACCATCTTTCTGTGACTACATCTAATATGGGCGGCCAGGAATAAGGATCCACTTGACACCGCACCACTTGCCCGTATTCATCAACACCGTATAATGCTCCTTCATGGGACAATATATCATCGTACGAGCTGCCAGCTTCTTCTAACAGAGTCCACGTTTCATCACCTTCTTTAAAGCAAGCCAGTTGCTTTGAGTTCCCGTAGATAATCATAACAACATAATCATCGTCCAGGAGGTTGTCAGGAGGGGAAGATAACACAGCCTTATGAACAATGTTGACGTCTTCGTTCAGGGGCAGAGGAAGTGGTGGAAGTTGGATCTCCATGCCATTGACAGTATTGAACAAGGTGATAATCTCGGAGGAGTTGTTAATTGTAATGAGCCAACCTGTGGTCGAACCTCCTATCGGCTTTCCCCGTGGCACAACTTCAAGGTTGAGGGGATCGGGTTTCTTGACCTTCTTGTTGGAGTGGAGTTGAAACTTGAGAATAATGCCAGTACTGCCGTCGGTAGATAGTCTTCGTTTTACTTTCAACTTCGCCATTGTTGTGCGGATTATTCCTCTGAAGATATTTGCTCGATCGAAGCCAAAAAAGGACACAGAGGCTACGCTACTTAGGAGTTTGGGTCTATACTTCTTCATAGTTACAACCACTCATATTTATAGGTTATTCCTCAAAACTAATTAAACATAGAAATCCTAATAACAAATAGGGAATGTAACTCCGAAACATACTCGAAATCCTTTTCCTGAACTTCGATGTTAAATAGAAATCACAATTTGTAACTATACTTAATTAGTTAAGTGTCTTGGGTCAAAATTAAATTGATTTCAAATCATGACTTTCGGTCAGTACAATTGTATGATTTTGATTTCATTGAGATCTAATGTATGAGGCGAACAGTCCAACAACATGTGTGAGCCGTAAGTCCTAATTCGTGTAGGAAATGTAAATTTCTATTGCATTAGGAAAAAACAATTGCTTGCGGACTTTTCACTCGCAATCGGAATCCCCTCGTTTTTAGTTTTCCGCCTGAAAAATATCCGCATTTTGTGCCTCTCTTTTTTCAGGTTTTCAAATTCTTTAAAGAAAATAACGAATACCTAGTATGGGAATGTAGTAGTAATATTTTGAATAATTTTTAAAAATTTTAAATTACAAAATAATTCTTCAATATATAATTTATATCAATTATGTCTCCAAAAATTATAACAATACAAAATTAAAATAATAACAATTTATTTACTTTTATTAATATCGTTTTCACATATTTGACATATAAATAATAACCACAATTAATATAAAAAAGATCTTTAAATTATCATACAAATATAAAATTAAATTCAGTGCAACAATTTTATCAATAATAAATAATATTACATCAAAATATCAAATAAAAAGAATAATAAATATTCATAACTTTTTAAGTTTTACAATCTGCAACAAGAATTCTTGTTAAAAAAACAACCAATTAAAGGCAAAACCTGAACCAAAAATATTTACAATTATATTTATATTGCATATATAGAATTTAGCGTATATATTAAACATAAGTGAAATTACAAGAAGAAGATAAAGCTTCATTTAATTAAATATTCACTCAATTTGCATTGACTTCAATTCTTATTTGTTACAAATTAATATTTATCGTCACTAAAAAGAGTCTCATCATTATCACTCTTCAAATTTATTTTTTACTTTTAGAAAAATATTTTTTATAGACTTTTGTTAACAAATAAAGACATAAAATATTTGACATAAATATCACATATAAACTAATCAAATATTATTGGTATAATGGTTTAATTTAACTTTTAAACTTGATTCAAATAAATAATTTCTTGTAATTATTCTAAAATATTAATTTAATTTATATTTAAAATTTTGAATTAAGTTACTTACTATATCAATAATATTTAATTGATAAATCTGAATTTGCTTCATTATTACTTTTTAATAAGAGTAATATAAATTTTTTTCTAAAAAGTTAACTATATAAATATTTTATTTGAGAATTTAAAAAATTAAAAATCTTAAATCACAAATAAATTCTTATTGGAATTTTGGGCTCCTTCCAAAATATCACGTAGTAATTGCAAATGACTATAATTAATTGACGGTGCTAAATAAATGAAAGATGAGAGGACAGAAGTGAAATTTCGCTATCCCTCTCATCTACAGTCTCCACTAGAGCAACCGCCTCGTGTCAGTTTCTCCTGCGTCGCGTCCTTATCATTATTTGAACGTTCTCTCTCTATGACTTCAATCTCTCTCACTCTCTCTCTTCTATGTAGGGTTTTGCTTCTCTTCTAAAACCCTACAATTTATGATTTGTAACTCTATAATTTATCCTTTTTTCAAAAGAAAACTCTATACTTTATACTGTATAGCATTGATATGGAAGGAGGAACTACTGGTAAGGGCAGCGGCGGTGAAAGTGGCGACGCATCCACTAGCGGTGGTTCAGTGCCGGTGCCGGTTTCGAATCAGGCAAATGCACCGCCGCCTTTCTTGAGCAAGACCTACGACATGGTGGACGACCCGTCGACTGACCCGATCGTGTCGTGGAGTTCGACGAAGAACAGCTTTGTGGTTTGGAATCCGCCAGAATTCGCACGCGACTTACTCCCCAAGTATTTTAAGCACAATAACTTCTCCAGCTTCGTTAGGCAACTTAATACCTATGTAATGCCCGCTTGCTCTTTTTATCTTGGTAATCTTTGTATATAACTGTTCTCTTGTGGCTCTGATCCATGGTGGCCCTGTGCTGTGATTAGGATTGGATCAATGTCTAACTGAGTGTAGCTGTGATAGCTGATATCTGCTATTGGTTTTAGTCAAGTACTTGGTTCACATGTAGACAGTTTCTTTATGATTAATATTATAAGGTGGGAGAGTCACTCGTTTAGCTTTTTCCAAAACTGAATTTTCTGAAAGATAGAAGGTATTTAACTTCATGTAGAAATCTAGAAGGTAAGCTTTCAAGTTGACACTCTTTAGTGTTATTTGTACCTATAGTTGCAAAAAGGAGAAGAAATTTGGGTGTTCCATATACTGCATTTGAATGGTATTGTTTCCAGGGAATATGATTGCTTATTGTCCAACAAACAAGACAAACTGTATGAATTCTGCTAGGTTTGTCTGAAACTTTAATAATATGGTTAACTGATCAGAAAGGATTTAAGCACTTTTATGAGGGAAGAATTCGTGGGTCTCCTGATTTATCATTTCCTGAACCAGGAATTTCCTTGTTGAAGCCAAATTCATGCAACCAACAAACTGAGTAATCTGTTCTGTACTCTATTGATTGATGATGTTGTCATAGTAAATGAAACAGGATGAGTCACAATGATGATTACTGAGGATTGCCCTAGAACCTATTGGTTTCAAGCTAAGGCTCAGAGGAATGGAGGACACTGACTACAATTTTAAAATATTGTTTGCATAGACCAGTACAATTAGTTAGAATGACATGAAAGCCCCTTAGAAATAGCTATTCTTATACAGTCTGAAGCTGAAGAAAATGAGATTAGTCTCACGTTGAGAGTTAGAAGGACGAGTTATGTAAGGTATGAGCATTCTGTAATGATGCGCCTGTAGCTTGTAATAGAAATACAAGCTTCTGTGAATTGGTTGGAATTAAACCTTTACTAACAATGGTGATTATTTTTTGTTCTTAATATGTGCCATGCACTGTGCAAACACGGGGATGTACTTCAGTAGAGTTTGATGACTTTGATGAGAGTTTCCCTTTTAATCTATATACACATATTACCTGTATCTACTTGTTCCAGATATTTATTACCATTTTATCTTCTTAATGATACAAGGTGTCTCAGATCACTTAAGTGAGCTTGTCACTAGCAGTTAGCACCTTAGGTGGTACAGTTGTCAACACACTTTGAGGATGACTTTTGTATTTGATCATCTTGTGAAGGTGTTCTGTTGATCAGTGTTTTCTACAGTTTTAGTTTTTCCTATATTAGGCCTTGAGATAAGGTATGTGGCATCTGATGCATCTTCCTGCCTCTGAAATTATGAGTTATGTTCTTGAGGACTAAAATATTGGTGTTTGATGTTGCAGAATCAAAACATTTGGTGGAGGATGCACAAAAAGCTGAATGTTGGTTGTTTATATGCTTGGTTGTTTATATGCTTCCATGGATTTTTTGGCCTGGACCTTAATATGGACAACTACAACATCCTTATGTGCATTTGAAATTAATGAAGTTATCAACCTTTCATGTCTTTAGGAGGGCATATGCCTCTCTATGTCTGCACCGTGTTTTTATAATGAGTAAATGATCTTTAAACATTAAGCTCTAGTTATCATGATCATTTCATAGGTAGGTTGACATGCTCTGTATTGGTGAATGCTTGTGATGAATAATGATTAAGAGCATAAAATTAATTACTCAGTGTTAGATCAAGGCAGGTATACATAATACTCATCTTTAAGTATCCTCTTGATTGATACTTGTGTGTGTCTTCCAACAAATTATGCCTTCATTTCAAGAAAAGCCTTTGAGTTCACCTTAGTCATCCAGGAGAAACAGTACAACCTATGGATGCTATCTTGTGTTCACTCATTACCTCTTCCAAGAAACAATCATTTTTAATTATTTTGAAATGCGCGTAATATAGCAAAATGGAAAGAATCAGTGTGACATGTATTTGGAATTTAGTTGTGTAGACCTCAATTTTTGTAATAGCTTCTTATCTCTGTACTTGACATCTTGTTGGACAAATGAGTTTTTTCTCAACACTGTTGATTACATGTGAAGTTTCCTTTCATCCCCACATATCTTATCAGTTGTGTTGGATTGATGTATCAAGCAGGGATTCAGGAAGGTTGATCCAGACAAATGGGAATTTGCCAATGAGGGTTTCTTAAAGGGTCAAAAACACTTACTTAAGAGCATAAGTCGGCGGAAACCTGCCCATGGTCATGCTTATCAACAGCCACAACAATCACATGGGCAGAGCTCATCTGTGGGTGCTTGTGTTGAGGTTGGAAAATTTGGCCTGGAGGAAGAAGTAGAGATACTTAAAAGGGACAAGAATGTTCTAATGCAGGAACTAGTTAGGTTGAGACAGCAGCAACAGACTACTGATACTCAGTTACAAGCTGTGTTGCAGCGGCTTCAAGGGATGGAGCAGCGACAGCAACAGATGATGTCATTTTTAGCAAAGGCTATGCAGAGCCCTGCCTTCTTGGCACAGTTTGTGCAGCAGCAAAATGAAAGCAATAGGCGCATTGCAGAAGCCAATAAAAAACGAAGGCTCAAGCAGGAGGGTGTTTCTGAGAGTGAGAGCTCTGGTGCTTTTGATGGACAAATTGTTAAATATCAGCCCCCGATGAATGAGGCAGCCAAATCTATGCTCAGGCAAATCACAGAAATCAATACTTCTTCGAGTTCGGAATCTTACAATAATAATTTGGATAGTCTTCTGATTGGCAATGAGGTGTCATCATCCAGTGCCATGGACAGTGGTAACTCTTCAAGCCGTATATCTGGAGTAACTCTGCAAGAGGTCCCACGAACTTCAAAGCAGTCAAGTTATATACAGAAAGCTTCAGGGATGCCAGGCCATGACCCCTCAGCTGCCATATCTGAAGTGCAATCTTCACCTAACATTGTTAATTCCGAAAAGGTCTCAGCTTCTGATTTTCCTGATATTAGCATGCTGGTAGGAGCGCACGTCTCGTCTTCCATGTCTGTTCCCCAGGAAGATGTGATGATTCCTCAGGTTTCTCGGATATCAGATATGATTCCAAATACTATTGCTGATCTTCCTGGTGAAGATTTCATGGAAACTGAAACAGGTGCCTTTATGAATGGGACAATACCGATAGATATTGATAGCATCTCCCCTGATCCTGATATTGATGCATTGCTGGATGATTCTGGCTTCTGGAATGATCTTCTTGCCCAAAGCCCAGAACCAGGGGACGTTATATCAAGCTCCATTGATGGTAGACCTACGGGAAATGATGTGCAACAAATGGAAAATGGGTGGGACAAAGTCGAGCATATTGATCATGTTACAGAACAAATGGGGCTCCTCACATCTGAAACCAAGAAACTCTAAAACGTTTTTGCCAAATGTAAATTGTACGGTATCATTCCATGTAAAACTCAGTCTAGATAACTCTGTAACATTTACAAGAATATGGTCATCTTCTCTTGCCGTAAAACAGGAAACGCTTTTCTACCTGTTTACATCTGGTCTTGTTTTTGCATACATCAAGACCAAGTATAAGCTTTCTTTTTCTTTTCTTTTTTAACAAGATCAAAATTTCTTGTAACTCGAGAGTACATTTTATTCCATATGAAATAGCATGTCCTATGTGTTTCTTCAATTATGTTTTATTTCTTAAATGTGGCTGCTTTTGCAGGAGCTGTACCCCGGTAGATATAAATTTCTTAAAATTAATTGAAGGAATTTGTATCGTCCAGGCCAATCGAACAGTATTAGCTGAGAACTGACAGTATGTCGGATAGTTTCCGACACGCAGAGCGCTAACACTTTCGCTGGGGAGAGAGGGGCATATTTGTAAAAGAGGTTCTCAGTGAGCTCATAAGTTTATCCTCCTTCAACAGTCCCAACCCAACACGAAGACAAAGTTTTCAGGTAGGTGAGAGGGAGACGTTCAGTATAATGAAAAACAATCCAACACGAGTTTTCGACAGCCCAACACGGACAAGAAGGTAAGTGCTTTTGACATAGGTTTTGTTATCTGGGTTTGTTGGTAAAATTCTTAGACTCCATTATTTATCTGAGTTTGTTGGTAAAGTTCCTGGATAATCTTGGTTGTCTATTTGGGTTTATCAGTTAAGTTTCTGGATTTAAATTGTACTGTGAGTGTTGGTATCAATGATCATATTGTAAGATCAGTGGTAATTGTTCATTCCATCCCAGAACCTCCATTACAATAATGCTCAAGAAAAAAGCAGATTCTCGTCATAGACCGTCAGCATTTTGCCAATTTGCGGAATGTTTAGAACTAAATATGGATAGGTAATACCCTCATCTAATTTGTGATCAAATCATGGGAGTTGGAATCTCCATACATTGAATTTGTGTTAGGACATCCATAAAAGGAAATCAGATATTATGATTCTTTTCCAAAAGAATGCTTTTGTGACTAATGTGTTTGAAGCAGTACATTAACTTTTATGTAATTCATACATGTTAATATTTATAACTTGAAGTTTTGTACTTAATTTCAATTTAAAATTGTTCTTTGGGTTTTCTTATCATTATGAAGCGGTTCCGGCAGATACTTAGAACTCACGATTGTGTTTGTTTCTATACTTGCGACTAATTAGTTCTTTTGTAGGGGATGCTAGTGTTTTGGTTTAATTATGTTGATGTTATGTAGTTTAATTGCAGTGTTTGATGATTTTAAAGTGTTCAAGTTAGTTAGAAATGGAATCTATTTCTAAGTTGTCTATAATGGTAAAGACGAAAGAGCAATGATTTGCAAAATAAGAGCTTTTCTTTAGATACGAGTCTTTGTAGTAGCATGGAGAATCATGAGAAGAAGGCAAGACTAAAAATAACAATGAAGTGTGTGAAAACTTACAAATAATATTTGATGTACATCAAATATAAAGAGAAATGAAAAAGAGAGTTTAAGAATAGAAATTGTTTGTCATCAAATTAGATTCCCTAAATTGCTAGGGATGCATAAAATGAAACCTAGGCTAAATGAAATAATTGGTTACAATGTCCAAGTTTGTTTTCGTACTGTTGAAGGTATTCAAAATATGATAAAAATTGACGATGGGCATAATAGGGATGGCAATCCGGCCCGAGACTTTTTGACCCTACTAACTTATGGGTCAGGCACAAGTTAGGGTTGTCTAGGCTCGGCCTGGCTTGTAACCCTACTGAAAGCGACAAGATAACATCGTTTTGTAAAAAACGTCATTTTATGATGGCTTGTAGCCCTACTGAAAGTGATAAGATAACATCGTTTTATAAAAAACGTCATTTTATGAAAAGTTTTTAACAAATAATAAAACGGGCTGGCTAGAGCTGGTTGCCATTCCTAGTGCACAACCATAATATGACTCCCAAATAATGCAAGATTTATATGGTAATATTGGGTTATCAATAGTCACATAAAGTGTAAGTTAGAATTGAATGATAGTTTTGGAATAAGTTCAAGCAAAGATATACATTATACTATTGCTGGGATAGTGGATACAATAGAGGGTTGTTTTGAACGTTTTATAGGCCTTAGGCAAAAGAAAAAAAGGACCTTAATAAATCGACAATATATAAATATGTAAGCTTTTAAAAGCATATTTTTATTATTAAAGAGACTACCTTAAACTCCTCATTATGATGCAATTGAAGAATCTAATGAGTTGCATTAATTCTTAACATTAAAATTCAGAAAACAACTAGAAATAAAATCAAATAAAAAATGTAAAGAAAAGAAAGCTAAGAGGATTTGCCTAATTTTACTCTTTATGAGTATCACGAGTAAGTTGATCCTTATTTTGTCTTATTTTGCTCTTTACGAGAGTTAAGAGTTAGATTCTTGTTTTGCCTCATTTTGTTTTTTATGAAAGGTCAACAGTGGATCATATTTTGTTCTTCATAAAAGTAGACTTTGGACATATGCTTTTTCTACCCTTATCCAGGATTAGGCCTGATACGATAAGACGTCACGTTTACAAAAATAATTTCCTAAATCATATAGACATGTTGAGACATATGAGATTGGGAGAAGGTGATGCTTAAGTGGTTTATAAGATTTCATTCGAATGAAAGAAAGTGTCAATAGATCTTTTGATTACATGATTCAATAATGATAGGAATTCTAGAAAGTATACAAGAACAGACTGTTTACTTTTGTGCAAAAAGAACTAACAAGTGTCATATATTGTGAGGCGAGCAAAATGTGTAAAGATAGATATAACAAGTTATATGAAATTAAAGAGAAGGATGAACGTCCACTGTTACGAGAGGGTGTACATAGTTATATTAGCTAACACACCCTTACAAGAAAAGTGCAGTCGTATATTATCAAAATTTAATAGAATTATGTGTTGAATAACAGATGCGAATACTGTACTAGATTTGGTACTAGATTAAATTCTGGTCGATACTGATAAGATTTAGTACCAGATTTGATTCTGGTACAGTACTATATCATTACTGATTAATATCAGGTATCGTTTTGGATAACTTTTTAAATTTATAAAATAGTCCATAATTTTTTATAAATTGCAAAATAGTCCATTGTCATATTCTACAGTTGTACTGTATAGTTTATAAGTTTACATCAACTCTGTTTCCAAAAATCATAATAATAAATAATAACCACAATTAATATGAAATAACAATAATTTTAAGATATTTCACATATAAATAATAGCCACAATTAATATGAAAAAAGACAATTATCATCATACAAGTATAAAATTAAGAAGAATACAAAGTATTTGAAATATTACAATTTTATTATATAATAAATAATAATTACATTAAAACATCAAATAAAAGGAACAATAAAG
The DNA here is from genome assembly GCA_025629825.1 of Erythroxylum guanchezii. Lineage (NCBI taxonomy): Eukaryota > Viridiplantae > Streptophyta > Magnoliopsida > Malpighiales > Erythroxylaceae > Erythroxylum > Erythroxylum guanchezii. The sequence goes on from JAOTAX010000001.1 coordinate 15,829,614, forward strand.
ATCCTTAATTTTCTAATTATTAAAATTTACAACAAAAGTTCGTGATGAGGAAACAACCAATAGAAGTGAAATCTGAAACAAAAACATATATTATTTAATTTAATGTTAATTAATATATTAAATAATTAAATAACATATGTTATTTCTAAGACGTGGCGTCAGAGCAGTTCCATCATTGTATGAATTTGAACATAGATTTTTAAGGTTCTCCATAAAGAAATAGAAGAAATTTATCTATTTTTGCTTATATAAACTACATGTTTATTGTTTGGATTGACTTTGGATGAGCTTTGCATGAAAAAAGGGTAGTAATAGACTTCGTGGTGATTTTTGATGAAAAGTCACCAGAAAATCCGGTGGGAGCTCACAAAAAAATTGCCAAAAATTTCATATTTCTAATGGTGATAAAGAACAAGTAGGCATGAGCTTGTTAGACGTGCTGGATAGCTAGCATGGGCTACTTGCCTATATTGGACACATGTCCCGTGCATGTGTCTACGGTGATTGACATGTTTGTGCATCTAGTGTGTGACCCATATGCCCCATAAAATGATAGGGGCATCTGATGTGTGGACTACATGCGCGTCAAGCATTCAATGTCGTGTGAGGTGACATAAGTGCAACACACGCACCATCTTGTCACACACAGTATTAATGTCAGCTGCTGATATCAGCACGTTATAAAAAACTCAAAATTTTCAAAATTCACAAAATGATTCCTCAAGTTATTTTGGGTTTTGAGGTTGGTGAATTTTAAATTTTGAGGTTTTTTTTTTAAATTTTAAATTTATAAAAATTGTAATAAATAAGTTTTAACTCTAGAAAAATCAAATAAGGTTATCGAAGCCATTATTAAAAAGACTTGTTTTGCATTTGACTTGAAACAAAGGAGATATATGTGATTTTCGTATCTTATATGATGCATGAATGTGAGGGTAACATACAAGTGTATCCTTTGTGATTGTGGAATAGTTTAGGTACTGATGAGAATACAGTCACCATAATAGCCTTTCAAGTTAGTATTTGGATTGTTTTTCTTGCAAGGTGGGGGTTATCTCTAGTCTGATGTTATATTATTTTGCCCACAGATGTTAGCCTTAAATGAGATTTTGAGATGTGCATAAAGGCATTTGATGAAGGATAACCATTACTGAAGTGATCTATTCTTCCGCAGGTGGTAGAATCATAAAGATAGATGGTGTGTACTCTGATTGTTTTTATATAGAGGTCTTATTTGCATGTATTATGAATTCAACCTAGAGTTCTTTCATGATATGTGCGATAAGATGCTCAGTACAAACATTGTTTTATGACTTTGGGTACCATTGTAGTCCTACATTTATGTTGATGATTTACATTATCAATGTTGTAGTTACATTTTTTTTAATAACACAATGTCACCATTGAAACCCTTACTGATTTCAACTTTAAGAAATGGAAGAAAAATGTAGAGTTTGCATTGGAGATGATGGATATCAATATGGACATGATTAAGGAAAGATCGCCAGCACCTGCATCCATCAGTTCAGAGGCTGAAAGAGTAGCATATATAGTTTGGGAAAGGTCAAACATGATGTGTTATTTAACCATAAAGAGATTCATTACAGATCATCTGCTAAGTGGACTTTTAGAGACTAGTATAGCAAGAGATTTCCTCAATAATGTATCTTAAAGGTATAGGGTATCCTCTAATGCTGAGATGGGTACCTTATTAAAGGAACTATACTCTATAAGATATAATGGAGCAAGGGGAGTGAGAGAATACATAATTAGGATCATCTACCTCTAGAGCAAGCTAAAGGCATTAAACATTTATATTCCTGATGCTTTTATTGTGACACTAAGCTTTGAATACTCTTCCATTAGAGTTTGATATTATGTTTACCACATGCTATTCACGGGATAAAGCTTGGGACATAAATTCATTAATTATTCGATGTGTTGCTGAAGAAGAGAAGTTGAAGAATATAACTCATACAACCTTAATAGCAACTAATGGAAAGGAAAATGTGAAGCCGTAGAAGTTTAAAGGTAAGAAATCTAAATTTCCTCAAAATAAAGATATAGGTTAGTCTAGCACAACTAGGGGTCTGGTGAGTATAAGTATGCAATATTTCATTTGTAAAAAGAGGGGACATAGGAAGCTAGAATTTTAGAAGTAAAAATCTGGAAAGAAAGGTGGGAGATATCAAGTAACTCCTTTAACTCATATGATACATGAGTCTAATATTGCTACAACCACATTATGTTCTTAGTGGATATATAATGCAACTTCTAATCATGTTACTTCCACAATGTAGGGATTCATGATAAAGAGAAAGTACAATAAATAGGAGGAAAAACTAATGGTAGGAAATAATGAAGAATTGGATGTGGTCTCTATAGTGGATGTGTGTTTAAACTTAGATATATAGTTCAAACTTATTTTATATGACACATTTTATATATCGTCTTTTTGGCATAATTTGACCTCTGTATCTGATTTGGATAAAGAAGGCTATAATTTTGTATTTGAAAATTTGATTGTAAAGTTATCTTTCAATGTAAAACATATTGGTATGACCTTCTTATCATATGGTTTATATAGAATGTGTTTTGCCCTTGATGAGATATATGCTTCTTTATATATTATCGATAATGTTACTAGAAAGAGACGCCTAATAAAGGAAAAGTCATACATATTGTAGCTTAAAAAGATTAGGCCACATTTATAGAGAAATGGTTGAGAGATTGACAAAGGATAACATTTTTCAAACTATGGTTATGATAATTTGGAAACATGTGTTAGACTAAGGGCAAGTTGACCCAAATAAAGAAAAATAGGTTAATTCATGCTTCTAGCTTATTAGAATTCATACATATGAATATGTGGACCCTATAAAGCTACATTGTGTAATTGAAGATATTTTTTGACATTTATTTATGACTATTCCCATTATGAATATGTGTTTTTGTTTAAAGAAAAGTCCGAAGCTCTTGAAAAATTCAAGATTTTTAAGATTGAAGTTAAGAACCAATTGCGGAGGTTAATCAAGGTTGTCAAATCTAATTGTGGTGGTAAATATTATGGCAAATATGGAGTTTTAGCACAAGAAAAGGTTTATTTGCTAAATATTTAAAATTATATGGAATAGTAACTCAATTTACTATGCTGGTAGTCCTAAGGAAAATGGTGAGGTTAAAAGGCATAATTGCACCTTAAAGGACATGGCGAGGTTAATATAAAGTAGGACTAATTTACTAGATTACACAGTGAGGTTAATGCAAAGTAGGACTAATTTACCTGATTACCTTTGGGATAAAGCAACGAAGATTGCCTGGTACATACTTAATAGAGTCCTAAGCAAATCAATTTCAAAGACGTCTTTTGAAATTTGGAAGTGGTAAAGGCTTAGCCTCACTCATCTTTATGTATGGGGCTGCGCTACTGAGGTATATTTACATAATCCTTATAAAGATAAGTTGCATTCTTGTTCTCTTGTTGTTACATTTTTGGATATCACAACCACTCTTAGTATACATATTTTACTATAAAGATAGAGGGCTAGAGTAGTGGAATCACAAATAGTTAAGTTTCTAGAGCACAATGTATATGGTAAGGGTGGTCCTTTTCATTCTTTAAATGATATAAGGTTGGATACTACAGTTATTTCATATCCATCACTCATATAGTCAGAACTGGTGGATTCAAGTCTTAATACTATACTAATATAGGAATAGGAACTCATACCTGTACAAACTATGGTTCTTGAGGTATGTGAACATATTGAACCAATTCAATTAAAGAGATCCACTAGAGTAATAAGACCTATTACATTATCTAATTACATAGTATATCTGGGCGAACAAGATTATAATATTGAATACATGATGGATTGAATTACTTTTATAGAAGTTATTTTTAGACCTCATGCAAACTTGTGGTGGGAGGTAATACGGGACGAGATGCAATCCATAAAACATAATAAGGTATGGAAGCTTATAGATTTGCCTCATAACTATAAAAATGTCAGCTGTAAATGAATTTATAAGACTAAAAAGGACTCTTAGGGTAAAGATGAGATGCTTAAAGCTCGGTTGCCTACCAAAGGGTTCATTTAGAGAGGTGGGATTGACTTTAATTTTAACTTTTCTTTTGTATCGTGTAAGGATGCATTTAAAGTGATTATGTGTCACAGAGCTACATCAGATGAATGTCAGAACTACTTTCCTAAATGAAAACCTTTATAAAGACGTTTATACAAAACAACCTGAAGGATTTTAGGATCAAGATAAAGTAATCATGGTCTGTAAATTGAGAAAGTCTATATATGGTTTGAAATAAGCTTTCAGACAACAGTACCTAAAGTTTGATGAGGTTGTTACCTCATTTAGCTTCACAGAAAATAAATTTGAAGGATGCTTACATTACAAGATAAGGGGGAATAAGGTTATTTTTCTACTTTTGTATGTGAATGATATCTTGCTCACATCAAATGACTTGACCCTATTGCATGAGGTTGAATAACTTTTGGTCAAAGGTTTTGATATGATGAAATTTTGTGAAGCATCTTTTGTCCTAGGTATTCAAATTCACCATGATAGATCTCAAAACTTTTTAAGTCTCTCACAAAGTACATATATTGAGCAAGTACTGCAAAGGTTTAATATGGTTAATTGTAAACCTATTATAACACTTATCTTTCATAGTGATAGATTATCTTTAGCACATTGTCTAAAGAATGATACAGAGAGATAGACTATGAAAAATGTTCCTTATTATAGCGCAACTGGTAGCCTTATGTGTGCCCTATGTGTCCACTAGTCTTGACATTGCACGCATTATTGGATTGTTGGGTAGATATCTGATAAACCTAGAAATAGATCATTGGAGTGTAGTCAAACGAGTTTTGAGGTATCTCAAGGTAAATAAAGATTATAAGTTGATACTTAGGAAAGTCTAGACCTCATTGGTTATACAAATTTAGATTTTGCTATGTGTCTAGATTATATGAAGTCCACATCAGGGTACATTTTCACGTTGACAGATGGTGTTATTTTGTGAAAGTTAAGTAGACACTGGTAAATTCCTCGATTAAAAATTTGGAGTTTGTAATAAGCTATAGGGTTGCTTTATGAGTGGTTTGGCTTAGAAAATTAATTTCTAGGTTATCTGTGGTTGTTTTGGTAGCTAGTACTATTCAGTTATATAGTTATAATATTTCTATTGTATTATTTAGCAACAACAATAAAAGTATCATAAGGTCTAAGCATTTGAACGTAAAGTATTTGACTATAAAGGAATGATTGCAGAAAGTTGACATCATAGTGGAGCATATAAAGACCGAACACATGTCGGTTGATCCACTAACTAAAAGATTACACAGAATTAATTTTGAAAGATATGTATATAGTATGGGCTTGTTGAATTCCTTTGACACTATTACTTAGGGATCATTATATTTGCCTCCTGATACAATTGGTTTGTTTTTCATGTATTATGACTGTACATTTTATATGTATATTAAAGATCATCCTTTTATGCTCAGTAATTTAGTTTGTGGAACATTGTCATAATACAAGTAAAATTGTTAAGATTTGTGTTGATCATAAGCATTTTAAAGGTCATTGAGCATATATTCAAATTGACCCGAAACCTATGTCTTCAAGACACATACAAATACATAGATAAATCTATAGAATTGATAAGACATAGGAGGATATAAGTGTTTAATCTTATAAAGGTGTTCTCTAATGTGGTTTAGAATTGAGTGAGAGAAAATAAATATCTCTAATGCACTTTAGCATAAAGTTTAGAGAAATTGAGACTGACAAACGGAACAATGATACATTTCAGATCATATAGGTATCATTGTAGTTTGCCGCGTACCATTTTCTCATTTATATCAGTAAGGTATTAAATATGCATGATTATATTGATCTATGCCACACAATGACATATGCATTTGATAACTTTCAATATTGAAAATCTTACAGGACTAAATGATGGACTTTCATTATTTTTGGATTAAATATTTTATTTTGATTAAACATTACATTTGTTTTCTTAGCCACTTTTACTTTTTTCATTTCATTATAGATGTCGCAAATAATATTTGTCCAAGGGAGAGAATAATGAAATTAAAATTCTTATTGGACAATTATTAATTATAAGTTTTATAAAATTAAGACGAAAAAAATTAAATTTGATCTAGATTAAAGATAAGTAATGGGCTCAATAAAGGATATGATTAAGTGGGCTAAAATTCAGTGAAAAAATATACTCTTTATCAATATGGGCAGATTTGTTTATTGAGCTTATGATGGGTTCAATAAGGTTTTTATAAATAACTACTAAGGTTTCTTGCAGATTGTTGATAGAAGTTCGTAAATGTAAAGTTACTCTGATTCGTTAGGAGGTTTACTTATTTAGAAAGGTATAGAAAGGCGTTAAGAGGTTCATACATTTGAAGAAACCCAATTATAATATTTGAGATTCAAATATACTGGTTAAAGATTAGGTACTCCATTGGTCCCTTTAAGGCACATTACCAAGCTATAATTTTGATTATAGTATTAATTTTAAAAGGAGACGGTTAAAGTTAAATCAATCATGGTCCTGAAACATTAGGAAAATTGAGATAGATTTTTTTTAAAAGAGAGAGAGAGAGAGAGATGGAATATTTAAAACAAAATATAGGTTACAATTATTCAAGTTATCTTATTTTTCAACTAACCACAAAAAGTAATTAAAATGAATTAGAATTTGTTCCATAATTTTAATTTGTTTTCTAAATTAATTTTGTAGTTAATCTTAATTTGATCAAATTGAATTAACTGATTTGGCACATAATTTTAAAAGAACATGATGAATAGCATTATGAAGAAGTCTTTAAATGGCAAAATTATTTCTAGAAATCTGTTTTAGAGATCTGCATAAAATATTTAAGAAAATTATTTAAACTTACTACTTATAAGGAGAATAAATGGGTATTGAGCCTTCAATCACATTGCCTTAAAGTAATAGTTCAATTGTCCCATGGGCTTGCTGGTCACATTAAGATTGTAGGTTAATTTGAGTTATAAAGACATACGACTTCTTCTAAAATAAATAGACATTAATCAACTATCGACTTTATTTCTCTTAATTAATTACTTCCTCATCAATGTCTTTTAACACATACCTTTTGGCTTGTGATCAAGCACTGAATTGAATTCAATTCTTTGTTTTCGTTACTAATTTTATCTTTGTCATAATACGACATTGTTTTATGTCTATTTAAATATAAAACGATTATATATATTGAGATAAAAAGAGAGTTAGAACATGCTAATAGAAACAGAAAATTTGAGGCCTATAATCATATGATAACCTATTTTGGGATGAAGAATTCCCTGATAATAAACACCAATATTTAAGCAAATTTAGGGTTTTGAAATCCTTTTTTCTTTTGGACACATGATCGATCAGTCGATTCCCTCCGGTAATTAGTAAACTTGAAATGCTAGTGACGTATCTATTACTTACTTGAGGCTATTTTTTTTTTGAAGAAAAACACAATCATCAAGAACAAAGAAAGGCTAAAAATCTAACCTAAGCTGACAGGCTTGACCCATGCACCTAGATCTTACAAGCTTTTCCCTATCAGCGACATAACAGAAAGAATGATCTAACGATAAAATGGAATATAAGGAAGAAGGACTATCGTCCCTGCTGTGAAGCTAAGTTATCAATTATTGCAGCTGGTTTCTATACATAAATATGATAGGTTACAATTTGATGAATTTAACTGTAACCTATTAATCCAGTTATATAATTATCTTCAAAAACTCCAGCATTTGGAGATTCTAGGAAGCCTATTAATCCAGTATTCCAGTCATAGAAGGCAAATGATTTCCTTTTGATAAGAGCTAAAAACATTCTTAAAGAGAAGGAAATACCATTTTGGCAGATAAGCTAAAAATGGAGTGTCAGGCGCATGAAAATAGCTAAGCAAAACAAATGTAATTGCAACAGAATTGATATACAAGTAATAAACTATTTAGTTAAAAATGAAAATAGGCTGTTGCATTGCATGGCTTCACCTTCCATTTCGGATTTCAGATTCCTTATTATCTGATGTTCATGATCCTGCCGGCAAAATCTTACAAACAAACATCTTTAACCATAAAATTCATACATCAGTCACGTAGACACATGATTAGTCTCATATCATATCACATGTTTAATCATAACTAATCACTAAAAGAAGAGAAAAAACCGTTAAAATTTACGGGACAGATGTCTGCTTAAGAAAGTGATTAGACTAACAAAACTAAAAACTCACTTCCCAGAGATTGGGGCTGATGTCACCAAGAAAACCTCACCTGCCCCTTGAATTTGGGAATGAGGTCTCATGCATGCACGTGTTTGGTCTCTTCCTTATATGCATGTAACCCTAAAATGCAAATTCATAAAATTCCTCGTTATGCAGAGAAAAATAAGAAGAAACAAACCTGTAAAGAGAGTTCAGTTAATTGTTTGATTTATTAATAATTACAATACACTTTAAGTGTGCTTCAGATAGTGTTGTGTTTTATGTTGTGTGTCAATGGCATTGGTGAGAGAAAGAAGACATCAACAAGCACTCAGGCTCTCATTACCACCACCGATTCCAGCAGCTGATTTCCGCCACAGGCCGGCACACCCACTGCCTTTGTTCCCGGCGATCACCAGTCCTCTTTCTCCAGTTATTAATGACCTCTCCGACCTCCAGAAACTGACTGTTCTTGGACGTGGAAGCGGTGGCACTGTTTATAAAGTACGTCACAGGCGAACCTCATCAATTTTTGCCCTGAAAGTTCTCCGATTTGATCATAATACCACTACCGTTCGGCAACAAGCTGTCCGGGAGGCAGAGATCCTTAAACGTGTCGACTCTCCTTACATTGTACGGTGCCATGCAGTTTTCGATAGTGACGATGATATTTGCTTTGCCATGGAGCACATGGAGAGAGGTTCGCTCCAAGATGTTTTGCTTCTACGTAAAGTGTTGTCGGAGGAAGTTATCTCAGGCGTAGCACGCCGAGTTCTTCAAGGGCTTCAGTACCTGCATAGAATGAAGATAGTCCATGGCGATATAAAGCCATCGAATCTATTGATCAATGCAAAAGGTGACGTGAAGATAGCAGATTTTGGAGTAAGCAGAGTTGTGGTGGGCAAACACGATTCATGCGATCGTTTCATGGGCACATGCGCTTATATGAGCCCTGAGAGATTCGATCCCGAGAAGTGGGGCGGGGATCATAACGCCGACGAGTTCGCGGGCGACGTGTGGTCACTTGGGGTGGTTGTTCTGGAGTGTTTAAAGGGTCACTATCCGTTGATCGGAGTCGGGGAGAAACCAGACTGGGCAGCATTGGTATGTGCAATATGCTTCGGAGAGAAATTGGAAATGCCTGAAAATTCATCGCCAGAGTTTAGGAGCTTTGTAAGGAGGTGTCTGGAAAAGGATTGGAGGAATAGAGGAACCATAAATGAGTTACTTGATCACCCTTTTGTGAGTAGAAGGGAATTTTTGATTGACTTTGGTTAAAATTTTCAAAATTTTGCGTGGTTGATGATCAGTAACATATACAAATTTATTCTTTGTGATTCAGTTTTCGGTTCTCGGATTTGTTAGTTAATTCGGCATTTGATTTTATCGGTGTAGTGAATCCTTCCTGTTTGATCAGAACTGTTGAACCATTGACGGGAAGCTAAGATCTGTGTAAACTCTGGTTCATGTCTGTAAGTGAAAATTAAACAGAAAGTTCAGTCATTCTCCAGAGAGCAATTTTATAATTTGGAGTGACAATTCATTTTACAGTCACTAAGATGAAGGGTCTTTAATAAAAATGTTAGTTCAGCTGTTGTATTCATCACTCTGCTTAAGAAGATCGATATGCATATATATATATATATATATTCATTATTCAATCCTCTCTGATTCCATTTCTGCACCCATTCAGTTTCCTTCCAAATGTATAAATTAGCAGAAATACAACTGTTGACGCACCTGTGAGGCCTTTTTCTTGGTTTCTAATTTCTATTTTCCAGTTCTGTTAAGCCATATTTGAAGGGATGATTAACCTCCAAAATCTCTGCCAATTTGCCACACTCTCCTGACAATTTTCTCTGGCTGTTGCTTACTCTTTAAATATGCAACTCATTTGCAAAGGTCTATAAATCATAAATGATTCTAACAGCAAAAACAAACCGAAATTTAACAAACAAACCGAGTTTTCCTAATCATTCTGAAGTGGTGATCTCCAAGCTGACGGTCGAGTTCATGTCGTTGCTCCCTTGTGCTTCCAGGTCCTCTGGCAAAGGCGGCCACATGAATGCGGGCTTGAAATATGGGACATGAGGAACTGCCCTTGATCCTGAAATCATCTGACATATAGCTTGTGCTTCAGGCCTCATGTTTGGATTTGGATTACAGCATGACATCCCAAGCAGCAACAACCTCTCCGCTTCCTCGGCCACATAGTCATTGTGTAGCTTCTTATCCACTGCCTCCAGTATCCGCCTTCCACGGTGGAGCCACCACACCCAGTCCACCAAGCTGGGGAAGCCAGAAACCTCATGATAGTTGTGTTGACCGCAAACAAGCTCCAGAACTACCACGCCAAATCCATAGACATCGGACTTGCAAGATGACCTACCAATGAGAAAATTCTCTGGTGCAATATAGCCTATTGTTCCATGAATACCCACTGCATCAGAACTGGAGTTACTATCGTCTGGCAAGAGACGAGCTAACCCAAAATCTCCCAAGTAAGGTGTAAAGTTTGAATCAAGCATGATATTTCCTGGTTTAACATCTCCGTGCACCACTCTGAAATCCTGTTCATTATGGAGATAGTTCAGTGCTGATGCTACTCCTGATATGATGTTGTACCTCAATGTCCATCCTAGGGTCTCTGATCCATGAAACAATTGCTTATCTAAGCTCCGATTTGGCATGAACTCATAGACGAGAAGCAAGCGTCCATTCTTCAGGCACCACCCTAATCAATCACATACAAAAGGTATACTATCAGATAATGCAAAACTCTGTTTGCCTCATTCTGGGACTTGCCCCCCTTTAATTAGAAAGTTAAATTACATGAAGTTTGAGATGATCCTCTGTCCGACAAGACCAATGGTGAAAGACTCATTTCTTTATTTAGTAATGAATGCAATATATCAGATCAGATTGTTCCCAAAGAAATTACTAAGGAAGAAGCAGCGTCTCTTATAAAGTCTAAATGTTGAATGAACGTACGTAAATGGAAAAAACCTTGATTACCAAGCAAAGGAAGGACATGTTTGTGGCGGAGACGGCCGATAATCCGAAGCTCAGACAATAAACATTCACGAGAGATAGTTAAGTGAGTTGAGAACAACTTGACTGCAGCCTCTAAATTCTCATTTTGCAGTACCCCTCTGTAGACCACACTGACGCTACCTTCACCAATCTTACGCTTATCATCGAAATTGTTGGTGGCCTTCTTGAGATCTTTAAACCGGAACTCCTTGAAATTTAGGAGGCTCTTAACGGTTTCTTTTAAGTTGGTGCCAGAAGGCATTGCCCTCTTCTTCCGCATATAGTATATCAAACATCCCACACCGGTTAAAAGCAACAGAAACACAACAGGCACTACAATTGGCAGCACAATCTTGATCAACTTATCACTATTACCGTTTCTAGTAGTGTTGGGTAGAAGCTTCACGTTGAGGTTCCACCGGTGCACGTAATTCAGCTGTACAGCTCTCCCAGTGGAAGCAGCGAAGCCAAAGTAGGAGTACTGATTAACGAGCCCTCTGAGGTCAAGATTACAATACAGAACAGGTGTGGTGGGTTTGGCCTTGCCATCTTCTTCCATGTACACTTCCATTAATTTGTTTAAGCCGTCGTAATCAACCCACACCTTAAAAAATTTGATTCCCACCGGAGCAATTTGGATGTCAAAGTTGGAAAGTGATGCTGTTTTGTTAGAGACGACGCTGTGGATGTCAAGGCCAATGTGGTTGTCGTCAGGGTCAAAAACTTCCTTGAAGGTGTCAACCTCAATCGCAACAATCTGATTGGAGGAATTACCGTCGGTGGAGGAGTTGGTTAAACCGAGGTACTGACCATCGCTGTTTTCAGGGAGGTTAAGATCAGGAGCTATGAAGAAGGCAAGACCCTCCCCAATGACAGAGGAATTATCAACCCGAAAAATGTTGAACACAAAGGAGGAGTTAAATGAAGCTAATCTGCCACCATCTTCTTCATCTTCCCACATCTTGAACGAGTGATTGAGCAGAACACGACCAGATCTGTGCTTGAGGTCAAAGTTACCAGCAGAATCAGGGGTGAGTTGAAGGGCTCCATTGCTGATTCCAGCAGGCGACTGGATAGCGAAGTTACTGTAATATGATGCATTAAAAGGGCCAAACTCATTACTATAGTAAGATGTTTTCAGGTCTTGAGTCTGTGATACAGCTGACAGAAACAAACTAACAATGATTCCAGAGAATAGTTGAAGTACCAATTCCATAATTGATACTGCCTTTTCCCTATCCACAGGTCAACAAGGAAAGAAGTAAAGAACAATCAGACAGATGGGGCCCACTTCACTCTCATTTCCAAAATAGTTAGTTTGATCAGAGCTAGTCAAAGAAGACGTGCTCTGTTTCAAAGGGGTAGGAAAGAACTTTGGATATTCTTAATCGATGCAACATCTTTGTTCTACTGTTACCATTACTATTTTATCAATATCCATTCATTTGAAGAAATTGAACGAATAGATAATCATAAAAAATGATAGGAACAGAATAACAGGAAGAGGTAATCTGAACCATCATTTTGACTATTCCCATTGATGGAACTCATGAATCAACTATAACAGTACAATAATCCACCCATAACATTACCATTAGATGAAGTCAATAATTATACTTGTTTTGGAAATCGTATCCACGAGCAGGACAAAGGTTTAATGAAGTTACCCTTCAATATGTCAGTTTCTCTGTTTCTGCGTTGCACTGTGTATGTTATGCCAACATATTGCTCTTACTACAGTTCTTTTTTTTTTTAATTTACTAATCCCAAATGTGAAAGTACAGCTTTAACAGTTTCAGATTTTTGAAGCCTGGAAATTTAATAGAAATGTTCAATATAATTTTAGGAATTGAAAAGATTTGATTAGATATATTAAAGTTAAAGGATTAAGAGCATGAAGCACATCTCCTATAAGACTAAGAAGGATTAAGAAACAAATCTAGTTGTGATTGCATGAGAGATTAAATAAAACAGGCAATAGAGGTGGTGATTGAAATGGCTAGACTTGACCAGTAGTATAGCATGACTCTGCTTCCTAGCGACTTTTCAGTGACAGTCAGTACATAAAAAGGTTTTTTAAGTAAAACTTATCATATCATAAAATGAACAATTTCTAGATACAGATCCAAGGGCCAGCACTTCATACAGGCTATCCATAAAATGGTACTCCTTCCAGCTTCAAGCATTACCAATGGAGGAGATCTGCCCACTGTTCAGCAAATTGAAGATATTACCTTTCAGAGAACTTTAGCTTCATTTTGGAGATGCTGTGGTCCTATTCTTTGTTATCTCCATCTTCTTGTTCAGAAATCCACCTAGATTGGTTTTGTACAAATTAAATGAGAATCGTTATATAGTGTATAACATGAGCATAAAAATACGGAACACAGAAAAACTAGCAGATATCATGAGCTAAATAATTCATCTTGAGTCCCAAAAACACTCTTATTAACACAAGCAGTGGATCAAAAGCTCTTATCTTGAAATAAAAACAACAGATGTCCCCTATATTATAACTTCGACGCTCACTTAACATCCATTTCATATTCTTCCTGTATTCCAGACTCTAATAGGGCTGCTGATCATGTTTTAGAAACGCACAAATTAATCCTGTTTAGATACCACCAGACATTTATGATCAGAACGTAATCAATATTAAGCGAAGGGGAACAAATGACAAAGAACCAACCAGATCTTGATAAAAGATGGATACGAGAACGAGGTCCTTCAAACTTCCAGTTATCTTCATCCAAGGATTTTACCTCCTTGTTTAGTGCTGCCATTAGATCAGCTTTCAAGACTGCAACATCAAGATTTCTATAACTGAGCAAACATCGAACTGGGACGCACCAGTACAAATTCATATAATAATTTTTTGAGCACTGCCATTTTAATCCCTTCTACCACCCGCGCGATTACACATTCCCTCTACCACATAATTGACCCATTTGTTTAACCTAATGCATTAACATAACAGATTGCCTGAAAATTAGCAAAGATTATGAACAATCATGGTGACCCAGATGACCGAACTAAAGGAATTTCACTAAAACTGCCCAAACATAGAAACTTGACGAGTAATAACAGTAAGCATGAAAAGAAAAGTGGAAAAACAAAAACACAAACCAAGCATGGCCTCATCTTTACGGTCTTGGACAGAGATGAGATTAGATGGAAATTGGAAATCTTCCAAAGCAGGATTGCTAATGCTCCCTCCGCCGACAATAGCGGTTGTTGATACTGATGAATTAGCCGGCGATGTACTGTTCATATCGTTGCTTCCGCTAGTTTCTTTGAGCGGGAAGAATTTGCTCGCCTAGTTGAATTATTGACACTGAAAGAACGAATCTTGATCGTGAACTTTTTTTTTTTTTGAAAAATTAAAATTGAATATATTAAAAATAGTGGAGAGAGTCAAGAAGAATACAACTTAAGGAGAGTAAGCATGCTCTCCTGTGACAAAACGGCAACGCAAAAGGTGAACAAACCAAATACAATTGTTAGACGCAGAGAGGATCAGCAAGCATTGGACGACAGCGTATCAGGTGCCACTACATAAAGAGTGGACGACAGATGATAAAAGGGGTAAAAACTCCCACTCCTCTGCAAATCGCTGCTTTGCTTAAAATGTGTAGGAATATTCGGAGCCGATGGAAGCCATTTCTCGTAAAGGTCAAGCCATAGGTGAGAAAATTCTGACTGGATGCATCTTTCCTTGCTTAAACTTCATTTAATCGATTATTTCATGTCTTCTCAGGCCAGATTTGAGCTTGAGGATCTCGCAGAAAAGCACCTGATTTTGGAGATCGCCAATCTCTGGGGGGACATGCAGGAGTGATTCATGGAGGAGAATCTCAGATCAGGTAAATTTGACAAATTCTTCATAAACTAAATTTCCATTCTTCATCTTCCACAATAGATTCTCACCGAAGCAAAGTGATGATTTCCAACTTTCTCTTGCTTTTCCTCATACCTTTTTCTTTACCAGTCCATCGGTTGATAGTCTCCACAACAGATGGGTTCTCAGTCTAACCGCAGCTCCGTAGTCGCTTTGCCCTCTGTCACCTTCCGGTAAGTCTTCCATCTGATGCTTTCTCGTTGGTCATACTTCACCATAATCTCCATAAGATAGCTAGTTGAGATGAGCATTCCTTGATAGATCTCGAGGATATTATTTGCTCTCTGACCTTAGAATAAACACACTAAAAACTCTGTTGTTGACTCTACTGATATCCTGGAACCTGCGAAGGTTCCTTTTAGCCCATATTTTCTTAATGCAAGTCCCAAAGGAAATTAGGCAGATAATTGTATTAGGATGGAAAATAGTCTTTAAACTGGTAAACCATTGTAGAATCCCTACTTATTGATGTGTGCTTAAGAACCAAAGACATTTGTGTCTGATCCTAGACCAAATGTCCCTAGAGAAATGACACTCAAAGAACAAATGGTCCCTGTTTTCTTGTCCTGAATTACACAGGACACAATCCTCAGTTGAATTAAAGAAAGAGAGCCAATCCGTTGTACTTAACTATTTTAGGGTAGTGAGCCAGAGAATGAAGGAGGAGCTAGGCAATAGCTCTCTGTGCCTAACCATATCATACCATTCCACTTTGGGAACTCTATCCATTGCCCCTCCCTAATAAAGGATTTAACCTTAGCAGTTGAAGGGAGGTGATTCAATAGCTGAGTGGCAGTTTGATTACTGATTGTATTCATCATATTGAGACTTTTCTAAAAAATTAAACAGGCGATGCCTAAGTGGAGAACTTTTATCTGAGGAAATGTTTTAGCAGTATCAGATTATAAAATTTCTCCTATTCAACACATTTTTCAATTCTTTTCATGGTAATGTTTTTGGACTAGGAATGAAATGTTGTCAGTAATTGATATGTCTTGCTTGCATACGAACTATGCCATGAAGTTCAAGCAATGTGAAGTTTAACTCAACTCAACTTTGCGTTTAGTTCAAATTAGTTGCGGCTACATGGATCTTATTTCTTTATTTTCTTATATTGGGACCAAATCATTATAAAGAGACATTACCGCTGGCATCCCTGTAATAAGAGATTTGACTGGATGTTTCTTGTCTACTCCCTTATTCAGTTGCTGTATGGAAAATCTGCAGCTTGTTCAACCTAACATTTGTCAGAAAGTGTGGATTTTGTTGACGTGCTTTCTATGCCTTGGCTGCCACACACAAGTTTCTTCTTCAAATAAGGTTGGTACTCCTTAGACTATTTTTAGCTCTTTTTCAACTTCATGGAAATCAGCTTATGTTGCTTAGTGACCTATTTAGGAAAACTCCTTTTGTTATTTGGTTGCTATTTGGGTTACGTTAAACATCATCAACAAATAAACTACACATCTTCTTTTCAAATTTCCATGTTCCAGCACATTGGTCCTTCAGTCCTAATTCTGACATGTCCCTATTTCTGACTCTCTCTCCCTTGGTCTTTATCTGGAAGCATTATGATAATTTATACTGAGCTTGACCTGAGAATCTTAGTGATCTACTTTAAGCTGATATTGCCGCATTCAGTGAACCATAGTATGCACTTGTTTGTTCTGCTACTGAATGAACTATAACTTTTTCCAGCCCAAGTGAATCTTACAGCCTTTGGAACATGTAAAAAAATTCAAAGAACCGAATTCATAAATTATAAAGAAATAGTTGTATGATTTTGATTGTAAAAGCTATTAGTTAAAACATTAACAGTACTACCAACGTGATGCGTCCTCCGAACATTCAAACATAATAATTTCCAGGAGCCTTTTGAAGAAAATATGTGTATTGCCTTGAGTCCAGGTTAGATTTTTCCCTCTAATTTTGGGGCTGAGAATGTGGAGGCAATCTTATGATTGTGCATTGTTGCATGAAGTAGCTGCTGTTTGGCCTTATATGCATATTAACTTCTTCAGATTGCGAGGCACAAATCAAATTTAGATGCTGACAGCATGGATATCAATCATTTAAGTTTTGAAAAACACATTATGGAGCATTATTTCCAAAAATATGAAATCTTGCTTGAATCAAGTTTCCAAGATTTCATAGCGAAGGAACTTCATATAGACTCATGCAAGCTGTTGCCATATGATGCACTTCTTTTGAAGAAATCCATTCCTCAACGCATTTTGACTGGTGAAGGTTCTCATCGTGTGATTTCTTCCACTCTCAAATTCAAATTTCGGCCAATGCCTTCATCTCAACTGCCTAGTCACTCTTGCAAGGTTATAGTGATTGAGAGACTGCCTTCTGGAGTCTTTGCTGACCCATTTGAGCTCCAACACCTTCTGCAACGAACTGGTACTGCAATTATTTTTGTAGGAATGCACTTAATTCGTGTTAGCAAAATCGAAAATTTGTGACATCAAACTTTTTCTTGGGTTTGTTCTTTTAATCCATTTATTGCAGTCTTTATAGATGCAGCCGTTTTTGGAGATACAAATCTGGAATTGCCTTCTGTTCGATCCAATCAATCTGTTGTTGAGATCCACATGAGTGTCGGGTTGAATATCTTTTCTGGAAACAAGAATGAGATAGAGATTAGCATAGATCTTCCATTACATGCACGATATCCGGTAAGTAAATAGGAGATGATGGCATGTAAGGGAGATTTAGCACATATTAAATGACAAGAAAATCAATAAAGACGTGGCAAGGAAATGTTCACAAATGCAATACTAATGGAGCTTCTTTTAATGGCAGCCCCTAGATGAAAGTGGCTATTCAATAGTGCAATTCGGTGCACCTGATGTATTCATGGACTGCAGCATTGGAAGGAGCTCAGACAACCAAAGGTGCTTATTTATGCCAACCTACGGCCAAGATGAATCGGAAACCAGCCAAGTTATGTGGAGAATACCCTCTGGTAGGAGAGAACATGATAGAATTGTGTCTGCCGTTACATTTTTAACAGCTTTCATATGTACTCTTCTGATTGTCTTGGCATCCATATGCCATTCGGATACCACAATGTCCGAAACTTCAAAACAATCGTAGTTCAGCTACACACAATCTTTACACCAGCTGTCTTAAAGTGTGGCTTTCTAGCCAAATACACTTTTTGGTACGCAAGTGCTCTTAAATTAGGCTGAGTGTCATTGTTTTGCTCAGTTTGGCATGGCCAAGTCAATGGAGTTCTGGGGCGTGAATTCCTTAAGAGCAAGTCTTAGATCTTATTTCTTTTTGTAAAACTTGGAAATGAAATAAGCGTCTTAAATATAAGTTCCCCAGGTATTATCAGCGCAACTTAAACCCAAGACTTTTACGAACTCAAAAAGTTAATACAATCATTGCTTCGTATTAGAACCTGTAATGTCATATAGGGGCGTCATAATTTCCTGGAAGATGAAAAACAGGAAGATAAGTCTTAACATTACTGATGAAACTGAGGAGCTGAATCGATTGTTGTCGACCAAAGAATTTGACATTTTATTCATCACATTTAAAATTTTGATGAAGACAATTACACAAAGAACACTCCCTCAAAATGCCCAGCACACCTTAATACCCAAAAGAGAAAAAGACAAAACATTCCCCACCCACATGAAACAACTGAATACTACCATACCATTCACTATACACCACCTCCGACCAGTAGTGAGACACTCTAGTCAGTCATTAGGTACCATACAAGAACATCACCCACGAAATTAGCAAAAAGACAAACTATGCTGTTGCCAAGCGGCTCCTCAAATTGCTCAATGAGGAAATCCAGACACCTTAAGATTAGGCTGCAAGAACTATGATCACGATGAGAAGTACAATTCCAAAGATAACCAGAAGCAGGCAAGTCTGCACAAAAACACAAAGAATAAGTCGCAAAATTTTAAATCCAAAATACTCGAGAGACTTTAACTTATTGTTTTATATAAAACATCATATTTCTCTTATCAACACTACTAGTCATTTTTGCAGAGACAGTACTACAACACCGAAGTCTGAAAACCTGCATAACTTAACTTGGAAAATAAAAAAGCTATGGCCTTTGAACTTCTGATGTTCCTCTGATAACATGAAACTTAAAAGATAGGTCTAAACCTTGCTAAAAAATTTAAAGGAAATAAATGAAGAAATGAAAATTCCCTACCAAAGATGAGTTTGATCTTTGGGTCTTTGCCGCTTTCACGAGTTGGGTTTTACCCTGCGCAGTTGCAGCCTGCGCATTCTCAATATGGGTGCCAATATCATCTGCAACATATTTGGCATGATAAGTGTAGAAAATGAAATCAATTACCCACAATACTGAAGTAATTAACTTAACTTATATTTCTAATTGATATAAAGTCAACGTTTTAGTGATTAAAGCTATAGTGCAATATTGAGTAATCTAATGAAAATGAGTTATTCAGAGTCATAATTCTACGATCAACCAAAAAAGTGGAATTTTGATATGAATAGCTACATTCCAATTACTTGGAATTGGATAAACAATTGGAATTTCAACCG
The DNA here is from genome assembly GCA_025629825.1 of Erythroxylum guanchezii. Classification (NCBI taxonomy): domain Eukaryota; kingdom Viridiplantae; phylum Streptophyta; class Magnoliopsida; order Malpighiales; family Erythroxylaceae; genus Erythroxylum; species Erythroxylum guanchezii. The sequence continues at coordinate 15,849,372 of JAOTAX010000001.1, forward strand.
TATATGACAAAGGAAAACAAAAACAGAATAGGTAAGTCACAATTCCAAAATGTCCCGAATGTAGTGGAAAACAATTTCACCAAAACAGAAAAGATGGAATTACCAATCATAGCTCCTTGCTCATGTACAAGGACAGCAAGATCTTTAAATATCTCATTCACTTCACCAATCTGCTGCTGAATTTCTTGTATTCCATGATCCCTTTCTTCAATGATGGCCTCATTGAAGGCAATCTCGTTCTCCAGCAGAACGACCTCCTGTCTGCAACAAAGTTATTTGATTCACTCAAGAGATGAATAGGAGTAAGCAAACTCATATTTGTTAGACATCAGACAAACTACAAGCACTTTCCACTCAACACATAAGCTAGAAGACAGGTAATAAGATAGGATTTCAAACGTTAAACAAACCATATTCGATAAAAGAATGGATATAGAAACCCATCACTGTAACCTAGACGTCCAAAATGCAAATGCGATTTACTAATCATACTGACATTCACACAACCGCACCTTGCTGCCAATACTGGAGATCTCTAGAATGGTACCCCTTTGAGGAATTAACAGAATTTTGGATCAATAACAAGAGGCAAGTAATTTTTAGCTTCAAACTATTCCTAGCACTTTTCAACAAGGTTAATTCCACATATACTTGTGTGATTAACATAAAAACACAAAAATCAATGTTTTTTTAGCAGTGGATCATACTTAATATGTAGATGAGCACCATTTTACCTTCTTGACTCTACAAGAAGTGCTTGCTGTTCCGGAGTCTTATCTCGACTTACATCTATCTCACTTTCTGTATAGCTGCAAACCAAGAAAACCAAAATCTTTAGACAATATATAATTAAAAATTTGCAACGCTGAGTGGGGTAACAGTGACTGAAACAAACTATTCATTCCAAGCTGAATTTCTTTTCACAAAACCTCCAACATCCACTAATAGGGAAATGAACTCATAATTCAGTGCTTCCTAAGACAATTGACCTGGAAGGTAGAACTGTCTGGGGAACAAATGGAGTGTATGCAGTTTCCTTCTCGGCAGCAAGTCGCTGAGCTTTCTGAAATTCTTTCAGAACTGCTTGAAAATCTTTTGCAAGTTTAGCATCAGCAATCTTTTTGCTTTGCTGGAATTGTAACAACAACATAAATCGAGCGACCAAGCAATATTAAAATCCAATCTAAAGAAAAAAGGACGAAAATCAGCAATACATACACTGACTCCCGCATTGTGATCAGTTTCACTAGCTTGCTTTAATCTCGCCGAAGTATCTTTCACCAACTGCCCGATATGCAGTCTTGTCTTGTGCCTGTCATGCAATGAGTAACAATCATAAAACCCTAATGAAATTGATTAAAGAAACAAATAAAACTAATAGAGAAATTCACAAAACGACAAAGTTAGAGAAGGCGACAGACAGTTTCTCGCGAAGGTCGGGGGTGTCTTTTGGGGTGCCGAGGGTGTTGACGAGACGCTGGAAGGTGGAAACGGCGGTGTTGATCTGGAAGATTCCAGAAGCCACCGCCTGCGTGGCGTCTTGTTTACCGTTGATCCTCGATGCCCTCAACGGCCGGCCTGCCTCCAGATCTTGAAAGCTCATTTTTCCTTTTTTTTCTTTGAATTAAAATCGATTCAATTCAATTCAATTCCCCACTCTCGAGAGAAAAGGAAAAACTGAATCTACTTTCTTGAGAAAGAGAACCAGAAAGTGAGTGTTTGGGTGTCGGGGAAGGGAAGGGAAGGGAATTAACCTAAACAGGAACAGGGAAGGGTACCTTTACGGCAGAGAAAAGCTAAGAACACGCCGTGTGTTTTGATGCTCCCTTTCTTTCTTACAATTTCTCAGAGAGAAAACAAGATGAAAGAATTTAGAATTTTATGTGCGTGCTGAGGGCTCTTCTTGGAAATTAACAACAATCCCTGTGCCGGCGAAAAGAAGTTGACACGTGGGATGGTCAGATTGGTTGGGTGGTGGTGGTTCTCATTCTCCTCTCTCGAGGGTCTTACAATAATATAATGCATACATGTATATGATTAAGCGGATGAGATTGGGTTCTTTTGATTGATAACAAATCAATGGCAGTGTTGGTACATCATTAATTGGTTAATGTACATATAATTCGACGTCCATGATATAGGCCTTGTTTGGTTGATAACTGATCAGTTAATTAACAACTAACAGTTGATAGAACTAATTAATAATTAATGCAATTAGATAACCGATCAGTTAATTAACAATGACAGTTGATAGAATCAGCTAATAGCTAATGCAATCAGCTGATTATTAAATAGGGTCATAATCCCTAAATTACATAGTAAGTTTAATATGATGTTTTCAAAACACGAATCGCAATGACTTAGATTCAGCTCTATTTTTAATAATATTAATATTAGTTTACTCTAATCAATTTAATGTTAATATTATTTTACTTTAATCAATTTAATCTAAGTTGGATTGATTATATTTCAAGTTCAATCCAAAATTTAGATGAGACAATATTTGTGAGCCCTAATTTAGTATAATAATTATTTTAATAACTCTTATTATTAAAACTAGATTAATTTATTAATTTACTGATTAGTTTTATAAATTAATTAATTTTTATAAATTAAAATAAATTAACTAATTTTTATTTTACATACTCATTTTTAATTAAACTTCAAAATTTTAAAAATAACTTTTTAAATAATATTTTAAATTCTTTAATTTTATTCTATTTTTAATAAATTTTATAAAAATAAGTTCAAACCGTTTCACACCCAAAATCTCATTTCTCAACTTTCCACTTTGGCATTAAATAAGTACAACAAATCAACGATAAAATAGTCGTCCACTTGGCCAAAGCCAAAAGTGCCACATACTACACCAAACTTCCCATAGACATTGGGGCGGAATATACTATCCTTTTGGGTCAAACTTTGAAGGAAAAACGACGCATGCATCGACTAACTCTTTACCAATACTTTACTCTTCAACGAACTTCTTAAGATCCTTCAGCCACCCTACATACTCCCTACTATCTTTGTTGATCATGTACTCGTGTAAGAAATTGGTTGTGCTGGGCTTTATTCCTCTAATCTCCAGATATTTGTGGAAGCCCTTCCTCAAGTTCTCGTCCAAATCACTGTAAAAAGACAAAATGGGAACATTCTTGTTAAATAACCTAGACCAAACCACTGAGATAATTATCAAAAAAATATATGGGCAGCAGTCTTACTTCCAGTTAGGACCCTCGTACGGAATGTCCTCTTCTGAAGTTTCCGTTTTCTTGACTGACAAGCTGTCTATGACAATTTCATCAGCGTAGGCAATACAACCAAACTCCAGAGAAATTCCACTCTTCTTCGATACGGTAACAATCAAGGGTATGTGTGATTGAGTTGGCTTCTCAATATCATCTTCGTCATACCGAACATCATTATCTTCTCCAGAAACAATATCGGGCATATGAACTTCAACCTTTATAGATTCACCATCATATTCTCTTGTCAAGATAACAGTCTGTTGTCCAGCATGGTCCTCAACCTTGAAAGGGAAGCTAGTTGGAATCTCTTCAACCTATTGAATTGAACACACTGAAATTGATAAACATTGCATAAATAAAATTCCCTATGAATTCTCAGTGATCATATCCCAAGTTACATTCAAGAGATAGCATGTTGCCATCAAGATAAAAGAATGACTACCTGCTGATGGACCAAAACAAGAAATGAGATTTGCAACTACATGAAACTTGACCACAAATGTATCTGGCAATGATCCGTAATCATATAATAATTGAAAAAAAGCAGGTGAAGGAGATATCCCAAGTTACGAAAATTCAAAACTCTAGTTCATATAACCTCACTGTTCATTCCCTCCAAAACATAACATTCATATTCCAGCAAGATTCTCAGTAACAAAACACAAGACAGTAACCTAACTGTTCCACCCCCCACCCTCCAAACAAAAACATAAGCAGATGTTCCTATTCCAGCAAGATTCTCAGCAATGAAAACAGAAAATAAGTCCACTATATAATTCTTTCTGATGACAAAGACTTTGAGCCCATTTACCAAAACTATAGATACTTCGCAATTTAAACTTCCACTTACGTCACAGCAAACAACCAAAATGACCAATTTATAAAGAGCTGAAAAACCAAGAAAGGAAAAAATGCTGACCTTATCATGATCATCACTTTCCTGCGCCACCTTGATCTCCGATTCAATAACTTGTAGCAGTGCCTCAGTGGAACTTGGCTTTTTAGTTTCAGTAGCCGTAGAATAATAACGTATAAGTGGAGCAAAATAACCAGCTTTGTACGAAAGACCGGAATTGTTCAAACCAGCAAAGATAGCTGGAACATAATTCCTGCAACCACCTTGAATAAGATGATTTGCAAGTGGGCCAAATGTTGAGACAGACCTACGGAGAATTGTCTTGAGAGCCATTTCCAGTTCCAACAACAAATAGGTATCTGCAATATAGACAATTCTATTTATCTGTCAAGTATGCGTTCATTACTAATCCAAAAACATACATAGGTCTAGAAACAAGGGAAGTTTGTTAGTCACAATATTATGGGGGAGACAAGAAAATAAATTTAAATGACTAGCATTCAACTAAAATAGTACAATAGTTATTCAAGTTAAGATTTCAACTTCCATTACATAGTTTCAATCAAACTTAAGTCTCAAATTTACATAAATTCTTCAATTTCAATGCATTTTCTCGTCCTTTTCTCGTCCTTTTCATTCCATGGACAACATAAACAAATAGAAATTACCCAATCTTGATATCTGTTTTACATTTCTCTCAATCGTTAGTATTTGCACTTGAAATTTTAAACACCGTAAAGACAAAGGCACGAACAACTTTAAGAATGTTTAATGTGCAGTAGATTATGTACATGCATTATAAGGAGTGAATTTGTTTATAGACAAACGAAATAAGAAAGGGAATGTCTTGCAGTTCTGTTTCACACCAAAATCCAAAAAACGTAAAAGGGAAATCACCTGAGAGGTGCAAATGAGCTTTGGGAAGGAAGCCCGGTGAGAAGTGCTTCGCTTAGAGCTGGCGGAGGACCACCGGCGATTCTGAGTTTTTCGACTGTAACGATTGTTTCTCGGTGACGCGTGTGGTGGCAGCAAGCAGTGAACCGTAGGAACAGGGGTTTTGAGGGTTTTGTTTACCTTTTCATGATCCATCGACCCGAACCGACCCGAAACCAAGCCCAAATTAACCTATCAATAGCCGTATGATTCTTGTACGTGCAGCCGGTCAAAATCTGAATATTAATTATTGACCGTAAAAGTCAGACATCTTTCCTCTGCACGTGCCACGAATGACGGTACACTTCCTTAAACCTCACCTGCTCAATTCAATATTATATCTGTTCGAAACGCCCTCTCTCCCTCCCTCGTTGTTCTTTTCCCGGAAAACAAGAAGAAATAGAAGAAGCAAGCAGCTTTAAAACATCCCCAAGCTCCTCCCGATGTCGGTTAGTGATCTCTCTCTCTGTTTCTCAGCTTATGCACATCATATATGCGAATATGTATTTGAGTTTGATTCTACTGATCGTGTGTTTGATCCAATCGATTGCTATTCGGGAGTGTATTAACGGCTTATACGCGTAGATCTGTTTGCGTATTCATCATCTCCAGATTTAAGTGCACTTTCGCATTTCCTTCTTTGTATATGAAACTAGACGATTGATTGATTGGGATATGAAACTAGCTTTTTTCTTGGTTTAGTTAGTAGGTCCATAGATGCCAATTTCATGCTCACTTTTTATTATGTTCATTATTCTAACTATCAGCATTCTAGAAATAAAACTTTTGTGCTTTTAGGAGTATAATTTTACTACATCCTTTTATTTTTCATATACATTAGCTTTTTTGGTGCGGTAATTGTTCGTGTTGGGTAACTTGTTTGCTGACTGGTTTTCATGTTGAGTTTTCAGTTTGGAATTGTTAGCTTTTCAGAATGTTGAAAGAGTGAAAAAGCTAATTTATTGAACTACTGATGTGGCCATATATAGCCTTACAGAAAAATAGATAAAACTAGTCCGTGTTTAACAAACCTACTAACGTGGAGATTAACTAGGAAGCAAATATCTAATTCTTAGGAAATAGGGATTATTCGAATCACCTGCTAACAGACCTAAAGACTGATTCAAACCTTAACAAGCTTCAACAGGAATTTTGGTCTTTAGGAGGCTACATATAATATTAATCGGAAGAACATCTGCTCCTGTGTTGCATATCTGGTGGTTTATGTCATCACTTTTTTTTTTACCTTACTCCTTTTATTGTCTCTGCAGGTAAAAACAGTGAAAGTGAGTAATGTTTCCCTCAAAGCAAGTCAGAGGGACCTCAGGGAGTTCTTTTCTTTTTCTGGTGATATAGTACATGTTGAGATGCAAAGGTATTGGGGCGTTGAGTTCTTCAATATATCATAATTCCTTTCTTTCTGTTATTTTTGTCGTTCTTATACCAAGACATGTTGCTTATGCAGCGATAGTGAGCAATCTCAAATTGCATATGTTACCTTCAAAGATTCTCAAGGAGCGGATACTGCTGTTCTTCTTTCAGTAAGTAATTTCTTTCAGCATTGTGTTGAGCTATATCTTCTGTTATTCTTTCCTTTGATGTTTATTTGGGCTGGCATCGGGAGCTCATGGCCAACCTCGTACTGTCACTGGAAAGGAAATAGCTATGGTATCATTTTATCTCTGTTATTTGAGTTTTCTCATATATTTACTTCAAAACCCATTGTAATTTGTGTCTTTGTGCTTAAAGAATTGTAATTGAAACCCTTGCATCATCTAAAAAATGTTTGTTAGTAGTGAGATACGTTTGGCAGGATAAAGTAATTCTTTGCCTTTGGCTGAGTTGCTTCTGGTGATCCAGAGACTGTTCGCGTTGAACATATTGGATAAATAAGCTTTTCATATTTCAAGGGAGAGATAGGGCAGTGGGAGGAGGGGGGATATCTATTTCTTTTGATGTTGCATAAATAAACTATAGTTGTCTATTCAGATCTTTTATCCTCAATTTACATTTCCACCATGAACTAAATGCAGTCTACACTTACCCCACCTATTTTGACTAATGTTATCCTCTCTCTCTTAGAAGAAGGATTAGTATTCTCTGATACGCTTTGAGTAAATTGATTGCAAAAGGATTAGATAACCACTGAATAGTTCATCATAGTTCTGCAATGATTAATTGTTCTTGTTCATCATTTCGATAATTACTGTCCTTTTTTGTGTACTAGGGCTGGTTATACTTGAAGACTAGACGTGTTTATCAACATTACCATATTGTGAAATTGGGTATTACTTGTAATCAAACAACAAAGATAATTATTTTCTCAAATTAATTATTTTCCACATGTTGTGATCATCCTAAATTTTACTTAAGGTTTTACTCTTTATTATACCAGTGTGCTTCTGAGATGTCTGTGTTCTTGGGTAACACTTATTTGTTTTAGTTGATGATATTAATCAACCACTGTAAACGAGACCTATGGTGCTGTCAATGTTTACAATGAGGGAAAGTATATGCTCTTTTTTTTCCCTTTTTTTTCTGGTGACTTATTATTCCTTCCCGATAAGTATGTGAAATTGTAAAATGGAAAGGAATAACCATTGATAGCGATCTTCAGTAACATGTTGGAGCCCCTAATTGGTGATTAAATAATTCCCTGTAACACAGTATTTGACATTTTTATTGTGCATCTATGTGATTAAAGTCTTAACTCATATTTATATTTCATGTCAGGGGGCAACAATCGTAGACCAGACTGTTACCGTGACTCTGGATCAAGATTACCACCTTCCACCTGAAGCTTTAACACCACATGTAAGAGCGTTTTAAGAACTTCGGTTGTTTTCTACATTAGGGCTTCACTGATTTCGTTGTTACTAAAATCTCAGCAAGAAACTATTGTTAAGAACCCTAGTGGAAGGGAATCTGCTCTGACGAAGGCAGAGGATGTGGTCAGTAGTATGCTTGCAAAGGGCTTCATCTTAGGCAAAGATGCGGTCAATAAAGCCAAGGGCTTTGATGAGAAGCATCAGTTAAGGTCAACTGCATCTGCTAAAGTAGCATCTCTTGACAAAAAAATTGGGTTCACTGAGAAGGTAAGCGCTGGTACTGCTGCAGTGAGTGACAAAGTTCGGGAAGTGGATCAGAAATTTCAGGTTTCAGAGAAAACGAAATCAGCGTTTGCAGCTGCCGAGCAAAAAGTCAGTAATGCAGGATCTGCCATCATGAAGAACCGTTATGTTTTTACTGGGGCTGCTTGGGTGACAGATGCTTTCAATAAAGTTGCAAAGGCTGCCGGGGAAGTAGGCCAGAAGGCAAAAGAAAAGGTGGGAGTTGCTGAAGAGGAACAAAAGAGAAAAATGGTAGATGATTTTGCACAGGTTCACCTCTCGGAGTCACCAAACGCATCTGCTGCAAGTGAGCAGCAACCTTCCAAGCCTCCACCTGCTCAAGGTTTGATCCTTTGATTAGCTGCTGTATATTTCCTTTCCCGTTTGAACCTTTGCATTTCTCTTGATTTGCTTGCTGTAAGTCTACCATAATGGAGCAATGAGATTGCCCCGCATATTTGGGGGTATCTTTCATGTAACACATACTTTTCCATAAAACTTGCTAGGCTTTAATACACCATACATTGACGTCAATACCTATTATTAGTTTTGTTTTTGTGTGGCTTTGTGGTTGTTAATTATAAGATGATGAAAAAAATGAGGAGACAGTAGTTTCGCAAACTTTTCGATTTATTTCTAGCAAACAAAAAAAAACAGAAAATTAAGAGAACAAAAAATATATCAACACCGAAATTTGTTATCGCAATTCGGCACACCTTGTTTACATTTACAGGATTCTCAACCAGTTTAATTTTTTCACTAATGATAATAGTTTTATACAAGCTTTACTGAGTCGATATTATTCAACCCTTGGTATTATCTCTCATCTTTACTACCCGTGAAAGAATTTTACACCCAATAATACGACCGACTCGTGTTAACTTCAACAAAATATTTTCTCAACAATCTTTTTAATTAAAAGACAATTAATAAAAACAACTCAAGTGATAAATTAACTAAGAATAAAAACACAAAATACTTAAATAGAAACATAACTTTTTTATGGATTTAGCTCCTCTGCAATAGATCAAAAAGTTATTCACACAAAATAGGCATAATGAGTTGCACTCCCACGACAAATAAGGCATTCACAACCTTCACCACATCAATTGTGCGGCCTACCACAAATGAAGGTAAAAACCATGGAGATATTCACAACAAAACTATGCCAACTTAATTACCAAAGAAAAACTAAGCCAACTCCTTCTGTTGCAGTGCAATGACAGAGGTCAGAGCAGCTCCCTCCTCTACTGCTCCTAATTCCTACGCTGCTTATGGGAAAGAACATAATCAATGCAATGCCGTACACCCGTCTCTCCCTCCAGCTTTTCTAAATTCATACGACTATTTACTCTTCTCCTGTTTATTCTTAAAAATAGAGATTCATTTTATTAAGAAGAAGATGATGACAGTAAGAAGCATATCTAACTTAAAATAGAATTTTATCACAACTGAATCATTATCCAAAAATTCAACAAGCTTATCTTCTTCAAAATATAATTTTATCACAGCTGACCCATTATCCAAAAATCCAACAAGTCAGTCGTGCCTAATTTAAATTCAATCAATTTGAATGTGAAACTGAATTATTTGCTAGGTTCAATTATCCAAAAATGTCAAAATTTAATAATAAGATATATACCGTATATCTTAACAATCTCCTCCTTTTTGACATTATTTGTCACAAATATGAAACTCCTTCTAAATAAAATAATTGGACATATAATCCACATGAGAAAAAAAACTCCCCCTTAATTCGTCATCAAGTTCAAGAAACACCCAAAGAGGCAATAATGAACATCCATCAAATATCTAATCATCCAAATTTCTTCCATTTGGGACAAAAAGATGTCAAAAAACACGACAAATAGTGACACATATATCTTGAAATCTCCCTATGAATGGAACATTCACCATAAACAATCTGATGTCTTCCCCTTGAGACAAAACAGTATCAAAACGCATAATCATAATAATCAACAATAGGTATAACGGAAGAATTATAAGCACACCAAGAATATAATTTACCACCAGTCAATATACATGCTAACATATTATTACTTCAATTCCATCTTCATAAGACTGATCAAATTCATAAACCCAAGCAATTAAAGACGAGTGTTGTCAGTATAATGAGAGAGAGCGATACCCGGGAAAGAGACCCACACTGATGAGAGAGTTGAAGAGTTTTCGATGAAGTCAAATAGAAGTCACAATGCAAACTACTAAAAAGATGGGACGACAATGACAACATAAAAACTAAAGAACTAAAAAAGATAAATCTCTTTTTTTTATGTTTCATTTTTTTTTAAACAACACAAAAAAATACTTAAAAAATGTAAAGTACACAGCACCTGTTCCCTTCGAAAAAACTTAAAATTGACCTTATTCTTCGTCAGATTATCTTTGTCGTCGGTTTTTTCTTCTTAAGTAATTGATTTATCCTATGTCTAAACAGTTTCTTCACAAGCAATAACTAACTGTGAATCTAAACAATTTCTTGTTTTTCCTTTACAATGTCTTTGTGCCTATAATTGACCCTTTCTAATCCAAGTGTGCTTCGGTACCATGGGCTGCTGCTAGAAATTTAATGGAGAGTGTCTAGATTTTTGGTTTTGACCCATTTGAAACATTATTTGTAACATCTTGTAGCATCTCAGCTTTATGTGCTCGATAAGTCCGCAAAAATGACACGTGGGTATAAATCTTCGATTCTTTCTCGATATTTCTTCTTCTCGGATAAATATGAACATATCATTTTTCTCCTTATTCACTTTAGAGCACTCACCCTTATAGCCAATGCCTTGAAAATCTCCTTTAACTTTACCAATTTCCATTAACTTTTATAGCTTTTTTGTGTCTCCATTCAACATTTTCAATCCCTTTTCGATACTTACTAATTTAATTCTAGCTTTAACAAGCTCATCTAATGTAGGTAACAACTTATTCTCTAGATCTTGAATGATGTTCTTCATGGAAGTGTTTTCCTCCTTCAACTTCTCATTTTTCTTATATGTTTGGACCCATTTACCATACATTAACTCATAGGCTTCATAAATACCTTCCTTTTTATCATCTGAAGTACTATCATTACTGTCATAATTTGAGATTGAGCTTTGAGCTGAATCGTCTGCTTTTTTTTCGAAATTTCTCGATTTACCCACTTTTTCGTCTTCAGTTACTTTCTTCTCGATTACTGTTAAACAAGTAACTGGACTTTTGCTGTACCAAGTAACTAACGCAGTACTATTCACAACTTCTTCTTCACTTCCGGATTCATTATCACTCTAAGTGCTCGTATAGGATTTCCATTTTCTCTTCTTCAAGATGTTCACACATTCTGTTTAAACATGTCCAAAGCCTTGACACTCATGACATTGAATTCTCTTTACCTTTCGCTCTCCCTTTTGAGTTTTGGCTTGTTGTTTGAAGTTGTTGTTCGATGAGCTCTCGCCATTTTGCCTAAACTTAGGTCTATCCTTGTTCACTCTCTTCAGCCACTTACTGAATTTTTGTGTTAGTAGCTCCATATCCTCATTCTCATCGGATTTATCTTCTACATCATTCATACCTTTTCCAGTTTTAACTTGTAGTGTCAATCCTTTGCTTCTTTCTCGTTTACCCCTTAAAAGATTCATTTCAAAATTTGTAACCAATTACCTTCTCCAATGACAAATCATTAATGTCGTGGGTCTCCTCTATTGCTGCAATTTTCAGAATAAATTTTGGAGGTAATGATCTCAACGTCTTCTTGACTAGTTTCAGATTGGAATATTTGTTTCCGAGTCGATATGCCTGATTCGCTATATCTCGCAATCTTTCATGACAGTCTCTAATAGTCTCATTTTTCAACCTTCTTCAGTTCTTCAAATCTCACAGCTAACATCTGAAGTTTTGACGCTATCACATATTTGGACCCTTTATAAATAGTCTGTAAAGTATCTCACGCTTCTTTAACTGATTCACAGGTTGATATTATTGAGAAGCGTCCTTCATCAACAGCAATAAAAATTGTGTGCAATGCTTGTGAGTTTCCAAATGCTCTTTCTTCTTCAGCTCATGTCCATTCAGATGGATCTTTTAGAATTGTTTATCCCTTATTGTCAGTAATCATCGGATATGTCCAGCCATGTAACACCGAGTTTCATGCTCTTGTTCTCTGTGCCTAAATAAAGATTCTTATTCATGATTTCCATTTAGGAATTAGGATAATTGGAACTATCCAACAGCGGTGGCCTGATAATTGATGCTCCTTCTCTTATGGCCATAATTGTGAAACCCGGATCTGCATCAACTTGATGTATCAAATTCTGAATCGGTGGCCTTACTCTGATACCAATTGAAAAAAATGAAGAGGGTAGTAGTTTCGCAAACTTTTCAATTTGTTTCTAGCAAACAAAAAAATCTAAAAAATTAAGAGAATCAAAAATAAATTAACACCAAAATTTGTTAACGTAGTTCAACACACCTTGTCTACGTCTGTGCGGCCCTCACCCAGCTTAATTCTTTCACTAACGACAATATTTTTGTACAAGGCTTTACTAAGCTGACACCACTTAACCCTTGAGACTATCCCTCGTACTCATTACCCGTAAAAGAATTTCACACTCAATAATACAACCGATTCACGTTAACCTTAACAGAGAATTTTCTCAACACTCTTTTTAATTAAAAAACAATTAATAAAACAACTCAAGTGATGAATCAACTAAGAATAAAAACAGAAAATACTTGAGGCAGAAACATAACAATATTCCTATGGGTTCAGCTCCTCTGAAATAGATCAGAAAGTTGTTCATACAAAATAGGCACGATGAGTCACACTCCCACGACAAACAAGATATTCACAACCTTCATCACATCAGTTGCGTAGCCTACCACAAATGAAGGTAAAAACCATGGAGATATTCGCAGTAAAACTAATGCTGTGTTTGGTGAACCTTGAATCAGCTATATTTTAGCTGATTCAAGGCTTTCAGCTGTTTGACATGGTCAAACAACTGAATTTTATGTTTGGTAAGAACATGTAAAAATAGATGTTGGAGCTCAAACTGTAACATCTCGTTTCTATATAAAGGGTTTGAACTCTGAAAATTTGGTACATGTGAGATCAATCAGAGAAATTAGGAAAACACATCTCATACTCATGTATTACATAAGGTGCACATGCACATGAATAGTGAATCTTTGCACATAACAATAATTATACATGCATTCATTGACATTCCGGGTATAATTATTAATAAATGTGATTGTTATTGAGAATTGTGATTTGTTGGTATTGAAAATTGTCTTGGAGAGTGTACTTGTTGATTTAGAATTTTTGGAGAATTTTAGGAAAAATTTTCTGAAAAAAATTTGGGGCAATTTCTGGACTAGAAAAAATGCCAAGTGGCAAGACATTTGTTAACTGGTAGTAGAATTTACTGTCAAATGACAATGGAAATTTAGATAAATGATTTTTGGATTTATTAACTAGAGCCATTGAAATTTTGGGAGAAAATTGGAGTAGAAATTAAAATTTGATTGGAAATAAGCCAACTTAGTGCCTTAGAAATGAGACATGTGGCAAGTGACAAGTGTCACTTACCTAACCATGTCTTAAACTTTTATGTGTATTAAAAGACCCTCCTTTTTATTGATCTCCACTATGCTTCTCTTTTTAAAGGCCATTGGTGATTTATTTTGGCTTTCCTCCATCAATTTCGTGGCTTCTCTTCTTCCTCTCTTCTTCTTGATTTTTGACCATCTTTCATGCTACTCTTTTATCTTGCTTTCTCTTCCATTCTCACCAAAAACCCAAACCTTCCAACCTCAAGATGATGATGAACGTGGGTTGCTTGGGAGCTAGGGTTGAGTGAGAGTTTGAAGAGTTTGGAGCTAAACCAAGTAAGTTTTGCTTTCAATGTTTTGGGTATTGTTAAACTAAGCTAGAATGATGGGTAAATTGAGATTGGATGACTTAATTATGTGAATTGTATGTATGGGTCATGAATGATGGAAAGCCTAGGTAAAGTTCTTGCTTTTATATGTGTATGATGATTAATGATGTAGAATGTGATATAGAGATGTTTTGGAAGTTAGAGTTTGAATATAATGATGTTTAGATGAGTGTAGAAAATTGGTTATGAATGGGTAGATATATATGCTCTGTTTTGGTTAATGCTCATTCTAGATCATGATTTGTTTGTGATTGATGTATTAAGTGGAATTGGGTAGATAATGATGAGGAAATGTAGTGAGGAAATGTAATGGAAGAGATAAAATAGGTAGAAGAAGAGTTTGAAAATCTGGAAATTTTCTTTGAGTATGCTTTAATGGATTAGCCATAACTTCTTCTATAGGTGTGAAATTGAGATGATTTTTAGTTTGGATTAAACTAGAGATGTTTGGCTACATTTCTTGTGAAGATATTGACTTTTAATTTTGTCTTTAAAAGTCCCAAATCTTGACATGAATTTAGGAAATTGAGTGCAGCAAAAGTTATGGATAAATGGTTATGTTGTGTTATGTTTTGGGTGTGTGGGAATGTCTTATATTTGGGTGTTTATGATCAAGTGGGGAATATGAGATGTGCATGGAGGATGTTGAGTTGAAATTGGTTATATTTGAAGGAGTTATCCATAGAGATGATGGTTTAAATGTGTTGGGATTTGGTAGTGAATGCATTATAATTTGTGTTTAAATGGTTTTGGAGTGATAATTGCTTAAGAAGAGGTGAATTTGGGATGCTTAAGAGTGTATGTAAGGTTACAATGGGTTTAGCACCTTTTGGAGGAGTTTTGGAGGTGAAAATTTTAGTTAACCCGAAGGTTACACGGCCTGCCCATGTAAATTCACACGGGCCGTGTGTTTTTAGGCGCAGGGACACTATTTCAACAGAAGATTACATGGCTTGATCGTGTTGAATCACACGGTCCGTGTGTTTTGACCCAGAAAATGACAAAATTTCAATTTTTGGTCTTCAAGACAGTTTTAGCTCTATATGTCCTCTTTCTAACCGTATAAAAATGAAATCATTCTAATATCTATAGTGAAAGTTATGGCAATCGCGCCAACATAGGTTCGTTAGGAGTGAGAACATAAGCATGGTCGCTTCTTTTGATCATAACTTCTCTAAACCTCCAAATGACTTGATTCTTCACGCAATAGATTCCTAACACATTTTCCTACATATCCATGAAAAATTGTAGCATTTTGAGTTGAATTGAAAATTTTTGATCGATAGAAAGTGAAGGAATCTGTTGGAGAGTATGAATTGGTATGTTTTCGATGAACATATTTGGGTATTTAGGTTATATCTTGATCTTTAGTCATCCAAATGAGATGGTTTTTGATTTGGAGTAAAGTAGAGAAATAGGGCTACAAAGTATCTGAAGAAGTTGAATTTTGATTCATTCTCTAAAATATTCAAATTCTGGATGGAAAATGTGCATAGTACACTGTTTTTGTATGTGAACAACCCGATAATGCTTAAGGCATATCTTCCAAATTTCTGAACCAAATTGAGTGATTTTGGTGTCAATGGAAATGTAAGACAGAGAAGAACACTTTTATAGAAGAGAATATGACCAAATCACATCAGTTTCACTTTCTAAGTGAACGTGAACAGACCCGAAAGTGTGTGTTTTGGAAAATTCTGAAGCGAGTCAATGAGAAAGGAATGGAGATTTTAATGGTTTTAGTGAGGCATAAACCTAAGTATAAGTTATACTTAGATGAGTTTTGATCTGGGAATGATTTTGTAATGAAATTATTGGTAAAATACTCGGGATTGTCATGAACATGCATTATACATATTTCATTTCAGTCATGTGCAGTATTAAATACTTATGACTGTACAAATTGTGACGTATGTGTATCTTGCATAAATGGGTTATGCAGGCTAAATGTCTGCTTTTAGGCGTTTCCAGAAATTGGAAGCAAATGCTAATTTGGAGCGTACTGTGAGTAGACCTAGATGGTCTCATTTCATTGTTGCTTTATTTGATTTTTGTATTAATTGACTGTTGAATATTGATATGAATGCGTCTTGACTATTGATTCCGGACAGAAGGT
>JAOTAX010000001.1:15885398-15902398 GCA_025629825.1 Erythroxylum guanchezii
AAATCTCCCATAATCTTCATTTTTAATGTCTCAATCATGTTGAAGATTGTTTCCTTCTTGATTCCTCAATGATTTATGATTGCTTCTAGATTTCTTTCGATCCAAAACACCTGCAATAGATTTCTTAACCAATTCTATATATTTTATTATCATCAAAACATAAAGGAATTTAATTTGTCAACCACCATTGGTCTAACATATTGATGTGACATTAAATTTACGAAGAGTTAATATTATTTAATTTTCATCTAAAATGATTATATTAGAAAAATTGGTTAGTTTGTGTTAAAAGCATTGATATTATAGTATTTTTTCTACAAGATTATGATTTAGAATCTGATTTATTAATTTAATTACAATCAAATAGGAATTTAATTTATGTTCATGTTGATAATAAATAATTTTAAATTACTAACATATAAATAAAAATTAAAATAGAGAGTATATTACACATGCACCACGTAATCACAGCAGAACGGAAGGGAGTAAAAATTAAAAATATAAAATCGAGGGAGATCAAAGAAAGGCAAAAACACGCGGCACGCAAGCACACGGATTAGGTCTCTCTATGGGAAAGTGAACATAGTAAAGGCAAATGTCTAGAAGATTGTGTGTAATATAACGTTCTGGATATTGCAGCCAAGAAAGTAGAGGATGGTCCTATGGGAGATCACGGTGGCTACGGCCTATTTCTTAGGGCTGAAGCGGACCTACAGACTCGCTTCGAAGATCCAAAGAAAGATCGCCAGCCCCAAACACCCCAAGATCACTCAGTTTATTCGCAGGTATTTGATGTCCAAAATTTCCCATTTCTTTCTTTTAGTCTAATCTCTATGTATCTGTGATGTGTCTGCCCCTTTGGATATAATGAATATGCGGGAATGTGTTTTTCCTGGCACTGATGACTGATATAGAGAAATGGGATCATTGTTCAAATTGAATGATATGTAGTGTAGTGGCAACTCCATGAATGATTACTGGTCTCCCGTACTTGGTTGAGAAACTTGTGTGGTTGGATGAAATCTACCAGCACTGGCCTTATATAGTCACTTATGTCTTTTTAACTGGATCTTGTTCTCTAGACTTACTGCAATGTAGTATTTGATAAATGGAACATCATTAATATGCCAGTGGTCTTCTATGGGCATTGAAGCTTCTTATATATGGCACACATGGGTTTCCATCATTGAGTTTACTGCTGTTAGTAGTATATGGGCTATTTTTATTCATGGTATTACAGATCCAAACTACTTTGATGGCCATAACCAACACTAAACACAATTATGCGCTTACTTTTGCATAGACGAACCAGGGCTGTCTTTGATGTTGCACTCCAGGTTCACCATAATATACAACAGCGAGATATAGTTGGGCGGAATGTCGGTGACTCGATTCTACGATGGCTGGACAGCATGAAACCTTCTACTAACATACGTAGTACCTCATTGACTGCCTTAAAAAATGCAAGGTCGAACATGAAGATGACGAAGTGGGATAGTGTCTCTTCCCATTTGAAGAGTTCTGGGAGCATGCAGGCCTCCGGGCTCCAAGAATATAAGAGGCACCTGTTTACCTCATCAAAAAATGTGTGGTCAATGTCCCTTCCTACCATTACATTGATGCGGCCGTTTAGACCAGCTGGCTCTGTTATTCAATACAGGCACTTGAGCTTCTGGGACCCTGGAATGTTGAGACCTGATTACGGATATGGGGGATTAAGTGGGTCTGATGGAGTTATTCGGAAGGACATAATGCAGTATCTTCTGCAAAATTGATTGTGCCAGATGGTTTCTGTTCCTTTTTACATGTGATTGCAAACAGTTGGATTATCAGATCAAGTTTTCAAGAAAATGAATTTGAGGCTTGATATGTACATTGTGCCGTGATGCCAAGCCTGAGAAACCAATCGCCTGTAACTTTTGTTCCCGAATCCATCTGCATAATAAATGTCCTTATTATAGTTTTTATATTTTCTTTTGTGATCCAATTTTTGGTATAATTTATGCGATCTAGAAATCATAGGTATTTACATAATAAAAAAGAAAGGAAAATGTTTTTGATGTTTCAATATTTTGAATTGCAATCTGCGACCACAATGTGATTTGGATCGTTACTGCAATTTACCTCAATTTCGATCATATTTTCTGCAATTACTTTTGCATTGTCTGTTATTACTGCAATCGTGCACAACTGTAATATTGTAACTGCAGTTTGACTGGCGCAATTCCTATTACATAAACCTTTCCATGCCATTGGCATGTTGTGAGCATGACCATTTACCTACTTCTAAGAGACTTGTAAGATCAGACTTACACAATATAAGTATGGAATAGTTTTAAAATGATCATTAAACGTTATAATCATGGTTTTGTTTTCAATTCATTTTCAGACTAGATGCCTTTTCTATTTACATGGTGAAGTTTGATTTCAATTCTATTGCTTTAAATGTTGAATCTGGAACACTGTTCCCATCACCAACGTGTTGACCTCATCAGACTCGCCGCCAAGCACCTTCAATCACCTCAAAGCTTGACTATAGGAATTGCTTATCTCTAGTTCATAAGGTGGAGCAAGAATAATCAGCTGGACAGCTATCCTACTTCCATATTCAGGGAGACTCCAACTTATCAACTCCATTCTTAGCCAAATCCAAGGTTGAACTTGATTTTCTTCAATTTCAGTCTATTTTTATGTTCCATTCTCTAAGTTTATGTAGACTTTCCCTACCTCCTCCATTACTCTGTTATGTTTCCTTTTCGCAAACTAATTGTGGACTGGCATCTATTGTAAAGGTTTTGCTCATATGGAGTTGTCGCCTACTTATTTCTCCTTTCAACTTGATTGTACTTGTCAGAAATCTGTTTTGCATTAGCAGACGGAGCTCTCTGGGTCATAATCTGCCACAGGAATATGCTATATTCATATATACCTGTATTTGCCAAGGTGGCAACACACTGCTTCTATGGATGTATATTGTATTTGTGATACTTAAGTCCAAGTAGAAGAAGAAGATATAATGCTTAAGAACTTCTCCAACTTCACAGATTTCAGACACTTGTATATAATCTTACCCAGATTTTGATACGTGGATTAGTTTTGTTACGAGATGAGGCAGTCATCAATACCAGTGATTCTGTAGAATTTTTGACATAATTGTGATATTAGATTCATTTCATGTCCTAATTGATTATTAGTTGTTCACAAGAGTTTTTCGTGTGAACTCTATGGCTCAAAAGTAGTTTCCACAATCTGCAGTTTCTTTCTGAGGCCTCTTCATTTGCAACTCTCTGCATGAAACTCTCTTATACTGAAAATTTCTTGTTACTAGCGATAAACGCCAGCTCTTCAAGTTCATTTGAGTAGCCTGATTTATGGAGCATATTCTTGCAATTGTTATGAAACTACAGGGGGTGCATCCTCAACTTCAGGTTTTATACCAGATCTGTTCTTCACCGTAATACCTTTTGTTTTTCTGACAGATTATTAAGAACAGCGGAAAATTTAATAAGAAACAGATCAAACATTGTTCCTCTTCCACTGGAAGTGGAAAGTTTTTCCAGCAAGGAAAAACAAGCTGTGCATGGAGCCTCGGCTCAAGTGCAAATGAAAATTACTAGCTTATCACATTCTCACAACCTTTTATGCTGTGCCATCTGCATGTTTACAAACAGTTTCACTTAGACAGACAATTGAGGAACGCTGAGAAGATCTAGTTTACTTCTCATTCAAGGAAGGATGAAGATGATACAACAAAATGCCTCCCAAGTAACCTCACAAGCAAGATCTTAAACTTTGAAATGGCAGGTAAACTAGGTTCCTTTCTGATCACCATCAAGATGTCTAACAATATCTGTTTTATGATATGAGTAAGATGTTGCAGTAAACAACCATGAAAACTCCATAAATAAAACCTTCATGGTTCGACCCTCATATTTGAGCCACCAAAAGTTCTCTAATTCAACAGCACAACTTCCACACAATTTCCCATCACAAAACCGAACATCAATTTTTTCACAAAGATTGCACCTTTAATAATATGAAACCAGAAGCATATATATGTACCAGATCATACGCACTCCTAGTGATTCAAGCCCAAGAATTATCAAAAGCAGCAACTGAAATTGCCTGAGCAAACTCCTCAAAACTAATTCTTCCGTCTCCGTCGGAGTCCGCCTCCTTTATCATCCCTGCCAACTCCTCAGCGGTGAGTGCATGGCCTAGCTTTGCCATAGAGTGCGCCAATTCAGCCGCCGTGATGAACCCATTTCCATCTCTATCAAACATCTTGAACAACTGCTTTAACTGCTCGTCGCTGTAGGGTGACTTCTCAGGTAACAACTCCGGCATCACAAGGGCTACAAACTCCGAGAACTCCACCAAACCATTGCTGTTTGTATCAACCTTCTGTATCAGGGTTTCAAGCTGGTCAGGGCTAGGTTTTAGCCCTAAGGACCGGAGCAATGAACCTAACTCGAGCTGAGTTAGGCTTCCATCTTTGTTTCGATCAAACGATCGAAATATTTCATGTAGCTCTGCTATCTGCTCATTCTCGAACTTTAAAGGTTGTTTGCTGCTCATGTTAACAAGAAAAAGTTACGATCTTTCACCTTATGTTCTACTACTTCTCTCCCCCCTTTGGATCTGAGATGGCGAACTAATTCTAAGTTCTGTTTTTGAAACCTTTAGAAAATGTCCTAAAGTCTCCCGAAACATGCATGAATTTATGAGGAGAAAGTGGGAAAAGAGAGAGAAACTGCAGTGTTAAGAGAATATTAGACAAAAGAAAGATGGAAACTTCCTTTTTGTTTGGGATGAAAATCACATTCACCTAAAACTCAAAACTCTAACCTTCTTGATCCTAACACATTCTTCATTCAGTAACCATGGAATTTGGAAAGAATGTGATTTGTATTCCTTGCAGGAGAAAGGGTAGAGAGATCCAAGAATGACTCACACCATGAAAGAGTCTACAATGATCTGCTTTTGGTTGTATTTTCATTAGATGTATTATGTATGCATATATAGGATTGATTCTTCTGTGCAGTTTACAAGAACATTCACCAAGACTCAATGCTAATGATAGAGATTGGTAACAAATAATTTGAATAAAAATAAAATAAAATGTTTGATTCTTATATTTTCTTGATTTCAGGAGTGGTTTATTCATTTCTATTCCGTGATTGGAGCATACGGACCGCGTTCATGGCTGGCAAACTAGCGAGAAGTCAAGGTTAGACTTTGTCAACTTGTTGAGCCAAGAAACTTTCTCACAAGTTCATCGGTCTTCCCCTTTAGTTGAAAAATTAATCATTTGTAACACTCCGGCTCGTAACTTGGAAGTAGTTTCTAGATTTAAGAGTTGTTATTATTATTTTTTGAGAAATTCAAAGATATTTATTTCTTAGGTCTATTTCAGCAAGATCTTATATAAAAATAGTCAGAGGAAGACAGAAACAGGTCGATCAGGGAGGAGAGGTTCCACTCCACAATCTCAAGCAGACAAGAAAGTCCAAGCTTGCTTAGCTGTTAGGTAACAACATTATTCAACTGAGTAGGGTAAGCCACAGATATGTTGGTAGGTGGATAGGACCATTCACTACTAACTACTACAAGTTTATTCATCATCAAACTAAACCGAAACCCCCCATCTTTTTGTTATACTTACAATGTAAAAAGAATATTAATCAGAGGACTTTGGATCTTATTAAGTTTCTATACTTATCCTTGCTAATGCTAAAGACAGCTGCTTTTTTACTGTTTTCACACATTCCCTTCCCGCAAGATATGCAAAAGGGAGGAAAGCAAGATCCAACTTTACAGAAATGCACCTTACTACTGACTTAGGAGAGGACTTCCTTCTCTAGCAAGAACAAAAAGGCCACCATCCCCTCTTGAGATGCGAAGATCCTCATCAAGGTAGGTGATGAGAAGCCAGGAAGTTGAACGATTCCCAGGAATGGGGACCTTAAGTGGTGACTGTCCAGAAATAGTTCCTGAAATGTTTGCTACTGCATCCTGCAGAGGATTGAGAGCTTGCTGTACAGGTGACAAATTGATGTTTTGCCCAAAGATATCTACATTTTCAGGTATATCGACATTGGCCTTTATCTCTGGAGGCTGAAAAGTCCCTTCCTTAAATTCAACCTGAGATTATAAAAAAAGCAATATATTCCAACCCATCACTGCTATGAAATAGTTAATACCATCAAATGGCTCAGACACTGAACCTCAAGATAGCTTATTTCGTTTTAAAGTTTTTCTTTTTCAGGTCCAGACTTGAAGTTGAAAATACGAGACGAAATTTCAAACGATATATGATCACTCGTGCCGCTTTCTTTCTTTTGTCACAACCTTTCATAGTTCTTAGAAGTACCTGTATTCTTGAAGGACTTCGGACCTCAAAAGTGGCAGAAGCACTGAAAGAGTAAGTCGCAAAAGGGCTTGACAAGGTGATGGAGTTCACAATGGAAAGATTGCTGGTTTCAATCGCTTGAGATATCCTTTCCACTTTCAACAAGGGTAACGTGCCTACAGCCAGAAGCGGCAACAGCTCAGAAAATGAAGTGTATCTGTGAATTTAAAAAACAAAATTAGTGAGAAAATTTTGATGAAGTAAAATTACAAAATACAGGAGAAAACTATATTCCAGGTTTTGGCAAAAGGATGCTCATTCGTTTGTCTCAGATAATACAAAATCCTGTATATATACGAGACGCGACCATAGAACCAGCATTACTCTACTTGCAATGTTTCATTATGTTACAATTTTTTGAAATACTTCTCAAGCATAAAAGGTAAAACATAAAGTAATGCATGCAATTGCATTAAAAAGTTATGATGAAATCACTGATGTCAAATGAAAGCCAAGAACAGACATGTTTATGCCCTAGAAAAAGAATACTAAATTGAAGAAAGAAACTTTTTGGTGTGCATGGACAAAATTTCTTAGTAACTAACCGTTAACACATGCATCTTCAGTGCAAATTATGTTTCTATCATTAAGCACCGCACTGTCAGAGATAAAAACTTGAAAACAGCCACCAGCTCCATCTATGCTTGGGAATGCTTGTAAAAACTGTCCGCATCTTTGAACAAGAATTACTAGATGCTGCGACGAGTGTAGCATTATAGAATTTGGTTTGAAAAATTTGAATGAGGTAATGGAACAAGTAGAGCAATATGTGAAAAAAATAAGACACAAGAAATTTACATTGTTCATCCCTTTAAGATGGGCTACTTTTACTGCCGAAGACAATCAAAGAAGTTTTTACTAAGAGAAAAATGAGAAAATTACAAAACACTCAATATTTTTCATTCAACCCTTTAACCCAAAACTCACATATAATGCTTTCGTATTCTCACCCAAATTACCTCACAAAATGACCTCTTGTTTTTCACTCAAACTCTCTATATCTTTTGTTTTTCACTCTCTCTGTCTTTTTTTTTCATGAATATGGTGATTTTCTTTTTATAGGCAAAAACAATATAAAATTAGTTAAAACAAATCTTTGGCACACACACATGGATTTGTATGGTTACCAACCATTGACAAAAGAAAGGGGACGGTGCGAACAATCTTTGAAAAAAAAAATTGTCAACTTTGACAATTTCAAAACACACCAAACAAATTTTAATCTTATTTTGAAATTGGGACTCCGTGAAAAATTCATTCAATTATCTTCGTCATTGCTCATTTAGGGCATTTATCATGATTTGTACATTCCGATCAAGTCCAAGCAATACTTGAACTTACTTATAAGTAGAGGCTTTGTCAACATGTCTGCTGAATTATTTGCAGTACCAATCTTCTTCACAATAATATTTCCTTGTAAAATTATATCTCGGACAAAATAGTACTTAACATCAATGTGCTTTGTTCTTTCATGAAATATTTGATCTTTGGTCAGATGGATAACATTTTGACTATCATAAAGAACAATGATCAACTATTGATCTGAATTAAATTCACCAAATAAGCCTCGTAACTAAATAACTTCCTTAATTACCTCCATAGCAACCATGTATTATGCTTTTGTAGTAAACAATGCAACTATAGATTGTAAGGTAGTCTTCCAACTGATGACATTATTTCCAAGTGTGAATACATAATTGACAATTGATCTCCTTTTATCCAACTCATTTATATAATCTGAGTCAACAAAATCAACTACATCATTCTTACTCCTGCTAAACTCCAAACAAGAGCGAGTATCGCGTAAATATCTCAAAATCCATTTTACTGCATATCAAAGTTCTTTCTCTGAAGTAGCCATATATACAGACTAAGGAATTTGTGTCATGGACTTAATTTCTGCATAAGAATGGCAAATGTGGCTCAGCCCGGCCCAGTCTGACTTTAATCCAGGTTGTCCCGACTTGTGGCCCGACTGGAAGGTACAAAATGACATCGTTTTTTCATTTAAAAATCAGTCAAGCCTGACCCTCCCGTGACCTGTCGAGCTAGGGCATAACAACCACCCATTTGGCACAATCATCACAAGAAACAACTTCTGAATAAGTGGAAGGCTCAACCACACTTTTTATTCTTGTGCTATTGCAAATGCATATGCTACCAAATTTGCATCAACATATCTCCTTGATGGTTCAATTTCTATCCTAGGTCTATTTATTGCAATGGAATACTCTTCCTCTTCTTCTGATGAAGTTTCTTCCTTTTCCTCCGTTATGGCTTCCTTTTTGTGATTGTGGGGTCGTGGATATGCTCCGAAGAGATGTTTTTTGAAGGACGATTCTCCAGCTCAAACTCCACTTGCTTGGGCGTACTCTTCACACCTGTATCAAAAGAAATAGGGGCCTCGTCCTTTCAGTGAAGCATAGCTGATTCATCAAAAATGACATCCTTACTAATTATTAGTTTGTGCACCTTAGGATCAAGACAACATTATTTATATCCTTTGACGCCATCAAAATATCCAATAAATATGCACTTTTTGGATCTGGGTTCTAATTTTCCATCATTAACATGTAGATATGCTAGGCACCCAAAATTTTTTAAATTTGAATAATCGGTAAGCTTGTCAGACCATATCTCTTCTAGAGTCTTACAATCAATAGTTGTCGATAGAAAGAGATTTATCAAGTAACATGTTGTGATACGCTTTAGCCCAAAAATCTTTTGATAGGCCAGAGTTGGACAACATACAACGAACTTTCTCCAAATTATTCTGTTCATTCTTTCTACCACACTGGTTCATTGTGATGTACCTTTGATTGTTAGATGGTGGACTATTTCTTCATTCTTGCAAAAATCATTAAATTCACCTTAACAAAACTATAAGCCATCATCTATCCTGATATGCTTTATCTTCCTCCCAGACATTTTTTCAACCAGTGCCTTCTATTGTTTGAAAATGTTAAACACATCATTCTTGTGTTTAAGAAAATATGTCCATACCTTCCTAAAGTAATCATCAATGAAGGTAAGCATACACCGAGCACCACCTTTTGAAGAGACACGTGCAGGTCCCCCAAGATCAGAGTGAATAAAGTCTAGAGTGCCTTTCGTCTTGTGAATAGCAATAGAAAAACCAACTCTTTTCTGCTTATCGAATACACAATGTTCACAAAAATTTAATTTTGACACATTTTGGTTACATAGAATACCTCTTTTGCTTAGTAGTATCAAACCCCTTTCACTCATATGTCCCAGCCTCATATGTCATAATCTGGTGACATTGACTCTGATAGAACTAACGTGGTCACATCAGCTACTCTGATAATAGACGTTCCTTGCAACACGTACAATTTACCAATTTGAAAAGCCTTTATCATGACCAGGGCACCTGTAACTACTCTGAGAACTCCACCTCCACCAGTGTAACAATAGCCTTTTGAATCCAAGGTACTTAAAAAGATATGATTTCTCTTTAAGTATGGGATATGGCGAACATCTGTCAACATTCTTACTATACCATCAAACATTTTTAATTTGATAGTGCCTACACAACAACTTTACAAGCTTGATTGTTGCCCATTAACACAACTCTACCATCAACTGGCTTATAGGTGGAGAACCAGTCTTTGTTGGGACACGTGTGAAATGAGCAGGCAGTGGATCCATTCATCTCGTGGTCTAGATCCTTCTTCACTCACCAAAAGAACATCTGCTTGCTCCTCCTTTTGTACAACATTGGCTTCAACTTGCTTTTCTTTATTCTCTCAGTCTAGCTTGTTTTTGAGCTTGTAACAACAGCTACAACATGCCCTTCTTTTTGCAATATCTACAAAATCCATTTATGACTTTGGACTTTGATCTTGGCTTGTGCCTGTTACTGCTACTGGAGTTTCTGTCTGTTGGTATTCCTATAACAATTAGTCCTTTTGCAGGATTACTCTGGTTTGAGACGAACTCCTTATCAATAATATCTTTTGAAAGTCAATCAGATTTGACATACAATCAGATTTGACCTCCTCTAATCTGAGAGAATCTCGACCATAAATAATAGTCTCTCGAAAATTCTTGTAAGATGGAGGTAAGGAGTGGAGCAACATGAGAGCTTGGTCTTTTTGATCATACTTGATGTCCACGTTCTCAAGATCCATGAGAACTGAACTAAAATCATCATGTGATTTGAAAGAATCACCTTCTACCATATGGAGCCTGTGCAAGTAGTGCTTTGCAACCAACTTGCTAACGAGACTCTGTCATATATAAAAATTCCAACTTATGCCATAATAAAGCAACTGTCTTCTCATGAATAACTTCATGTAAGACATTTGAAAGGCTCAAGTGAATGGCAACTATGGCTTTTTCATCCATGCCTAGCTTTTGGGCATTAGTTAATTCGCCTAGCATTCCGTCCTTTCCCAACAAGGCCTTCTGCACACCATTTTGCATCAAGACTGCATGCATCTTGACTTTCCACAAAGCAAAGCTGGTGTTGCAGTCGAATTTCTCAAAAGCAAATCTTTTGGCATGAAAGACGTTAAACTTGTAAGTAGTCCTCTTGCTGCTCATTTTAGGCTTTCAGCTGCTTTATCACCACAAACAAATGCAAAAATTAAGTCCATGGCACAAGTTCCTTACTCTAATGCAGCTGGTAGTATGATGTATACAATAGTTTGCACACACGTTTGCACACACGTCCTAACATTTTACATGTTGTTAGTATAGTGAGTAGATATATGACTAATCCAGGGAAAGAACATTGGCATGCAGTAAAATGAGTTTTGAGATATTTACGTGGCACAACTAACTCTTATTTGGAATTTGACAGGAGTAAGAATGATGTAGTTAGTTTTGTAGACTCAGATTATGCAGGTGATTTGGATAAAAGGAGATCAATCATCAATTATGTATTCACACCTGGAAGCAATGTCATCAGTTGGAAAGCTACCTTATAGCCTACAGTTGCATTGTCCACTATAGAAGCAAAATACATGACTGCTACAGAGGCAATTAAGGAAGCTATTTCGATACGAAGCTTATTTGATGAATTAAATTCGGATCAATAGGTAACCGTTGTTTATTGTGACAGTCAAAGTATTATCCATCTAATCAAATGTTTCATGAAAAAACAAAGCATATTGATGACAAGCACCATTTTGTCAGAGATATAATTTTGCAAGGAAATATTATTGTGAAGAAGATTGGTACTGCTAATAATCCAACAGATATATTAATAAAGCCTCCACTTATAAGCAAGTTCAAGTATTACTTAGATTTGATCGAAATATGCAAATCATAATAAATGTCCTAAATGGCGATAACAAAGATAATTGAAGAAATTTTCATAAAGTCCCAAATTCAAAACAAGGTGGAGATTTGTTAGGTGTGTTTTGAAATTGTCAAAGTTGACAATTTTTTTTCCAAAGATTATTGGCATTATTGGCACCATCCTCCTTTTGTCAATGATTAGTAACCATGCAAATCTATGCATGTGCGTCAAAATTTTGTTTTGACTAATTTTACATTCTTTTAGCCTATAAAAAGAAAGTCACTTTATTCATGAAAAAGAGACAAAGAGAGTGAAAAACAAGAGGTCATTTTGTGAGGCCATTTGTGAGGTATTTTGAGTGAAAATAAGAGTATTATATGTGAGTTTTGGGTATAACTGGGTTAAAAGTTTGAGAGAAAATATTAAGTGTTTTGTAATTTTCTATTTTTTTCCCTTAGTGAAAATTTCTTGACTATTTTTGCTCGTGAATGTCTCCCATCTCAAAGAGGTAAATCACGTAAATTTCTTATGTCTTATTTTTTTCACATATTTCTCTACTTCTTGTTCCAGTACTCCATTTAAATTTTTCAAACAAAATTCTACGATCCTATACTCGTCGCAACAAATTGGTATTAAAGTTGTGATTAGAAGTTTTGTTTGAAGATGGCAACACTAGAAAACCCTTGCACTATAACTACCTTCAACAGCAACCTTTGAGACTTATTAGGAATTCTTCCTTTACCTAATTCATTAGAAATAGGTTCATCTAGTAACCCTTTTAAAAAAAATTTGCCTATCTGAATAGAGATTATTGAAGAAAAAATAACTACCTTCAAAAGCATCCTTTGAGGCTCGATAGGAATTCTTCCTTTCTGAATATCTAATGGATTAGAAATAGGTTCACCTAGTGACCCTGTCAAAAGATTTTCAAAGATAAGAGAAATGGCGTCAACATTGCTTTACTATATTCAGCCCCTATGGTCCAGGTCTGCAATTTAACATCCGTCACTGTTCATTCTCTTGCAATCATTCTCAAGGCAAGTTGCTTATTGGAAATTTGCAGCAAAGGACTTTTGGCATGAGCTTCTTGAAAATCGGTTAATATGCCTCTGAAATCCATTTGACTAAATATATGCCCCAACCGTTGTAGAAAGAAATTAACACACAAATCTTGAGAAGAGGAAAGGAAGTTTTCATACAAATATATCTATAAGTAAACCAATATAGTAATCAGCCAAATAAATCAATGGAAAAATCCGTCAGTGGATCCCTTCTCCTCCCCTGTCAATCACTGACAGACAAAAAATCATTGATAGACGTTTCTCCACTACAATCTCAAGTTTTTTTAAACAAAAACCATCTTAGGTTCTGAAGCTGATTACCAACTCCTGAGACAAAGAAATATCCTTGGATTTAAAATTGTGCAGATCTCATCTCAATTGAAAGCTCCCCCATGCACTAACGATTCAAAAGTTAGCAAACGTCTACCATCAAAGACAGCCTATTTGTTTCCAGAAAATTGAAGACTTGAAATTATAGCTCAAAATTATGTTTTAACATCAACACGAGTTGAGAACTATCTGAGCATCTTCCACTTTCAGTTCATAAATAAGGTCAGTTAGTATGAGAATCCCATTTATTTACTGTATTATCAACTTTAGGCTATTTTTAGTTGGATGTTTATTAATAGAATAAAATGGAATGTAATATTATTCCATCGTTTATAATAAGGGTTTATAATAAAATAGATAAAAAGGGAGAGTTTCAAATTACATCTCATTCCATTCTAAATAGTAAAAATAAGTTACCTCCGATTTAAGAAATAATAAAAATAATTTACCTCCGATTTGAGAGGTTTATAATAAAATATAACATGATAAACAACATTTTACCGTACTACATTATGAACCCTTCTTTACATTTGATTATATTACATTATGAATCTTTTCATCCCGTCCAGACAACAATTTTCTAATATTACATTCATTTAAATTTCATCCCGTTATAAAATATTCCATTTAATTATAAACAATTCTATTCCATTAAAAACTTTACTACCGACATAATATAACCTAAGTTAAAATTCGAGTACTCTGAAACAAAATGATCACTCATCCTTCACTCTCAAGTCACAGCCAGCCAACCTTGCATAAATATCCCACACTCAACGTACGCAACTCCCATAACCACAATACAATTACAACATGAACACCTCAAGAACTAGCAACAAAATCTTAACTTTTTAACTAAAAAATAATAAAGAAGAAGAAGAAGAACTTACACTAAAACCCAGTTGCCATCAAGCAGCTCTTTTGACTCCACAGGATCTGGCGTCGGGTTCAAAGCCTCCAACTGATTAACAAGCTCCAAAACCTCGGCCCGAACCTCACTGCCTGTCCGAAACCCAAAATTGGTTCCATAAACTATATCCACCAAACGCCTCTTCAAGTCTTCAACTCTACCGTCCTTTTCCACAGTCAGGCCAGATGTCTGCGTGCTGGCACGGCCTTTTGTGTAACCCTCCTCCCACTCGTCCTCGTTCTCCGGAGGATCCGCATCAGGAGCACTCGGGTTCTCGGGTTCATGTTCGGACTTCTCGCCCCATTCGTCGGTTATGCTGAGAGGTCTTGGAGAGTCCTGATCGGAGGCGTCATCGGAGGTGGCGAACAAAGGGGAGATAGAGGGAAATATGGTTTTGGCATTTGAAATGGTGTGGTCGAAGGAAAGGAGGCGAGGTTTAAGGGTGTTGCAGGAGAAGGGAACGGAAGGCGGCGACTGTTTGGTAGTGGAGGTGAACGAGAGTTGCGAAGATGGGGACTTGGACAAGAAGAGAGAAGTGCAGTGTGAGGTGGTGAGAAGTGCCATTGACGAGGGATGCTGTATGTGTTCAATCAAGAGACTCCGTGTTGGGCAAAGTTTGGCTTGTCCTTTGAAGCTTACAAGGCCTTGTATTGTCTCTACTCTCAACCACCCATCTTTTTTCATTTTAATTAATTTTGTTTTTAAAAAATAATCTTACAAATTACGGAGCATCGAAGATCGAACACGTATTTTAATTAAATTAACCACTCACTTGAATAATATATTTAATTTAACTAACTTTTATAAAACTCACTATTTTTGTTTAATTTAAAATTTGAATTATTTAAATTATATATAATATCTAACTTTAAAAGCAAAAGACATCATAAGAGAGAAGTTGTAAACTCCCCTCAAAACCAGGCCCAGTCAAACAGGTGCAGGTCCAAAGGTAAACTCAAAGTGACCTTAGCAAAATCGTATGATTCAACTCCAATAATGCGTCTGAGAAGACAAAAGAAAGTATAAAGAAATGGAATGGATGTATCATATCTTATGATACTAGTGGACCTACGCAACACCACCTATACGTGGTAGTCTCTTAATATGGTGGTCCTTTCATACCAAAACATTTCGTCAAGATTATGCTCAATAGTAGTAAAAAAAAAAAAAAAGAATATGCCCAATAGTAGATTTGACATTTTGGTGGGTCTAATTTGGAACCAACTCAATCAAGAATATTATCATCGTCATTATCACACCTAATATGAAGTTCTACAATTAAGCAGGATCTGGAGAGGTTTGATAGTACGTAGTGTTACCCCTACATAATAAAGAGATTGTTTTTAATAGACCTATATGTAGATGTGACAATAAAAGAGTAATACAAATTAAAGAGTAAACAAGTAAAACTGACACTATAAATAATTATGTAAATAAAATTGTAATAAATACATAAATTATAACTCGACTTTTAAAAATAAAATATATTTTAAAACTAAAATATAACGAAATATATCATTTCTTTATCTGTAGAAAAGCATCAATACGCAGATGATAAAAGAACAATAAAGCATCAAAGAACTCGAAAAAAAACAAAACAAAAACATATAGAAACGCAAAACGTCTGACACCATAAGATCATTAAGCATAAATTTAATTTTGACATAAACCAAACAATATCAGATGTAAAGAGATCAAGATAATAAGACCCATAAAGCATTGCACACTAAATCAAACAAAGAAGCTAATATCAAAAGCAAAAAACCATAAGAATAGAAATTTCAGAAAACCTAGAAAACACCTAAGCAAAATAGGCTGATTAATCAAGAACCATACCTGAAAAGAGGAGGCTGCAGAGAAGGAGAAGGAAGAGAGACTGAGAGTGCCAAGAAAGAGGGAGAGCAACTTTGACATACCTCTTGTTTAATCCTAAACAAATGAACCGCTTGTTTACATACATCGTTGAAGAAGAGTGCATAACCTTCATAAGAAAAAGGGGCGAGAGGATTGGCATATATCCGGTGCTCCATCATCATCGTCCATATCTAACTTTTTGGTGCTCGTTGCTCTACTATCATTATGAAAAACATAAAAGAAAAAGGCAACAACTTAGATGCCTTGTGAATCCATACAGATGATTTATATCCATTTTAGAATCCTTTTGATCTCAGCACATGACTCAATAAGCAAAAACAGGAAACTTCAATCATAAACCCAGCCATGCAAAAGAAACAAAGACCAAAATAAAAACAAGTATAGCATCATTTTCATCCATCTCCAGAATCTCAGAATCTTTGAAGAAATCTTAACTTTTAGAAGAATATAAGCTGCTGGTGTTAGGAATAAGGGGCAATACGAGAAGAAACACTACAAGAAATTACCCATTTACCGACGGAACATAATGTCGGTAAACGGCAGAATTCCGTTGGCAAAATAAATTACCAACGGAAATCAACGACGAACAAAGGAGTCGTTAACAGGGTCGTAGGTAACTTTAACGACGGACTTTAATTTGTGTTTCCGTCGGTAATTTACCAAAGGGTGATGTTCCGTTGGTATAAGTTACCGACAAAAAATTTAGAGGGCGTAACCGTCAGAAACATTCACCAACGGACGTGTTTCCGTCGGTAAACCGAAGTTAATGAAATGGAATATTTGTCATATTTACTGACGGAGTATGCAATACCGTCGCAAAAACAAATCTAATTTACCGGCATACTGTTTGCCGTCGGTAAACCGAGTCAATGAAATTGCAAAAGTATGTTCCGTCGGTAAACGAATATATGTTACCGATGGTATTAGGGATTCCGTCGGTAAAATACATTGATACTCCAACGATAATTTATATTCCATCAATAATTAGAAGTAAGAAACTTTTTTAAAAGAAACCGATTTCATGATCTTGTGATAAACGCATAATTTTAAATGTTATCAATTATATATGCATAATATATTAATTTGTATATATATATAATTTGTTTAATCAGAAAATTAATTGATGATATAAAGTTAAAATTATTT
>JAOTAX010000001.1:15902498-15922852 GCA_025629825.1 Erythroxylum guanchezii
AAATGTTGAACAACAATAACAACACATGTATAGCATTCATTTGTAAAGTTCCAAACTTGGAAAACTTATATCTGTCAAAAGCTTAGATCTACGAGATACTTATAAAAAACGACCTATACCCAACCAAGCTAAAACAGAGATAGCAACAAACAGATGTCTGGTTTAATCGATTAGTAGGTTTTCGTAAAAGCAACTTTAAGCTCCTCAAGAGTAACCAGAAATCAGCATTTTTGAAACAAAAGGACTTAACGAGTGAGATGCATGCCAAGGAAACCAAAAAGCAAGCATTACTATAACTAAACAAATATATGCAGCCAACAGATTCAAAAAATAAAGAGAAGTTTTTATGGCTTCATGAAAAGGGGAAAAAACACAAACTCTGTTGTCAAAATCCAAACTTTAGAACTCAAAACCAACCTTAGAAACGAAAATAACAAATGAGGACTGCGATAGTAACAAACAAAAGTAACAAATGACAAGATCATGATATTATCAGAAAGCAGAGGATAAAGAGACGATAAAGTTGTTTACTTTGTTGTTGATTCTGAATATTAGATTGCAAAAGCACACAGATTAGTGCTCTAAAGTATCTTAAGCGAACAACCTTGAAACCCATAAGAGGAAGAGCAAGACAAGACGAGATCACGAGACTATCAGAAGCGTAGCCCAGAAAGCAGAGGATAAAGAGACAAAATTTAAAGTTGTTTTCTTTGTTTTAAGCAAAAAAGGGAACAGAGGTGAGGAAGACTAAAGAACATTTGAACATGCCTTTTTCCACTTACATTCGCAGCAAAATACACCGTGGAGTTGGGGCCGGTAGCGGTAGTGGCAAAGGTGGCGGATGGGGGCATTCGCTCTTGCTATGACTGAATATCGTCTCTCGCAGTGTTATTTTAGCTTAAAATTTGTAATTTTTAAAAAATTCAAAATTGAATTATTTTAATTATATATAATATCTAACTTTAAAAGCAAAAGACATCATAAAGTTATATATAAAATTGATTATTATTTCTTTTTAAGATAATTTTAACTATATTATAAAATAACAAATTAGTATACTATTATAGCAGCTCGAGCTCCAGCTCCAGCTAATTTAAATACCTTCATTGTATAGAAAACCTTGTTTAGGGTATTAAATCCTTTGTACTAATTAGTCTATTTTAACCATATTTTTGTCACAAATTATCGATATTTAGGTCATTCTAAATATATAATTAGAATAGAATAATTAGAACAGAATATCTAATCTCTCTTTATTCAAACCCAGGCCCAACCAAAGAGGTGCAAGTCCAAAGGGAAATTCAATATGGCCTTAGCAAAATCGTATCATTCAAATCCAATAATGCGTCTGGAAAGACAAAGAAAGTATAAAGAAATGGAACGGATGTATCATATCTTACGATACTAGTGGACCTACGCAACACCACCTATACGTGGCAGTCTCCTTAGATGGTGGTCCTCTCATGCCAAAACATTTCAACATGATTATGCCCAATAGTAGAGTTGACATTTTGGTGAGTTTAATTTGGAACCAAGTCAATCAAGAATATTTTAGTTTAAATTTTGTAATTTTTAAAAATTCAAAAAATAGATTTTAATCTTTTAAATTTAATCTAAAAATTAATTAAACTTTAATTTGAATTATTAGGGAAAATTTTTTATTTTGAGTTCGTTGACTATTTTGATTAAGTAACTAACTTATAATCCGGATGAGATATGGTTAAGATCTTTTGTACCTATTAGTCTACTTCAACCTTATTTTCGTGGTAATATGATGTCGTTTTCTGTACATTATATTATATTAAGCTAAAAATAAGATTGAAACAAGCTAATGAAACCATAGAATTTCATGCCCTTTCATTCGTGGCGGAGTAGAATGGTCGTTTTCCGGTGTCATAGGTAGTTGACATGTTCTATTCTACTCGAGAAATCTACCCTTGTTTCTTATTCGCACACAAGCCATGAGCAGTTAGTGCCGATAGGATAAAGATTACTGTTCTCGTGTTCTTTTAATGCATGAAACATATGCCAAGCCCTTTAATGGTGTAGCATTCTCATGTTATAAATAATAACGTTGTAATGTGCATGTTGATATTGTGCACCCTTAGTAACCTTTTTCTAGTTTAATGCGCCAACAATACTTTAATGAGAATAGTGTTGTTATATTTGTCTAACCTTATGCCCGAATGTTTCGGAACTCATGCGTTAGATATTAAAATAAATTGTAATCAGACTAACATTAAACATCAATATCCTTGAACAAGAAAGATCATAACACTAAGGAGCTATTTGTTTCTTTTTTTTTTATTTTTTGTTGTCGTTTTTGTAAAAAAAAAAGGTAAATAAAACGTGTTTGGCTTATTCGATTTTTTGTTTTTGAAAATAAAAAAACCACAACGCTTTTACAGAAATCAGAAAACATCATTTTTTTGAATTTTGACAACATGTTTTCTTTAACAGAAAACCAACATATCCCTACTTTCTATCTCGATTAATAACAATGACGATGATAATAATAAAAGTACAAAATTTATAATAATAATAATAATAAATAATAAATAAATAAATAAGTAATAAAATTAATAATAATAATAATAACTTAATAATAATAATAATAATAATAATAATAAAACAAATAAATAAATAAATAAATAAAATTAATAATAATAAGAATAACTTCTTAATAATAATAATAATAATAATAATAATTAAAAAAACCGAACATATTTTTGTTTTCAGTTTTTTATTAGAAATTTCAACAAAACAGATTTTTATTTTTAGTTTGTATATTGTAAATATCAACCAAACAAGTTTTTGTTTTATTAAAAAACAAAGAAACTAAAAACAGGAAATAAAAACTAAAAACAATAAAAAAAAATAAAAGTAAAACTAAACTATCCATAAAGTATTAAGACAATTATTGTCACATAAAGCGTACCAAAGCTTGTTGGTCTCGTTTTGGCAAAGGGAAGTGCAAGCAAAGTTGGCGATGTCGGATGGGTTAAGTAGAGGACGAGGAGATTCTCAGCAGGATGCGAGGGATTGATACTTCTGGAAGTAGATTTTTGTTAGCAAAGAGTGCAGTGGGGAAACTTCGCAGCTTATTCGATTGGATTTCTTTGGGTCTTGAGTTTAGCTCGCATTTGGCTAGGATCAAATCGTGAAATGTTGCATTTGACATTATAAGAGCACTAAAATCAAGTCCAACTCACTTTCCAAGCGGCTCAGCCAAATTCCCCCGCTTTTACCACCTACGGTAATCAGTATCCGTACCAGAATCAGAATGTTCCACGGCAGAGTGATCAAAGACTGGTGAGGTTTGGTCCGTCAGCGACAAAGGAAGAAGAAGATCCAAAGCTTACGTTAAAACTGTGGTTAAGTTACTTCTTTGTTAAAATTAATTTGATGAGAATTAAGTGAGATTATCTCACTTAAATTAAGGTTATTAGTTTTAATAAAATCTGTTATATATAATTGTTAATTAAATATAATTAATTTAATAATAGTTAATTATCTAGTTTAACTTCCAATTCAATTTTTAAGACATTGGTATCTTAACCAAATCTTATAAATATAGAGTGAATACAAAACAACACTCTTGAAAATTTAAAATTGAATCGTTGGATACTCCTATACACCACATTATGCTAGCTAGTTGGGCACATATATAAAGAAGAAGAAAATTCTTACAAATATAAAGAATTTTCTTAAGAAGAAGAAAATTCTTAAGAATAAGGTATTTTGGCCCTATTTGACAAATAGCAGATTACATTAGTTGCTAATTGATTCTATCAGCGATTAGCTGATAGTAAATTATATCAGCTGATTTGATTAGCGGATAATATTAGCTGTTTATTAAAGATATTTAGTAAAAATAGTTATTAGTATTAGCTGTTGATGTATAAAATGACTTATGAAGATATGATTTAAAAAAAATCACAAGGGCATGAATATCATATTTCCTAGTATTTTGTTGAATATTCTTATAAGAATTTACATTTAGATATTTAATTTTACAAAAATTAAGTTTATAATTTTAATAAAAAACATAATAATAATAATAATAATAATAATAATAATAATAATAATAATAATCCAACGTTAAATTCTTTATTAATATGAATGATGCAGTGTGCTACATCATATTAGTATTTTTCATATAATATGCATGAATTTTATTAATTAATAAATTAAAAGTCTATAATTATAGCATGACATATATACGATATATAGTAGTTATATACTAAAAATATTGATTTAATGTGATTCTTTATGTTCAAAAACTTAATATGATGGTATTTTTAAATG
Organism: Erythroxylum guanchezii; assembly: GCA_025629825.1. NCBI lineage: Eukaryota > Viridiplantae > Streptophyta > Magnoliopsida > Malpighiales > Erythroxylaceae > Erythroxylum > Erythroxylum guanchezii. The sequence goes on from JAOTAX010000001.1 coordinate 15,906,807, forward strand.
TAAACTAATATTATAAAATTAAACAAAGATTTAAATTTTTAATTAACTCCTTTATTATATTGTTCCAAACTTCAAGACATAATTGTATGATAAAAAAGCCAACTTTAAAAGCACACAAAGCAAAAGTAAACAGTAAAATGGAGGATAACATTATCATTAAGCAAACAACTGACTCAAAAATTTCATCTTATAGAGTTTTTAAAAATCAACTTATTGAGATTAAATAAACTAACCAATAAGTCATTCACGAAACACACCAATAACTTTTTTAAATGGTAAAAAAAGTAACTTTTAGTTAATAAATTAAAAAATAGCTAATAAATTATTTGTCAAACATCTCTGTTTTCTTGATATCGTAGTCCCAAAACAAAGAAAAAAAATGTAAAAACAGAAAATAAAATGCAGAGAAACGTTTTCCTTAAAATCTTGGACCATCAGAAATTGGTCCCGATTAGAAGTAGACATGTACTTTCGATTTTAATACGTATAAAGTCAAATTTACAACTTTTCTTATTTTAATATTCACACTTACTACACTAACTCAAGTATTCTTTAAAATATTTTAAATTCTCAACTCATTAATAAGAAAACAACAAGAATACCTCACTCTCCTACCTAATGCATAAAATGTATAAAGGATTTTTTTACTAATTATAAACATTTTAATCAAAATTAGGAAATTACCATACAAGTTAATTCATATACACTGACTAAAAAAAATTATGTAAATCATCAGGAGCTTGTGTAATAACTAATAAATGTTGTAAAGTTTGAACATTCGCCTGTCCAATCTTTTATTATCACTTATCGAATTTTGTTAGAATATTGGATAATCATTCGAAAGAAAGGGATAAAGTTGTAAAATCACTTGTGGGACCCACGCAATAAACAAATGAACGGCTCTGATCCATAGGACCGACTTTGACTTTTCTTCTCGTTCTAGTTTTCAGCCCTTGTGGCCCAACCATACCCCCATTCTATTTGACTCACAGTACCCCAACCCAACCCACACGCTCTCCAACCTCAATCGCAAAACCCTAAAAGATTTACCTCGGTTTATTTTCAGAATATTAACCACCACGGGCAGTACGACCGTGCAGAGACATCAAAACGTGTTCAATACTAATTAATGGGCACGTTCAGAAATTGGGATTGCATCGGCGCGTGACTGTATTAAAGAAAAGAAAGGGGTTTGACTTGGGGCTTTCTGTAAGCTTTGGGAAACGCATGAGGAGCCATTAAGAAAATACCACGTGTATAAGAAAAACAGTAAATGCAGTAATTGGTATCTCATCCGTTTCCGTCAAAAACCCTAAAAGTTATCCAGAAATGCCCATATTATCCCTATCCGGTGAAACCACATTAAATTTACGTATTTATGACAAAGAGAGATAGGGGATAGAGATTATAGAGAGAGAAAAGGCGAGTGAGTAGAAGAGAGCAGCACAGGAAAGAGAAGAGAGACTTGTTTCTCTTTCAACTCTTAGAATTCCCAGCCCTACAAACGAATCAGCAGAAGTGCTTCATGTATTGCTGCTTCTGGTATAGTATTCACCATCTTCAACTTGTAATCGCTTATTAAATTTCACTGTAGGTCACCATCTTCTTCTTTTTAACTCTAAAAGATGGTCATGGATTTTCAGTTGATTTTATTACTTGTTTCTTTCCCTTAATTGAAGGCCATTTGCTTGTTTAGTGTTCAGAAAATCTTGCAATCTTTAGCAAGATTTTGTCCTTAGCTAACAAAGGACTTTTCTTTCTTAAGTTAAAAGGAAAATATCTTCGATGATTGCATTGTGTTTCCACTTTAAGAGAATGTCTCACAGCTTTCTTCTCCTTCGTCGTCCTTCCTTTTTTTTTTGCGGTTTTCCTCCTTGTCTCTGTGCTATTATTGAACTGCATGCGTTGTTTAATAGTTTTCTTGTGCTTTGTGAGTATCTGTTGAGTCCTGTCATAGTTTCAGTTGTCTTTGTTTCTTGGTACTACATATACTTTCTTGTGTTTTTTCTCGTTGAGATTATGTTCTGTTGATTGCAGAAACGAAGTGAACTTCGACGTGAAGGATAATCAGCCGTAGAGATAAATTAAGCTCGGAACTCGAAACCGATCTAGGTCTTTGCCTTTCAAGACATTATGTATGGAGATTGCCAAGTTATGTCAAATATGGGTGGCAACGTTGTTTCTTCAGAATCCATCTTTTCGTCGCAGATCGGGAACCCTAATTTCAACTTCATGTCAAACCTACCCTTCCATCCTTTTTCTCCTATGATTCCAGTAAGATCAAGTTCTCTGTGACATGCTTTGTTTTCCATCAAGAAGGTTTTTCTTAACTTTCTCGAGAGATTAATCTAGAATTTCGTGGGAATGTTGGTGGTTTTGGTGTAGAAAGAAGAAAGTGGGCTAATGATGCGAGGTAAGGAGGAGATTGAGAGTGGGTCCGGTAGCGAGCAAGTTGAAGACAAGTCTGGCAACGAGCAAGAGAGCGGGGAGCAACCTCCAAAGAAGAAACGTTATCACAGACACACTCAACATCAGATCCAAGAAATGGAAGCGTACTTCTCTTTCTCCCATTTTCTCTCTCGCTGCACATCTAGAAAATAGTTTATTTGTACTTGGATTTTCTGTTTTAGTTGAATGTAAACAATTTGAGTAAGCATACTGAACATTCTACAAGCCGTCCCCTGAAAATTTCAAGTAGATGCAATTTACAGAACCCACAATTCTTAGAGGCACTACATTAACTCTATGTGTGTTTATGGTAATTCTTTCTCCTTCTCAGTCGATCTTCTCTGGATGATAGTGCTAAGTTTTTCTTGCAATGTCTGAAATCATAAAGCTTGTTTTGCAGATTGTTTAAGGAATGCCCACACCCAGATGATAAGCAAAGGATGAGACTTAGCCAAGAACTGGGTCTTAAACCACGCCAAGTCAAGTTTTGGTTCCAAAACCGTCGTACCCAAATGAAGGTAACTACATTATAGCCTTTCATTTTCATGGCAACCCTAGAATGTCCCAACTATAAATGAAGTCGTTGAACTTACTTATGGTGTACACGGTTCCCGAGAGAGCGCGTCCATTTCGTGGTGAATCAGCGTTTTTACTAAGCCATCATCACTTCTTTGTAACAAAAGAATCGCATTTATAATTTTATATACCTTTGGGTCACTGGCTCATTTACCTTACGGTGGGTATCTTTAATGGCCTGCTTGTTAGAAATTATTATGCCCTCACCTGCTTCCCGAATAGTGATGGTTTAATGTCATGTCACATGTACAAATTAGGTTAGGGTGAAAAACTGGTAATTAGGGTTAGGGTGAAAAAATGGTGAATGTTCTTTTTTGTTATTTCTTGAGGCCAGTAATAAGCTATAGGTACTAGGATGGCAATGCCCAGTCTGCAACATTAATTCATCTTCTCTCCTTTGAAATCAATAGGCGCAACAAGACCGATCAGATAATGTCATACTTAGAGCAGAGAATGAGTCCCTGAAGAATGACAACTATCGGTTACAAGCAGAGTTACGGAATCTTGTTTGCCCTAGTTGCGGAGGACCAGCAATACTAGGTGGAATTTCCTTTGAGGAGCTTCGAATCGAAAATGCACGTCTGAGAGAGGAGGTACATTATATCAACGTTGAAATACTGTTTTGATTGAAAAACTGTTATAGATTATGGAGCAAAAAGTGTTTGAATGGATAATTAATAAATGTTTTTCCTCTATTTACAATGTTAAACAGTTAGAGCGTGTCTGTTGTATGGCTTCACGATATAGTGGGCGGCCAATCCAAGCAATGACTATGGCTCCCCCTATTGTCTCCACTTCCTTGGACTTGGATATGAATATATACTCAAGGCAATTCCCAGAGCCAATGGGTTCTTGCACAGATATGATGCCCCTGCCAATGCTGCCGGAAACTTCTTCCTTTCCAGAGGTCGGACTTATGTTAATGGAAGAAGAAAAAAGCATCGCAATGGAGCTAGCAATTCCTTCCATAGACGAACTTATGAAGATGAGCCGAGCAACACAGCCCCTTTGGATCAGAAACAGTGGAACGTCCAAGGAAGTGCTTAATCATGAAGAATATGCAAGGATGTTTCCCTGGCCTTTGAATCACAAGCCGCATTCAAGTGAGTTGAGGACCGAAGCCTCTCGTGACAGTGCCGTGGTTATAATGAATAGCATCACCTTAGTTGACGCGTTCCTTGATGCAGTGAGTCAAAATTATTTAATTTTATTACTTCCATATGAGTTGAAGCTAGGTTTTTCGGCTAATGTCCTTTGAACGTTTACCTACTCAGAACAAATGGGCGGAACTGTTTCCTTCCATCGTCGCGAGGGCAAAAACTGTTCAAACTATATCACCTGGTGTCTCGGGTGCAAGTGGCTCTCTTCACCTGGTAAAGATTCATTTGATGATCCAACTTTTTGCTTTGTAGTTGGACAAATTAGATATTTTAAGATATTTATTTGCTATTTTTAACAGATGTATGCAGAACTACAAGTTCTTTCTCCACTGGTGCCTACTAGAGAGGCTTATTTCCTCCGTTTTTGCCAACAAAATGCCGAGGAGGGAACTTGGGCCGTTGTTGATTTTCCCATTGACAGCTTCCATGACACCGATATTCAACATTCTTTTCCTCTATACAGGAGGCGACCTTCTGGTTGTGTCATACAAGATATGCCCAATGGGTACTCGAGGGTCTGTGCTGTTTTACTAATTCTATATACTTGCAGCTTCATAGATGAAACGCATATGTATTTGGTTCTCTGACATTGATGAACTTATCCATATAGGTAACATGGGTAGAACATGCAGAGGTTGAGGAGAAGCCAGTCCACCAGATATTTAGTGACTTGGTGTATAGTGGGATGGCGTTTGGAGCACACCGGTGGTTAGCTGTGTTGCAGCGACAATGTGAGAGGGTTGCTAGTCTCATGGCCAGAAATATTGCTGATTTAGGAGGTTCTCATCTAATTCCATCTTTCTTATAAATTTCTCTTTGTATGATTGAAGATCATTGCATTTCAATTAATAGTGTTTGCGTAAATTATCGTGGCTTTTGCAGTTATACCCTCTCCGGAATCACGTAAGAACGTGATGAGACTGGCGCAGAGAATGATCAGAATATTTTGCTCCAACATAAGTGCTTCCAATGGCCAGTCATGGACTGCTTTGTCAGATTCATCCCAAGACACTGTTAGAATTACAACAAGAAAAATCACAGAGCCCGGGCAGCCAAATGGGGTCATTCTTTGTGCTGTATCCACCACTTGGCTCCCCTATCCTCACTACCAAGTCTTCGATCTCTTGAGGGATGAACACCGCAGATCTCAGGTTTTGTTTTCATTCCAGGAATTTCGATAGCAGTGGCTTTTAAAATCTTAGTCGCTACTAACTTGTTATATTTTTGGCAGTTGGATGTTCTTTCGAATGGGAATGCATTGCACGAAGTCGCCCACATTGCCAATGGCTCTCATCCAGGGAACTGCATTTCTCTTCTTCGCATCAATGTAAACCACTCCTAACATTATTTAGGGTTCAAATTCAATACATTTCAATAATCATATAGAGCTAACGTTACATGAAAGATTTGCTTTCTTTAATGTAGGTTGCCAGCAACTCATCCCAGCACATAGAGCTAATGCTACAAGAGAGTTGCACTGACCAGTCTGGTAGCTTAGTAGTGTATACAACCATTGACGTGAATTCAATCCAGCTAGCCATGAGCGGTGAGGATCCATCATGCATTCCGTTGCTTCCGCTAGGGTTTGTCATAGTCCCAGTTGAAATGGGCACAAGTAGCAGTACTACTACTGCTACGCTAAATGAAGGCAACTCGGTGCCAGCTACAGCTTCTCAAGATGGAAATGGACATCACAGCTCAGGCTGTCTACTCACTATGGGGCTCCAAGTCCTTGCCAGCACAATCCCATCTGCAAAACTCAATCTCTCTACTGTCACTGCAATAAATAACCACCTATGCAGCACAGTGCATCAAATTAATGCTGCTCTTAGCACAGCCGCAGCTGCAACTACCACCACCACCACCACACCTAACACGGCCAGCAGCTGCCCGGATAACGGTTCCGCACTCGTAGTAGGCTCCTCCGGTGAGCCTAGTACTGCTCACAAGCATTAGTTAAGAGTTCAACATATTCCGGTTGTTAATTACCCAAAGTCTCCCCATCTCAAGGAGGTTAACGAATTTGGACTGCAGGGTTTTCAAGCTAGGGTAAAGGCACGGTTTGTTATGAAGAGTAGGGAGATTTTAGGTAATTACGGTAGGAAAGCGAAATTAGTAGTATGGGTTGTGTACTAAAGTAGTAAGTAGCTAAATAAAGGACTATACATGCTAATGTAGCGGTCTGTTGGGTAAGTCAGTAGGCTTGTGGAAAACTGAGAAGGATATGTGTGTAGCATTAATGGTGGCATGCATGCATGCATGGAGTAGTTAGGTGAATGTTGAGTCGAAAACCAAACTCCTATAAAAACAAAGAACAAAAAGTAAGTATTTGGGAGGTTGTGAAGATAAATAGGGGAAGTCAAGAGCGCACCAACCTATGAACCTTGCTTTGTGGTAAGGCCCTTCTTAGATAGATGATGAGAAATGGGGACTCACCAGTCAGCAAGGGTGGTGGTTCGGGTATTGACTTCTGCTTGTCTACCTTTTCTTTTGTTGTTTTGCTCCTTTGAATTTAATGCTACTCGTGAATCGTGTGTTTACTTTTCTTGTTTATTTATGTCATCTTTTAAATTCAACTTCTCCTATTCCCTTTTTTTTTTTTTTTTCATTTTTTCTATATATGTTGAAAGTCTAGGGCACTCCTGAGAATCTCATGGTAATTAACAATTATACACCAATTTTCAGTTTGCACAATTTCCCATATACCAAAATTAGAACAGTTACGGTACCAAATTTAATTATAATTAGTTGCAAACTTGTTAACAAATTAATCGACTGCTTTAATATTTATCAAACTTTGAGAAAGATACCTTAAAACACTACAAACATCATAATGCTTAGGAAAATATGTTAAGCATGGAAATGCTTGAGACTATATCCACGACAACAATTTTGCGAAGTTTGCAAAATCGTCGGCAAAAATTATCATATTGTAACAATTTTTCAAATCATCGCTAAAACTAAGCTTTTAGAGACTAATTAAAAAAGCATCATAAAAAGAACAACATTTCGTAAGGAATGATAAAAATTGTCCCCAAATGGTAAACATTTACTTACGATTATCGAAAATTGTTACAAAATGATCCATAATGGGTGACAATTTCATAAATTTGTCACTAAATGAACTTTTAGTAGTGCTTTTCAAAAATCGTCACCATAATTTGTTAAACATTTGGTGACCAATGTCAAAAATCATCACCAAAGGGTTCATAATTGACGATGATTATATAAAATCATCATTAAAAAGACATTTGATTTTTTGCTACGTTTTTGACATCGTCGCTAAAAGTGACTATTTGGTGACGATATTTGGAAATGTCATCAAAAGATCGTCCACATGCGGTGGAAATCGTCACCAAAGTTTCTACAGTAATTTGCAACACATTTGGTGACCATTTGTCTAAATCGTCACCAAAGGATTGACATTTTCCAAAATTGTTAAACTAACATTTTTATAATCTATCATAGTTAAGATATGTTTTATTGGAGATTTGTTTTGAATGTTTACAATGTATTGTTGAAAAAACATACACAACATAATTTTAAGTGCTAAACAATAGTATTAATTAATTATTAATATTTATTAACATTGCAAAAATTAGCTATAAAAATTTTAATTATTGTATCAATATAATAATATGATATATGGAGTAGTACGAACTTTGAATTAGAAGTTTAACAATTCATACAATCATCGAACAAGAACAATAACAGTCCACACTCAATAGTACGCAGCTTGACGTCTAACTAATAGAGAGGTTGCTTGATAGATTCTTATAGAAACAACTATAAATCAACTTTAAAGCTGAGTCCAGTTGATTGCATCGATAAATGATAATGATATAATTATTTTTTTAGATTCCAAGTGATATGAGAGTCGGTAAAGGTAAATGAGTCCTTGATGTCTGGATTCTCGATAAGTGTCCTTGCACATTTGAAGACACCAATTGAAACAATGATAGTTCTTCCCTCAGGTGTAGGGTTTTTCACACCCTTTTGCAACAACGTTTTCGCTATAGAGTAAAACCTTGATAAATGAATATTTGATAAATTAATAATCTCGATTAAATAATAATTTTCTCCGGTTCTGACTTGGGCCAATGGGATAAAATAATAACATCGCTAAATGCATAAGATAATAGTTTTTAAAAAAATCCTTAAGGCCCACTGAAAATATAAAATAATAATTCATTAAATAAGTATGAAAATTACATATATAATTCATAAAATAAAGCATTTCTTAAACAATTTTTATTTCAAATTTTATGCTTTCCTAAAATATGTATCTATAGTCAATTGATTCTTCCTTTCATGCGAATTGAATTCAATTTCATCCTTAACTTTTTGGAAGGCATAAACTACATTCGACACATTCTTCCCATTTTAAAGCAAGTAACTTTTCAAAGTCTCTACGGCAAGAACTTTTCATGTGATATAGCGTTACTATCATTTGGATCTTGATTGTTATCATCTTCCATACCCATTACTCCTTGAATAATTTCTTCGTCCGTAGGCGATTCCATTAAAGCTTCATTTTCACTAGCATAATTCAAAATCTGCTCTACATTCATGACATTTCTATAATGCAAATTAGAAATAACTTCCTCTAATCTTTGAATGCCTTCAATATCACCAGTTTCTTCTTCTAGAAGCATACCTTCCTCGGATCGAATTTTGCAATGTCGAAAACAATTTGCAATAGTTGTGGCGTTCACATCAATATTTCAAGCAACATTAATAAAATAAATAGCGTCCAGGACATTAATTTTTTTAAGGATTTATTGTTCCCATCTCATAACCTTCCAAGATGCTAGAACAAAAACGACGTCGATCATAAATCTTAAGTGATGGAATAATTCCAGCATTACTCTACTTTGAATCACGTTAACCTAAGCTTAATAAACTTACTTTTGACAAGATTAATAAACTTAGATACAATGCACTATCATTAATTAATTGTTTATTTTTTTCTTAGTTACGGAAAAAATTAATTATTAAATTTGACAAATATAATGTACAAAATAAAAATTATTCTATAAATTAATAAATATTAATTTATCGATAAATTAATAAAAATAATCATTTATCTATAAATTAATAACTCCGTATAAGATAATAATTTTTCAGATCCCAATAATATTCATTTATCGAGGTTTTACTGCTAAACTTGTTGATGATATAGTGAATAAGTAACAAGATTTAGTATGAAAGACAAGTTCTCCAAATGAACTGCCAATACAAAATGGTTTATCTAAAACATAATCAGTATAGAATTTAGATATTGTCAATTTAGTAAACCATCAAACGAACCAAAATTGGAGTGACATGCATACGTGAATGACCAGACAAATTTGTGCAATTGATGAATTTTTCAAAACAACCGATTTTTCTAATCCTTTATGAACCATTGTGACATCACTCCTGTCTCTATGGGCATACATGTCATCTTCAAGATTCAAGGAAGCTTAAAACAACATGTAGTATATATTATCAAATGTGAATATATATAATAGCTTCATAAAAGGAAATGAGATGTACACAATAAGGAAAGTGACGTTGTTTGGATGATACTAAACATCTTGAAGCACAAGATCGGCCATAGAAGGCAAATAATGAATAGAGTATGAAGTAGATATTTTTTCTGCATTGTTTATTTTTTCAGTAGGGCCAATTTTTCCATATTCGTCCCAACGGAATGAATTAGGGTCATCCGGAACTAGTCGCCATGTCGATATTCCTTGATTAATAATGTTAAGAGGTATATATTCTGCAAATGACGATTTATAATAAAATGATGATATGTTCAACTCCAATTTCAATGATAAGTGAAAATAGCCCAGTTTAGCACTTATACATCTTCAATGTGCCTAATGATACGAACGTTATCCTTACTAAAATTTCAAAAATCTATTGTGTAGTTTGTATCACATGCAAAATTTAGAATTTAAAGTAAAATAGGCATGACTATGTTCTTGATGTACATAAATATAGTATTATCTATATTGGGTTATATTATTATTAATGGAAATGAATTAAAGTAAAATATTCTTGAAGACTTTTCATCAAATAGTTACGAAGCTTTAATGAGGGAAGCATTAAAGGTCGTTGGGAAGAAGCCAACCCATATATAAATAACAAAGACAGACAGTAAATCATGTTCAAAACACAACTATAAATACAATCGATGCCTCAAATGCATAATTAAGAACTCACAATAAACACCTCAAGGTATAAGTTAAACTTAGCACAACTTCGTTAATGAAAATAGAACAAAAGAATAATACCAATTCAATTAATAATGGTTCTTCGACGGTGATGACCACAATACAAAACCCAAACAGAAGAGAAGATTTTGAGAAATGATGACGACTTGAATGAGAATGGAGTAGCCTTTTATTGTGGTTGTTATTGAAAACCTAATACAAAATGACGTCGTTTTTCTTATTTAGGTAAACGATGTCGTTTCTCATTTACTATAGTTGTTTGGAAGTAGTATTAATTAATTTGCTACGATCTATTGTATTTGGTTGACAAATGTCAGATGTAGCGACTAATACATGGTTCGTCGCCAAAGCCCACGGGTTCATAAATAATTTTTTATAAATTTATATTCCTATTCCAAAGAAAACATAATTTGAATTAAAAATTAAATTATTCAATTGAAAACTATTTCGAAATTAATTTGTTCACCCTTCAAATAAAGTATAGTTGACTTACAATTTTCATAAAATTATCCTATTGAATTATATGAAATTTGAAAAAATAATTTTTAAAAATTTATCAAGACATTCTAATATAATTAGAAAACTATTTCTAACACATCTTTAGAAATTACTATTTTGTAACATAATAGTCTATTTTCTTATATTAAAAGAAAATCACTTTTCAAATTAAATAAAACACTTAAATAATTAAGAAAGTAATTTAGATAATTTATTTAGATGTTAATTTGTTAATTATTTAGAAAGTAAAGAATTTGCTTGGGTTTTGGCGATGATGTGGATATTTGGTAGCAAATGGTCAACCATTTGTGACTAAGTGTGGAAGCTAGTTGCCGAAACTGATATTCTGCGACTCACCGTCTTCTTCGTAAAAACTGTTTTAGGCGACGATATGAAAATTTGGTAGCAAATTGTCTATCATTTGCTAATAAGTGTGGTGGTTGGTCGCGAAAATGGTCTTCTGCGACTAAACTGTATTCATTGCAAATACCTAAGGATATTTAATTTAAATGTATCTTTTTATACAAATAAAAAGCTTAATGGTAGATTAAGGGCTAAAGGGTATATGTTGTCAGGTTAGTGATGAATTTAGTAAAAATGAAATTTGATAAAAATGAAAGATACAAATTTTTAAAAATTTCCCAATTTTATTTTGTTTATCTACCAAATTAAAATTAAAGATTAGTAATTCTAAAAAATGAAGCAAAACAAGAACAATTGCATATATGTGTAAAAGAGAAAATTTTCATTTTGTTATTTGTAATAGGAATACCTCATGTAAAGACTTAATCAATTAAGAAAATTAAGAATGTAAAGAAAATGTATTAATTAGGGTGTAGGCCAAGATTGAACCAAAGAATCAGGTCCTTACTAAATTCCCCACTTTTATCAATTTTCACATGTTTTCTTTAATTTATTTTTATTTGTCTAGTTTCATTTTATTTTCTTAATGACAATAATTGTATAAGTGTAAAAATAAATTTAGTTAACAAAAATGTCATTTATACTTTTTATTATTCTTTTTAAATATATATGATTTCATAATTTTATGCGGTCTCACAAAATTGTATTTATTATATATAATTCTATATTAATTTATGTTTATGATATTTTAAAAAAATTTAGCAAAAATTAAAAATCTATAAATGTTGAATAGCATTGGCGACGCTTTCAGAATTTGGTATCCAAATGTTGAACATTTCACAACGAATTGTGATATCGTCGTAAAATGGAAGGGCATGTAAACAAAACGACATCGTGTTCATATAAGAGGCAACGATTTCGTGAATTGGTCACCAAATGTTTAATAGACCATTAACATTTGGTGACTAATTGTGAATTCGTCACCAAATGTGTCAGCCTGAAAGACATTTAGCTAAGGCGATGTTGTTTGTTGAACAAACTGTGAATTAAATGAACATAGACCCCCTCCCCCACCCCCAAAGTTCTCTCAGCCTTTCCTCTCTCCTCTATTTGATTTTTTTTTCTTTTCTCCTCGTCCGTGCATCTTCTTTCATCTTGTTCTCTTGGTTTTCTCCTCCATCATCTCCCTGCAACTGTAGTTGAGGTAAGTGGTTCATGCTTTTATGTTCTCGGTTATTTTCTCTTGTTTCATTGTTTCCTATGTTAATGGTCGGTTTAGCTAGGGTGAGTTGTTGAGTTGTTTAAGTTAAAAAATTTTGGCTGTTAATGGTTGAATGGTTGTTTCAATGTGTTAATGTTGGTGAAGAATGGGAAAAGATACGATTTTTGTTGTTAGTTTAGGTTGAATTTTGGTTGTCTGTAAACTGTTCGATGAAAGTTCTTATAGGATTTTAATGTTCTATTTTGATAGGGAATAAGTAAGGTGGAGTGAAAGAATTTGGTACTACCATCCTCATCTTTATGCTATATGATTCTGGATTTCTGTATAATCTAAGAGGTTTGTATATCCAAGGCCTTATTGTTGTTAGTTTATGTATTCATTTTAAATTCTAGCTTATACACATTTAGGGGATCATCAATAAGAGCATATTAGGAAGCTGGGAGAACATCTGTATCATTTTAAAGGTTTAGGGCAGCGTTTGCCTTAATTAATGTCCTTTTTAATTATCATGAGTTTTTCCCTTTAAAGCTCAAACAATTCATAACCTTCAATACCAATATTTAGTTGCCTACTAAAATGATTGAATTCTACATATGAAATTGAAGAATTTGAAGGGAGTTGGCCTTTCTAAATTATGAATAAGATTTTGCTATTTTGAACAAGAATTATAATGATAGAAGAATAAGATATAGATAAAAGAAGTTGTGATCTTAAAAATTGGTATCATGCATTGCAACTACTACTACTATTATTATTATTATAACAAGGTGAGTATGTTAGGATTCGTCACTTGTGTTGACCAATTGCTAATTGATCATTAATGCATGATTCAACATTACACATCTTGATAACTTCCTTTCATACAAGGTAGGGGCATATTATATATTCCATTTTGCGAATGCGAGAAGACTACTTATGCGTGTGGAAGCATCATAGGGTTTCCATTCAAACTCGTGACTTTGTTTATACTATGCAAATTTGAGTGAAGTCTTTACGCATTTCGATGACAAAAATGTTATCTTGACTGATCATATTCGATGTTGTTTTAAGCTCCTGGTATACATTTCATGTCATGAACAAAGTATCATTTTACACGGAAGAATCACAATTAGGTTCATTATTATAATTTATTGTGATTTTCAATAAATGTAATTATGTGCACATTATGTATAAGTATATGCTTTAAATATAATTTAATGTGAAAGCATAGGTGCATTAGTCGTCTCATCTCCCTAAAGAAGATAATGTACTACTTAGCTTGCATTTTGAAATAGTTCCTTCTTTGTTTAATTATATGAATGAAAGTAATATTTGTATAAATCATTTGTTTTAACATTTTAAATTCTTAGTTAGTTTTCAGCTTTGATATGTTTATTCTTTTGTCTTTGCTTTATCTATTTTCTTATTAATATGTCACGACTAACATATGTCACAACGCTTCAAGAAAAGAACCAGGCACTGAAAACTAAGTTACAATATACAGAAGAGAAGTTAGATTGTAATGTAAAAGAAGTGAACAAGCTTAAAAGGATGGTCAAATAATTACTTGGCTCAAACTATGTCAGTAGTAGTGACGACGATAAGAAGTCTTAGTTTGTATATGACCTATATTTATTTTTATAAAATGAATTCCATTTTTATTGTTTATTTTATTTTATTATTATTTAAAAAATATGTCACTGACATTAATTATAAAATGTAACTAATTTATATTTTAAACTATCTTAGAAATTGTAATAAATTAAATTAAATTTGTTTTTAACAATTATAATAAAATTTAAATTAAAAAAAATTGTAACTAGAAAATATTAACTCCCAAAACAAAATCGTCATAAAATGTTATTACTTATGTTTACAAGAACGTCTCTAAAAACATTTACCTATAACAAGAAATTAGTAGCTAAAAATATTCTGCTATAAAAATCACTAAACAATATTAGCTACCAAAACAAAATCGTCACAAAATATTGTTACCTACGTTTACAAGAATGTCTCTAAAAACATTTACTTATAACAAACAATTAGTAGCTGTTAAGATAAAATGCCCTCGGATCGGATACCGAAATTTAATAGCCTAAAAAATAGTAACGAAAATAAATGAGACAGAACACAAAGATTTACGTGGTTCGGTCAATGTGACCTACGTTTACGATCAGAGGGTGAGCAATTTTACTAATATGTGGAAAATGTATAAAAGTACAAAGGTTGAAACAAAAGGCTTTCAAATCTTATAAGTATACAGAGATGATAGGAGGATTTCAGAAAGGAAAGAATGATCATCTTTCTCTATAAGCCTACAACCATATTTATAGCCGAAGTCTTGCGCAATCGTCGTTCAAATCCTTCCACCTGCAGCCATAAATTGTTGAAGAAATCACCAACTTTATTTGACATACTTGCATGCTGCCAGCCAAGTTCATATTGTTGAATGCATGCCGCCAGTCAAGTTTATATTGTTGAATGCATGAAGATGCCAACCATATTCGAATGCATGCAACCAATCATTGACTTGTGGAGGAGCCAATTCACATGCAACAGTAGCTAAAACTATTACACTTAAAAAAAACGTCAGTAAAAATGATTACTTACGATTATAGTTTAGTAGGTAAAAACCTTTATTTACGAAACATATATGTCGCAAAATAATATGAGCGATGTTCTTCATCCTCGTTGGTTATATGTTTACTTACGAAATTATTGTGTATCGAAAACCCTTTTGCGACAATTTCAAAAAAAACATCGCAGATATTGTTTTGCTACCGGAATTCAACGACCATTAGGACGACGATCGTTTTTTGTCGCAAATTAATATTTGTGACGATTTTTTAATATTTATCGACATTTGTTCGTCACCAATAAGCTTATCTGTTGTAGTGATCATTCGCATTCTAACTTCATCCACTCCTTAGTATTTGATAAAAGCAAATCAACTACAATGTTGCCAAATAAATCTCTTAAATAAAACAAGATCTTTCCAAAAGTATGATTATATAATTGTATAATTGCTGCCGGTGTACTAGAAAAATCCTCTCGCGGTTTAAATGTATTCACATATACAATGTTTTAAAAGTCGAACCGAAAGTTAAACCCATAAGAGAAAAAAATTAAAATTTAAAATGTTCAACCGGTATTAAACCACCATAACATATGCTAAAGATTAAATAAAATTAAAGAATTTAAAATATGATTGAAAAATAATATCCTTGCCTTTCGAAGAATTTGAAGTTTAATTAAAAAAGATATTATTAAAAGAAAAATAATTAATTTATTTTGATTTATAAGAACTTATTAATTTATAAAAATTGACTGATTAAGTAATAAATTAATCAATTTTTAACAATAATAGTTATTAAAATAAAGCAAAATGAAAACTAAAAAACTAAATTAAAAAGTTGAACGATTCAAAATTTTATAATTAAACTGATCAAACCGGTTAAATTTTTTAATCATTAAGTGTAAATGGTTGCACACGCAAATACACACACATACATATATATATATATATCAGTACAACTGACCACCACCCTATTATTATTTGTATAATATAGATATGAG
>JAOTAX010000001.1:15932460-15956836 GCA_025629825.1 Erythroxylum guanchezii
GGGTACATTTTTACTCTTTATGGTGGTGCAGTTAGTTGGAAGAGTTCCAAACAACCAACCATTGCAGATTCAACGACCGAAGCAGAATACATTGCAGCATTAGAGGCTAGACAATTGGACAGCTAGTGATTAATCACTCAGAGGAAAGATTCAAAGCTTTTCTCCGGAAAGCAAATAAGGTAGGATTTCTAAATCGAATATTATTTTGATTCAAGTTTAATCAATTATCGGGATCAGCTCAGAATCCGAAAAATTTTAATTTCCGCTGCGTCTGTGATTCGATCACGATAGGATTCAATCACGTCTTGCATTTCCAATAATAAAGGCTTGGCCTAGTGCATGGTGGAGTAAATAAGGTTTGAAGAAAACTCTACTCATTGATGACGACATGATTATTTTCAAATTTGCTTCAGATGGTAATCTGAACGAAATAATTGGAGTGGGTGCTTGGCATATCGGGGGATAACCCATGTTCCTATAGAAGTCGAAGCCAAGGATTGCATTTAATAGGGAGTGTGTTGAAGTTTTTCCATTTTGGGTATATTTCTGTAAACTATCGCTTGAATTGTGGACTGTGGAAGGATTAAGTTTTCTTGTTAGTTCCTCGGGTAAATCGTTGAGTATGGATGCATTGACGTCAGGTATGGATAGGATAGGATGTGTAAAACTATGCATGGAAGTGAGTCGAAAGGCTACACTACTAGATTGTCTTCCAATTATGCAACTTAGTGAATCTGGGAGAGGGTGAAAGGAGAAATACAACTATCCTACACATGGAAGCCACACAATCCTGTCAAGAAATGCGTTCCAACTGGGAGGAGGTATAAAACATATTGGCAAGAGGGGTTAATGGGAATTAAATAGTCAACAATCGAAGTTGAAGATGGAACTGAAGTTTAGCAGGAGGTTCATGAACAACCTACCTAGATTCCTCCAACCGAGAGGGATACAAGGGAGCATCTTGAAGTGGTTGATCACATAAGCCAAAATCAGGGTGATCCTAGTTCTGAGGTAACATTAACTACTTTTAAGGTTTCAATTGAGGAAAGTTTAGCTGGAAATAATGCTATGCATAAGGAACAAACAACAGATCATACAATCTCTACATAAAGTCCAAAGTTGGTAGAGTATGCTAGTACTATTGATGTAATGCAAAGTAAGACAACTGGAGCTTATGCAGAGAATGAGAAAAAGCCAGTCCATTGAAAAAGTTCGGACCAATCACAAATCACTGAGGAACAAAGAGTCGGGAGGGCTATAGAGACAAAATGAGATTGTCGAATCAGTGTAAGAACAAACAATTATGGACAACTATAGTGCAGACAAATGTGGAGAGTCTAGATAGTGGAGTGAATCACTTTACTCACAATATTTGAAGCAATGTCAGATAGATTGGGCCAACATATTGACTCCATTAGCAACTATTCTGCAAAACGAGACTTCTAAGGCTAGGCTGGAATATGAAGAATAGACAACAATGGTAAACTCTAGTGATAACTGTGTGGCAAGTTAGAGAACTGGGGTTATCATTTATCAGAATGCAAAACATTCTAGTGCAGAGCACGTGTTGACATTGAATTGTAATTCTTCTACTTAAGTGACAATAGTTTCCCCTTGGGAAAGCAGTTTAGATTTGGTAGCAGAGGAATGTGATTCCACATTAGTTGCAGCCTAAGTCCTTGACATTTCAGGAGATTTTTTTTTATGTAATCCAATATTGAAAAAAGAAAATTAGCAAGGAAGAGAAAGAAAAATCCCAAATACTAACAATAGGTGGTTAAAAAAACATACCTTGGCATGCAATGTTCAACCTACTCTTTCCTGGAACATGAAGCATAAGTGATGTCTTTAATGGTACTTTTTGTTGTCTATATATCTTGCAGACATTTATACTGCCTTACTTAGGGAGTTGCTCGGTCATATTGTAAATATGATAGTAAGCTTAATGCCTTGAACTCCTTATAATGTAGATATAGTTTTAACTATAGTAAAAATTCATTTTAATTTAAAAAAATTATATTGGGTGCAGTGTTCGGTAAATTTGGCATGAGCAGTGTTAAATTAGTGAGTACTTTATTAAAAAATTACTTTAGGTTGTCCCTAAATCAATGCTGGAAGCCCGATAATGAGGTTAAAGATATGTCCAAAGTTCTATATGCTAATGTTGTAAAATGTTAGACGTATGAATTAATTTGTAGTAGGCTAGTTGGCTTATGCTATGACTTAGGAAGTTTATGGAAAAACTTGGAAGATAACATTAAAAAGTAGAAAAATGGATTTTAAACTATTGGATGTACTACAAACCATAACATTATGTTTAGCCGTCAATGGGATAATCCTACGGTTGTAAAATATGTGGATTCAAACTATGTAAATGATTTGAATAATAAGACGTCTACCATAAGGTTGTAAGATATGTGGATTCAAAATATGCAAATGATTTGAATAATAGGACGTCTACCATAAGGTATGCTCTTACTATTGCAAGAAGACCTATTTGTTGGAAATCAACAACTCAATATATAATTGCATTGTCTACAACTGAAGCAAAGTACATGAGAATGGCTGGGGTTGTTGAAGAAGCACTATAGTTTACAGGACTGATGAAGAAAATGAGTATTGAAAAAGGTGAAGTTTAAGTACACTGTGATAATCAAAGAATCAGATGTTTCATGCTAACAACAAACATGCAGATGTGGACTTTTACAAAATTAGGGAGTTAGCTGCGTATAGTCAAATCTTGTTATAGAAAGTTTACACTCAAAAAATGCAACTAACATGTTTGACACAAAGCTAATTACCACTAATAAGTTCAAGTATTGCTAGAAATTGACCAAAGTCTCTAAACATCAGATAAAGCTACAATCTCAACCTATTTGATGCATATTTGCTAAAGGAAAGATTGTTGTATATAGCTCATATACACGGTATATCTTAGAATGTTTAGCTAAACATGATTGATGATCATATGCCAAGATGTGTTTTTCACTGAAAAGGAGAAAAAAAATATATAGCCTACTTATGTTCCTCATAAGAAGAGTTATAGGAGTAGGTAACTTATGACATGACTTAGAATATAGATATGTTTATACCTATATTTTTTAGAATAAAAGTAAAGAGTGTTAAATACGATTTAGGAAATGACTATATCCCAGGATGTGAATGGCTTATTTAAGAGGCTACTTTTGTTGATATTTCTAGATTTTATTGAAGATATTGTAAAAATAAACCGGGGGATACAAGGACCACATCTTGCAATGCAATCTATTTACTTATATTGAGTTTAGCAAAAAAAGTAGGAGTGGAACCAAACATCTCTATTTTTTTGGTAAATCAATAATTTTATAAAGAATAAAGAGTTATGTACATACAACAGATATCATAGGTAACCTCTTCACATGCAAAATACATAATGGAGAACAATTACCTGCCCTACCATCAATCTCCTCTTGTAATTCCTACATGCCAGTGGTAACCAATATCTCTCCAATGTAAGCACAATCAGAAAAACAACAATACCAAGCTAAACCAAAGACCACATATACCCAGTTATACATCGAGCAACAATACATCAACAATACCATAACATGTCAACATATACCCAAATATACACAAGCTAAACCACAGTCCAATCATGTAAAAGGTTAAGACATCATCAAAAACCTCTTAAAGCTCCAAGTTCTCTGAATTGCAATTTGAAAGCCTGCTGTGCCTTGAATACGTGTCCATCCATGAGGTCTCATCCGTGGGGGGTAGGAGTGTAAAATTTGGCCCTCTAGCTGAACAACAATCTACAACACAAAGTTAGTGCAATAATAGATCTAATTACCTCGCTATGTGTTTAGGCTAAGATGCTCCAGAACTTGGAAGATTATCCTGGCTTGTAAGCTATCCACCTCCATAGCTACATCCTTGAATGCTCTTGAATTCCTTTCGATCCAAATGTGGTAAACCATTGTGGATGAAAGAATAGGGAAGATGGAATTCTGTGAAGGTGTTTGGTGAAACCAAGTTAGGATATAAGGAAGGCTTGAAGAGTTGGGAATGGGGATTTGGAAGTGATTGAGGCAGTGTTTCCATACAAAATTTGAGAAAGGGCAATTAAAAAACAAATGTTCATTGGATTCCATGTCCGAAATATAAAGGGAGCAATAGTTGGGAGTATATAAAAAGTGAAGTTTATCCCTTGTTATTTATCAAAAAAAAAAAGTTTATCCCTTGTTTAAAGTTTTTTGAAGTTGGCTAATTAAAGAATGAATGAACATTTTGAGCTGTTATTTTTGAACCAAACAAGGTTAAACCAAACGTTTCAGTATTAATTATATGGAGTTTCGTTTTCTTCCTTTTCATTATGATCTTCTTTTCAATACATTTTCATACACTCTTAAGAATCAATTTACTTGTTTCTTTAGTATCATTCGGATGCCAACTATCTGATAATGAAAATTAGGAGGCAGGAACCGTTTCTTTAGATAGGATAATTATTATCTTGCCAACCATTAGCGGAGCCACAAAAATTAGATCGTAATGGACTAACCTCTCCTGCAGAAATTGGTTTTGGGGTTGGAGCAAAACTTATTCTTTTCAATTATATAGGGCATTTGTCGATTTCCGAAAAGCACTGGCGACATTATAGCAAAATCTTTAATTAAACAAGAACATAAAAACAAATCAGAAGTACTCGCCTTGAAGATACAAAGTTTGTTTGACAGGTTTTCCGTAATATAGTTCCGGCATAAAAAACAGACCATTATTTGTTATGCTCCAGTTGCAGTTCCTGCATCTTAATCTTTCGGTGAATGCCCAGAAAACTCCATGATTCGCATCATTGATATGCAGGTAGCACCATTTCAGAGGAAACATTATATTACGGAATTTCCATGATATTGATTTTCCTGGTTCCATAACAAGCAACGTTTTGTCATAATTCTTGGCGTCGCACTTTATATAGACATCATGAGTGGCATTGTTTATGATATTCACCTCCACATTCTCAAACAACTTTTCCCACAAAGATTCTCGTGCCATAGCAGTGTCCAGACTCAACAAAAGAAGAACGAGCAACGTTGCGATTGTCCAACACATGGTATTAGTCATGATGGAAGAAATGTTTGTGACGTTTGCAAACTTTTCAAGGAATAAGTTGATGTTTTTTTCCTGATGTAAGAGAGGAGAAAAGATACAGATAATTGATTAATAGTTTGCAAGGATGCCAAACTACTAATCAATTATCTCTTGCTCAACTCGCTGACGTTCAGAGGCAATGATACGTTTGATGTCTTTTCCTGATGTAAGAGAGGAGAAAAGATAGAGATAATTGATTAATAGTTTGCAAGGATGCCAAACTACTAATCAATTACCTCTTGCTCAACTCGCTGGCGTTCAGAGGCAATGATACGGACTTGTAGATTGATTTCTTTATATAAGAGAAATGGTAAAGACGGAGAAGATGCGTTATGGAGTTAGTGCTGACTTTTGGTTATTCTTCATTTATGGTTAGCAGTTAGTAATTAGTTGAAGAATTTGTAATGCCAATTTAGTTATCTTCCAACTGTATTAGTTCTCATTTTCTGTACCAGTAAGTTTCATACGTCAAGAAACATCCAAGGGTTTTGGTTTTAGTTTTAAAGTTGGTAGTTGTTAGCTTTTCAACCTAACTATTCAATATTTTTAAGCTATCTAGTAGACCCCTTTTATCTAAAAAAAGATAAAACGGTATGATTGTTCTTTCAAGAAAAAAGGAGGAGAAGAAACTCTTTTAAGTTGGACAGCAGGATGTCCTAGTTACTTTAAAATTTTGCGAAATTCAATAATACATAACCTTATTCTTAATTAATACTCCCTCCTATCTAAAATAAAAGTCGTTTTAGAGAGATACACATTTATTAAGAAAGTTAATGAAATGTTTGATATACCCTTATTAATTACATGTTGAAGTGTCTTGAAAATATAATCTATGTAATCTGTGTAATTAAGATGTAAGAGAAATTAAAAGGTAATTTTGAAAGTAAAATTATAAACATGCATGAAAAGTCATAAACTACACTTATTTTAAATAATTAAAATCTCTCTAAAACGACTTTTATTTTAGATAGGAGGGAGCAGTAATTAGAAAGGTAATTAAATGCTTTTATCTTATAAAACTTGGAGGTAACCAGGCATTAGATTCATATGCATGGGCCATCAAGTCACATACATTTGGAGCAGATTGTAAAGAGGTTGGTGGGGACAAGAGATTATATAGGACTTTACCTTAATTTGTTTAGTTAAATGACGGTCTAATAAAATTTGTAGCTGAGGAGTTGGATAAGATAGGAAACCAATTTTCTTTATGTTAATCTGGAAAAGCAACCTTTTTAATCTCTTGGAACAAGGCGTCTGCGGCCAAAGATAATAAAGGCTTAGCTCTATAAATTTTCAGCTAAAAATTAATAAATTTGGTGACGGTGACTTCGGGGGAGGAGCAAAACTCTTCGTTGATAAAAGTATTTGGTGTCAAGGAAAAGATAAATTTAATATTTTTAAATCTGGATTGAAATTTAAATCATTAAAATAAAAAGTTTAAGATTTAAAAGGTTTAATCGGTATTAAATTGTCGTAAATGATTTTACCTATCGAAAAATTTGAAGTTTCATTAAAAATGAAATTATTAAATAAAAATTAATTAATTAATTTTGATTTATATAAATTAATAAAATCGATCGATTAAATGATAAACTAGTCAAGTTTTAACAATAAAAATTATTAAAATAAATTAAACAGAAAAATAATCGAACCAAAAAGTCAACTAGTTCAAGATTTTTATAATTAAACTAGCCGAATCAGTTAATTTTTTTAATCATTTGATGAATCACAAGGTATTAAACATTTAATCATATTAAATTGTATTTTAAATTCAAATTTTTATAATATTAATAAAAATAAAAAATAATTATTTTAAATTTACTACATTATTAATTCTTTACGATAATTTTATTGAATTGAACTACTAAATCACAAGTCCACTTTAGATATATTTAATAAATTACAAATTTTGAAAATTTTAAATTATTTATAAAATTGATGAATTGAATGATTGTTTGATTTTATTAAAGTTTAGTTAAAAATATAAAATATATTTATTAAAACTTGTTATATGTATGTTAATGTAAATGAACGCTAAATCTATATGTAGCGTCAGAAAATAATTAACTCAAATTAATGAAGTTAACTAATGAGATATATCTATAGCAAATTTAAACTTTTGACAATTAATTGATATTTTTATATTAATTGAATAAATATTTAAATTCAAACTATATATTTACCCTTTTTATTATGTAATTCTAGAACTTCTCAATAATAAAACAATAGTATTAAATAGTTATATTTTATTTTGCACTCAACATTTTGTTCCTTTTTATATTATTAAAGGGAATTTTCAGTTTCCCGTAATGCTTTTCTGAAGCTGAGGACTTATGGATGATGGGTTCTTTGTAAAAACTTCTTGGGTTGAAACTCTCCGGAGCTATAGTCATACAATTTGGATATTAAAAAGTTCAATAAAAATGCAAGTCTTAGTTTCTATTGAGGTAAATTTGCTTAATTTTATAATAATGATTAAAAATAAAAATAATCAAATTAAATGATTTTTAAAATTTACTAAAAATATAATCCTTAATGTTTTATAAGGTAAGTAACGTTTTATGTTTTATGTTTTATATTTTATATTTTAATTTAATTTTGTCCACCAAATAATTGATATCCCGTATGACAAAGAACAATAGAATCAAAGAAAAAATTAAAATCAATGTTATCGCTAGCAAGTGGAATTTAGAAGTGCTAAAACATAAGGTTAAGGATAAGAGAATATGAGATTTGATGGAAGTGAATCATATTGAGCAAAATAAAACGATCAAGGTGAATAGGTTGTTTTAACATAAGGGTAGAAAGAAACTAAAGATCATCATGATCTAGGAAGGTAAAATGACCACAAGTGGAGACAAAATTATATTTAATAAATAGGTGGAAGAAACGAGAGATATCACTAAGGCTAGATACGTCATTAGGTTTTCTATGAACCTTATCGTTTGGCTCTAATTCAAAAATAATTTTGACTCTATTAGGCATAGAGTAAGGACATATGGGGTAGTTGGTTGGGCATATAGTACAAAGGTCAAAGTGTAGAAATACCTGTAATCTTACATATGAGGTATAACCTTAGGACATAGATTGGTGTAAAACAAATGAACACTGGTAGGTCTAATCCTATAGGTTTTAGTGAGGAAGATTTCCAACCTTGATCAATAAAATAGCATACAAGACCATAAGTCTTAAATTGATAGAGATAATATTAAGGTGGTGAAAGGTGCATTGATTATGATTAAAGACGTAAGATTAATATGAAACATTTATAAACTAAAGGGGAGCATAGTTATAGGTGGAGTGGTTATTGTAGTGTAAAGTTAGATGATGATAGTACTACATTGGGACATATATGGATGGGTCATATTAGTGAGCAATGGCTGACAAAACTTCATAAGAGGAACTTATTGAAGGGGGTCAAATACTACAAGTTAGTTTTCTATAAGTCTTTTATGGTTAGAAAACAATTTAAAATGACATTCAAGATGGGCAAACACAAAACTAAAGGAATCCTAGAGTATAAGCACACTAACATGTAGGGTCCTATTATAAAGTTGCCATTAGGTGGATTTCAATATTTATAATGTTCATCAATGATTTTTCTAGAAAAGTCTTATTATATTTGGTGAGGCATAAATATAAAGTCTTTGCAAAGTTTAAGGCATGGAAGGCTAATGTAGAAAACCAAATAGTAAGTTTGACAATATTGGACCATGTTGAGATGGCCTAAGCCCGACTTGACCCCCTCTTAACTGTTTGGGTCTTACCCAAAGCACGATCAGGCTTAGGATGCACAACTTGAACCTAACTCTAGCCTACTTAAGTTATTGTAATATGACATCATTTTGGATGATTGACTAAAACGACATCATTTTAGCGATGGGAAGTTAAGCCTACTAGGCCTTTTTGGTTAAGTTTTAGGTTGAACCCCAAGCCCGAGCCCAAATTAAAGTTCGATCAACTAGAGCTTAATCCATTGACTAGGGTCAAGTCAGGACAAAATGAGCTACACTGAAATTGCAAACTCTATTAGATAATTAAAATATTAAATACTTGAGATTAGACAATATTATTAGGTACACAAATTCATAATTCGACAAATTATGTGGGGACTATGGGATTTATAAGCATTACATAATTTGAAAAAAAAACATAATTGAATGATTTTTTAAAAGAGGATGAATAGGCCCATAACTGAAAGGGTTAAGTAGTTAAGGATGAATATAAGGTTCCTTAAAAAAAAATTTAGTAAAAAGAAATAAGTATGACATGTTTTATTATTAACAGATTACTATGAACATCATTGGATGGGAGAGTGGCAAAGGAAGTTTAGGTAGGAAATAATGTAGATCTTTTGGATTTAAAAATCTTTAGATGTCTTATATACATTAGTGTTTCCAATAATGAGAGATACAAACATGACTTGAAGTGGAAGAGTGTATCTTTGTTGGCTACCCTAAAGGTGTAAAATTATAAAATTTTTGGAACCCAACATTAAAAAAGATGGTGATAATTAGAGATGCAGTGTTTGATGAGCAACATATGATAAAGCAAACATATAAAGAGGATGTTATATGATTAATAAAAGGCAATACGAAGATGATACAAGTGAAACTAAATCAGTTTGAAGCAGACTTAAAAGAGGCTAAAAATTCTACTTTAATAATAACGTAAAAGGAAGAGTAACATCACATTATAAATATGGATAGAACTAGATGCGCTATTAAGCCACCAAATAGATATATTTAGAAAGACTCAACATCTTTCTCCTTTATCATAAGTAATATAGATCCAACTACCTTTTAAAAGGCTGTGAACAATTAAGAGAAGTATATATAGATGTGAGTTATGGTGGAAAAGGTAGAATCCTTGCCTGAGAATCGGATATGTGACCTAGTGCAACTCACCAAAAGGAAAAAGATTGTAGGATGCAAATGTGTATTATAAGGAAGCCAACAATAGCATGAGAAGAAAAAAAAAGTTTAAGACTTGACTAATAGTAAAATGGTATGTATAGAAAAAGGGGACAAATTATGATGGAATCTTTTATTGGTAGTAAGGCATACTTCCATTAAGATTTTGATGATGCTATTAACTAGCTTAGAGATGCATTTATAACAGATGGATGTGAAGATAATTTTCTTCATGATTACCAGAGAAGAAAATTTACATAAAGCATTTTGAATGATTTAAAGGAGCATTAGATATGTAAATTGAAAAGTTATTGTACAAGTTAAAGTAGTCTCCACGATAATGGTATAAAAGGTCTAAGTCTTGTATGATCTCAATCGCTATAGGAGATACAAGTATGATTATTGTGTATATTAAGAGCCTTAATAATGGATCATTTATTTGTCTGCTACTATATATGGATGATATATTGATTACAGCGAAAGTATGCATAGTGTGAACGAACTAAAAACCTTTACTGAAAAACTAATTTGAGATGAATAATTTGGGGGTTGCCATGAAAATATTAAGAATGGATATTCAAAGAATAAAAACTCTAAAAAACTAAGTTTATCTCAATTTAGCTCTATTAAGAAGGTATTAGATAAGTTTATAATGATCAAAACTATACACAAGAGTACTCTATTGACAAATCACTTTAGGATTTTCGTAGAACAATGCCCAAAAATAAATGGAGTTTAGCCTATGCTATTACTCAGGTTAGTATGTACATAATGAAACCTAGAAGACTATAATGGGAAGCAACCAAATGGATATTTAGGTGCATACTATGAGAATTACATCAAACTATGGGAATGTGCTTAACTATTAGTTAGGTTATCATTTAGTTATGAGTCATAAGAATTTAGAATGTATGAGACTAGGGTAACAAAAAGTCTACAACGACGTATGTATTTACTCTTGTAGAAAGGCTTACCTATTTCTTGAAAATCAACATTATAGTATATAGTAGTATTATCTACGACTGAAACCACCAAATTCCTGAGGTCATAGGTTCGACTCCCGTATGCCCTCAAGAGGAGATAGGGTTCACTAAAGGACCTAGCCACCAAAGGGGACAATACCTAGCCGGTGAAGGTTCCGGCCCAAACCAATGATAATGTTTGAGGCTGCTAAGGAAGCATTTGACTTATAAGGCTATTGAAGAAAATGGGTATCAAAAGAGGTAGAGTTTGAATATGCTATGATAGTCAAGGTGTCATTCATTTGATAAAGAATCAAGTGCATCATATAAGGACTAAATATGGAGAAAATTTGGCCAAAAAGGATAGAGAAGGCATCAATAAAGTTTGATTGTTTGTAAAATATATACAATAAAATATATGGCTTGAGATATTGACATGTGAGAGCCTATGCCGATATTGTGGAAAGGGATAGTGAAATACACTGTTTGAGATACTAATTATGTCTTAAACTATGTTCACGACGGATAATCTTATTTGAAAATACATTTTAATATATTTCAAACTTTGAAAATGATTCTAGAACTTAATAGAATTATGCTTAAGTTAAGTTTAGTAAATGGGTAAATTATATCGGACTATACTAATTAGAGTTTATAATTAAATATAATTATATGTACATAGTTTATGTATATAAAATATGTAATCATTATTAAGAAAATATTATTATTCAATACTAATTTAGCAGCTTTTAGCTCTCGAGAATGTAAGCACACATTGTTAATTGAATCTCACTAAAACTTCTTATATTTTTTTCTTTTTAACTTATATATTTTGTTGCATATAAGTTCTCATCAACTTCAATCCTGAATAAGCTACATGAATAGTTAAGTTGAAAAGTTAGCAGCTATTGCTTAGATGTTTCCTGATGTATCAAACTTCTAACACCAAAAATAATAACTATATAGTAACTCCTTAACTAATCTATCATTTCTTCTCCGTCTTTACCATTCCTCTTATATAGATAAAACTATGTACAAGTCCATTCCATTGCCTTTGAACATCAACGAATTCAGCAACTCCGGCACCCTTGCAAACTAATAGTTAATTATATCTATCATCTCTTCCTTTTACATTTAAAAAATCAACTTATTCCTTAGAAAATTTGAAACTAGTTTAATAAAAACTAGAACTCACATTTTTATTAAGGTTTTTCGTTTATGATTATAGCTTCAGGACAGTTCCAAACGAAGCAGCTAACAAAAGACCACGATCTAGAAGTCCCCAGAGTCAGAAAAGCATCATGAATGCTTTGAGGAAAAATGAAAATTTGCCTTTAATATTATAAAAGAATGGTAACATGTTGAGTGCAAAATAAAATATAACCATATAGTATTGCTGTTTTTATCATTATTAATATACAAAATATGTCACAATTCTTAATATTATTAATTTAAATTAAATAAGGCTTTTGCACTTATAATGGAAAAATTATAGAATTGCAGAACAAAAAGGTAAATAATATTTTAAAATTATAAGAATTGCATAATCAATATTTTAATTTATTATAAATATAACTCAAGAGTTAACTCCTTTAATTTTTATAGTTAATATTGCTAGGGTGCCACATAGACAAAGTCCATCTATGTTAACGAACATATGAAATTCTTAATCAATAAATTGTCAAAGTTTTAAGTAAAAACTAAATAATTAAAATAAAATATCAATTAACCATCAATTCCCTAATATCGAAAACAAATTTAAAAATTAACAATTAAATTTATTACATATTAAATTTATTATTTTTACATAGTATTTAATGGAAATATGTGATTTATATGGCAGTCCAATTCAGTAAAAATAACAATAAGAGTTAAATTCAAGCTCAATTTATATTTAAAAAAAAAGTCAACATACTTAATAGACAAGGCTCTCTACTTTGCGAGAGTCTGAGTAGGGTTATACTGTACACAACCTTCTTTTCATATTTTTATAAAGAGGTTATTTCTGCGATTTGAACATGAGACTTTATGGTCACAAAAAAAAAACAACTTTGCCAGTTGTTTCAAGACTTACCTTCAAGCTAAATTTATAATAACTTAAAATTCTAAAATTTGATTAATATTTCTAATTTTTAACTAATATTATAAAATTAAAATATAATTTACTCTAATAAAAATTAGGAGTTACATTTTTTAAACCTTCTAATGTACATAATTACACCTTGTGAGTCTACTTAGACACAAAAACAATTTATCAAAATAGTTTTTTCTCCTACTTTTTATTAATTAAATGAAACATCTTTAAAACCAAACACTAATGTTTTATCATTTTTAGATAAAACGATTCTATTAGATTGCTTCAATACTTAATAAACGACAAAAATAGTTAACTTGACAACTACCAATTCCAAAATGAACAAACAAAGATAAAAGAGAAAAGATCAAAAAGTGGCTTGACTTTAAATTTCTAATAAAGAAAATAAAGCTAAAACACTTAGATACTTGTTGATGTATCATATATTTCTGACACCAAAATTAATAACTATATGGTTGTAAGACAATTAAATTGGCGTAACAAATTCTTCAGCTAAATACCAACCTCTAACCAAAAACAAAGAATAAAAAAAATCCACACTAACTCTCCCTAACTTATCCATTGTTTCTTCTCCGTCCTTACCATTCCCATTATATAAAGAAATCAATCTACAATTACAAGTACGTATCATTGCCTCTAAACCTCATCGAGTTGAGCAACTTAGCATCTCTGCTGACTACTAATCAATTATCTACTATCATTTCTTTCCTTTTACATCATAAAACAATCATCAACTTTTTCGTTGAAAGATCTGAAAAAGTCAGAAATATTATTCCATCATGACCAATACCAATAGTTGGGCAATCATCCATTTCGCAACATTGCTTGTTCTTCTTCTATCTATTTTGGACACTGCTTCACCGAGAGCATCTTTGTGGGATAATTTTGTTGGGAATGTGAAGGTGAACATCAAAAACAATGCAACTCGTGACGTGTATATAATGTGCGATGCCAAGAATTATGACAAGATGTTGCATGTTATGACAAGAGGCCCATATATAAGCATTCTGTACATAGTTGTCAAAAGTTGTTACAACTAATTGAAGGAGAAACAAACAACAAAGTATTTTTGAAAAACAATTTGTAACAAACCCAATAGAAAGTTGAAACAAAGAGAGCAAAAAACTAGCACAACGGAAACAAAGAGAGGTGGGCCTGGGCCTTTCTTCCTTCATTCTTCCATGGAACCCTTTTCCACCTGGTTCATCATGCCCCTACAAGCAGGAGAGTATTCATCATGTACTCCCAGCTTGGCCAATAAAGACTGAAATATAAATGTGGGGAGTGCTTTGGTGAGGATATCTACCAATTGGGAGTGCGAATTGAATGGAAGAAGATGAATGACACCTGCCTTAATTTTCTCTTGTACAATATGACAGTCAATTTCAATATGCTTAGTTCGTTCATGAAAGATTGGATTTTCGGCAATGTGAATGGCTAAGTTGTTGTCACAGTAGATGTATTCAGCCTATGGATGTGAGATTCCAAAATCTTGAAGAAGGTACTTTAACCATTGAAGTTTGCATGTGGTTGTGGCTAGAGCGCGATACTCGGCTTCGGAAGAACTTTTTCGAAATTGTGACTTGTTTTTTGGACTTCCAGGAATCTAAGGAAGAGCCTAAGAAGAGATAGAAGCCACTAATTGATTTGTGGGTATCAAGACATATTGCCCAGTCTGAATCAGAGAAAGACCGTAATTGCAACAGAGAATCAGAAGGAAAGAGAAGTCCTTGACCGAGAGCACATTTTAGATATCACAAAACTCTATGTACGGCTTGCATGTGAAGAATGGTAGGCTTGTCAAGGAATTGGGAGAGTTGTTATATTGCAAAACTTATGTCAGGTCTTGTGTTTATGAGATAAAGTAGCTTTCAATTAATTGACAATATGGAGTATTGTCTAGTAAGTGTTATCCATCTGCAAATCATCTTGTATTTGAAGTCATATGAGTGGAAAGAGGTTTAGAATTGAGGAAGCCAGTTTCTTTGAGCAAGTCAAGGGTATATTTTCTTTGGGAGAAGTTGATTCCTTTGGAAGATCTTACCAATTCAAAACCTAGAAAGTATGTAGCAACGCCCAAGTCTTTAATTTTGAATTCATTATCAAGAAATTATTTGTTGGCAGTGATGAGTGAAAGATTGTTCCCAACAAGTAGTACATTGTCCACGTAGATGAGTAAGAAGACAAAGTCATCATTCTTCTTCTTTGTTAATAGGGAATGGTCAGAGCTCGAATGACCGAAGCCAATGGTAATAAAAGCGGAGTCATCTTTGCATACCATTAACGACTTGCTTACTTGAGACCGTAGAGGCTCTTCTTTAGGTGGCATACCATACACTGATAGGGTAGAGCGAGTCCAGGAGGAGGCTTCATGTGGACATCCTCATGGAGGTCTCCATGTAAGAATGTGTTGTTTATATCCAGTTGGTAAAGAAACCAATTCTGAGATGCAGCAAGAGCAAGCAGACTTGAATTGCGATGAGTTTTGCTATAGGAGAGAATATTTCAGTATAATCGAGGCTTAGTCGTTGAGTGAACCCTTTAGCCACAAACTTGCTTTTTTGACGTTAGAGGCTTCCGTCGGCATTGAATTTCAAGCGATGGACCCATTTATGGTCTATTGCAGTTTTGCCAGGAGGAAGAGAGGTAAGTTCCTATCTCTGATTTTGTTCTGCGGCTCGCAATTCAGCTTGCATTGCTTCTTGCCATCCCTTATGTTGCATTGCTTCCTTATATGTTTTGGGTTCTATTAGAGTGGTGGTAGAGTTAATGTAGTGCTAATTGGTTGGGGTGAGGTGATGATGTGTTGAGAAATGATGAATTGTGGGGTAGTCATAGGCTGTAAGATAGGTAGGGGGCTTAAATGGTCTAATTAAGTGACGAGATTGTCTTTTGAGAAGGAGGTGGTGAAGGTGGGTTAGATGGAGTATCTGGTGGTGGTGGTAGAGTGAAAATGGTTGAAGCATCATTGTTATTAGGAAAAATGGTGTCATATGATGGTGAATCAGTAAATGTAGGTAGAATGGGTGAAGGTATGAGTGATTTGATGGAGGGTTTGAAAAAGGGAACTTATCCTCATAGAAGATCACATTTATGGAAAGAAATATGTCTTTAGTGTGTAGATCATATAGCTTGTAGTCCTTTGTACCTGTTGAAAAACCAAGAAAAAGACACTTACTTGCTCAAGTATCGAATTTTCCTTTATTTGCTTCTTTAGTAGATACAAAACAGAGACAACCTAACACTCTTAATTAAGCAAGGTTAACGTTAGAATTAAACACAACAAAATAAGGTGATCTATTTGAAAGGATGGGTAAGGGTACTCTATTTATGAGGTAAACTGCATGTAAAATGCATTCAAGCCAGAATTTTGTTGGCAAATTAGCTTACATTTTTAGTGCTCTAGAAACACTTAGGATATGTTGATGTTTTCTCTCAACCCATCCATTTTGTTAAGGGGTTTCAATGTAAGTAACTTCATGTAGGATTCCATTATAGTTATAAAATTCAGGCATGGTAAATTCCAGCCCTTCATCACTTCTTATGCATTTTATCTTTTTACCGAATTGCCTTTCAACATAAGCAATGGAATTTTTGATGAGTTACCTAGTTTCAGATTTTAGCTTCATTAACAATTGTCAGAAAGCAACGATAGCCAAGAATGGATGGAGTGTAATAACGCCCCTAAATGTTCATATGCACAGGATCAAAATAATACGAAGCAATAGAAGAACCTAAATGGAAGGGTAATCTTTTTTGTTTAACAATATCACATTGTTCAATTTTTTGAATAGGTAACTATGGTGTCTAAATTAGACAATATTTGAAGTCTTTGATTAGAAAGGTGGCCTAGTCTTTGGTGCCATAGGCTATCTTATTGAGAAGCAACAATACAAAGTAGTGAGGAGGTGACATCTAGTATAATCCATTAACTTGCTTAGCAAAGCCAATCTTCTTCAAAGAGTTGGGATCCTAAATAAGACATGAGTCATTAGAAAAGGTTAGTTGGTAGTGAGAAGATTTTGTGAGTTGGCTAACTAAAATGAGATTAAAAGAGAAAATGGGAACATAAAGGACGTTAGTCAAGACAAGTGAGCTAATATGAACAGATCCGATGTGTGATACAGGGATGTTTTGGCCATTAGGGAGCCTTATATGCATTCCATCAATTGATTTGTAACTATCTAAAAATTGAAGAGAGCATATAATATGATTTGTGGCTCTAAAATCCAAAATCCAAATTGATGACCATATAGAGGAATTATAAAGTAAGGTATTACCTTGAGTATGCTTAGAAAATGTATTGACTTGTGGCATGGATGGTGCACTTTCTTTTGAATCTGAATTTTTCTATAACAAGTTCAACACTTGGTGGTACTGTTCTGCAGTCAAGCTGTACCTATGATTGGTATGGAATGAATCTTTTGACTCATCAATGATGTCAGAACCATATCCCAACTTTAGGTATGCCTCTACCTGATTTGCTACTTTAAATTTGGGTTTGTTAAAGTCTCTGGTTTGGTGTTGATTGTTTCAATTGTTCGGGGAAATTTTGGTGGATAACTATGCTTTTTGTAGCATTTTTCTTCAATGTGTCCTGGGTTGCCATAGTGGGTACATAAGGGTTTCTTGGTTGATAGGAAATTTCTTTTTGGTTCAGATCTAGCAAAAAAGGTTTGAGGTTCCATAATAGGGTTGTAAAATGGTGTCTGACGTGAGCTATTTAGCTGTCTTTCGTGTTGAGCAACCATAGAAAAGACTTTCTTAATATCGGGAAGAGGATCTAGTAACATTATTTGAGATTTTACTGTGGCATAAAAGTCGTTAAGACCTCTAAAAAACCTAATGACACAGTTTGATTCTTGATGTCTTGTTGATTGTCAAGAGGTCACAGGAACACTGAGGTTCACAATTGCATGTGGGGAGAGGTCTCAAGCTAAAGAGTTCATCCCAAAGCATCTTTAGATGCGTATAATAGTCAGACACAATAAGATTACCTTGCCTGAAGTTATATATTTCCTCTTGTAGGTTTGAGATTTTGAAGGAGTCAGCTTGTGAAAATTGATCATGTAGATCTTTCCAAACATCTATTGTAGAATCAAACCATATGATGCTTTGAGCTACGGAATCACTTAAAGAGCACATCAACCATGATAAAACCATAGTGTTGCAACATTCCCAATAAACATAAATAGGTGAATTTCTTGGTGGTATAACAATACTACCATCTATAAATTTGAGTTTTTTTTTAAAATAAGGTCATTCTCATTGACTAAGACCATGAATGGTAATTAGGACCAGTCAAAGGAGAGGAAAAAAGGATAAGAGATCGGTTCTCATTAGGATGCAGGTAGTAGGGTGAGGCAGGGTGGTTTTCTGGTCTAGTGATAGGTTATGTTTGGTATGAATTTCCCGCCATATTGACGTAGGAAGGAGTACCTGACATGGTAATAAAGCTCTAATGAAAACATCAACAACCTAAGTAAAGCTACAGGTAATAAAAAATGAAGCCATTAAAGAACAAAGGACAAAAAAAGGTATAAAGTAGGTTTGCTCTGATACCATAACAAACTTTAATTTTTGGCTTACCTTTATTGATGATGAAGAGGCCTATATATAGGCATTCTGTACATAGCTGCCAAAAGTTGTTACAACTAATTGAAGGAGAAACAAACAACAAAGTATTCTAGAAAACAATCTGTAACAAACCCAATAGAAAGTTGAAACATAGAGAGCGAGAAACTAGCGCAACGGAAACAAAGAGAGGTTGGCATGGGCCTTTCTTCCTTCATCTTTCCATGGAACCCTTTTCCACCTGGTTCATCATGTTATGAAACCAAGAAATTTAATATCACGAAATTTTCAGATTATAATGTTTCCTTTGAAATGGTGCTACCTGTATATTAATGACAAGAATCATGGAGTTTTCTGGGCATTCACTGAAAGATTAAGATGCAAGAATTGCAACAAGAGCATAACAAATAATGGTTTGCTTTTTATGATGAAATTAGGTGACGGAAAACTTGTAAAACAAATTTTTTATCTTGAAGGAGAATGCTTTTGATTTTCTTATATGCTCTTGTTTAACCAAAGTTTCTATTCACTTTATATTCTTCATTCAAGAGATTAGTGTAAGCCAAAACCTTATTTTTAAAAAAAGTGTTATGATTACAATTTTTTTATTCATAGATTTCAATCTCCCGTTCAGTAGATTATCTACTAAGAAGAAAAAAAGTTTATATGCAGCCTCTAAACCATGAATCATTTAACTAAGCAGCTTCACTTAATTGAGATCCTTTCGAGTAACCTATATTAAACAGAGAACAAAAATTTGGTAAGTGTATATATATTCATACATTTTTCACTGATTACTAATTAGACTTTTTGGAGTTGCCATTGTCTCCTTTCCTTTAAAGAATGTCCACGAGCACCTTTCCCTTTTGAGTTATCAACGACAACATAGGTCAATACACAGGATGGACAGGCGTTAGTTAATAATAAAAAGCATATGTTTTGTCTTTATAATCAAGGAAACCAAGTTCATGCATTCGTAGCAAAACATGAAATTATGTTGCTGCTGAAGAAAGAGAAGGAGAAGAAGTGTCTGGTTCTTTTAAGAACTCAATATGTTGGTCAACCACTAAGACTTACTAGTTGATCAATATATGTTTTAGTTACAGATAATTATCTCTGGTCGACGACTAAATATTTCTAGTCGCCCACTATATGTAAATAAAAGGAATAAGATAAAACTAATAAGATGAAAGTAAAGCTTATTGTATTGAATTTCTTAAATGTGTTGTTTTACAACCTCCACTGTATTTATACATTGTTTGAGATAAGATGAATATATTTAACTTTAATGCAATTTAAACTACATGATAGGTTGTGCATGATTTAAACTAAACTAAACTATAAGATGAGATATGATGTTATCTAAACTAAGATAAGTTAATACTAGGATAAGATTATCTAATGTAATTACAATTGAAAAGATGTGTTATTATCAACTCACCGTAAGCTAATGTTTGAAAGAACATTAAGCTTGTCATGTAACTTCTAAAAAAGAAGTAGAAGCCAATGGTTTGGTTTCTTCTAAAGAAGGCGAAGTGTCATCGATTGATTTATAGTGCTTGGACAGTGGAGTGCTAGATCTGTCAATATATTTGATTAATTCATAGGTAAGTAGTATGTCTTTGACATGATTTCGCCAGATAAGGTAATTATTATTGTCGAGAGTTGTAGTAATAAAATTTGTGATGTTGGTAATCGGTAGTGAAGTGTTGATAGTCTGCATTGTGAGGTTTTGTGTATAGTATTATAGTAGGACTACATTTATGGTTGGAATAGTAATGTAATAAGACTGCATTTATGGTTGATATAGTAGTGTAGTAGGATTGTGTTTATGGATGGTATAGTAGTGTAATAGGACTGCGTTTATGGCTGGTATAATAGTGTAGTGGGGTTGAAAAAAAGTATTATAAGGCTAAAATTATTTTAAGGCTTGAAAATGGAAGTTTCTCCTTGGAGAAATCAACTAGATATTTGTTTATTTTTTTTCTTTGTTTTAAAGAGTTGGGAAGCTCATTTGCAAGGCGGTTGAAAGTGATGGACAATGGTGAGTTGAAAAATTGGATGGTCGGTATGGACTGAAGGAGATTGTCGTATGTGCTGTGGCTGGAAAATCCATGAGATGGGATCTAGCGACTGCGGCATGCCATGATGGCATGTTCAGAAAAATTGGGGAACGCATATGGTGACTCCCTATGGCCAGGTGCATTGGAAATAGCTTCAACCTCTAACATCGCGTAAATGGATATTATGCTTCGAGCTGGTAAGAAGCAGGTGTTGCTGGCGCTTATAAAGACTGAACTTCCATAAACTTAGCTCAGTTGGGCTTTGATACCATAAAAGGAAGAAGATAAAATACTTCTGATTTGTTCATATGCTCTTGTTAATCAAAGCTTCTATTCACTGAGAATTTCCATTTTCTACAGAACGACAATGTTTGAGGTGCAACGAGGCAAATTCCAACACCAACAAAAAAAAAGAATGTGGTAACATGAAAACACAAAAAGAAGTTCAATCCAAACCTGTAAAATTGGAAATTGAAAAAGCTAGCCAGGTTTTGAAGTATGGGTGTGAATGTTTTGTAATTTTTGTTGATTTAAAGTTTCACAAAAAACTTTTAGAAAACCATTCATTGATCAAAATGAAAAATGTATATAGATCATATACAAAGTTTGGTAAGAAATAAAGATGATTAAGATAAAATAATGTTTATATTTTTGTGTATAAGCTCTTATAAAAATGGGGTACTTATACGTAGTTTAACTATACAATTAAAGAAGATATTTCTTAATTTATATTAATTGTATACCTGAATTTATGCTAATAATATCTCTGAATATATGCTAATAATCAGATAATGATAACTAATGGTTCACTTACATATATGTTAACATCCTTCTCAAATTCAAGGTGATAAAGAACTAAACATACTGAATTTGGAAATATATTCCTCAAATTGCCAAGGTGAGAACAATTTAATAAAAATGTCCGTAATCAAAGACTAGGATGAAGTAAGGACAAATTGGTTATTGCTTTGAAGAATATGATACTACACAAGCTGACAATTAGGGATGACATTTAGGCTTGGGTTGGCCCGGCCCACCCCGACCTAATCTTAGGTCAAAAAGCTAGACTTAGATTAATCGGAGCCCTGTTGGGTATCATGATGAGGGTAGGGTTCGGGCTTGGGCTGCCCAGGCTCGACTTGGTCTAAGGCCCAACAATTATGCAAAAAAAAAACGACATTACAACAAAATAGACTATTAGCTACTTTTTTTTAGCGACAAATTATAAATCATCACCAAATGTAAACTTTTGACAACATTAAAGTAAATCGTCAGTAA
Organism: Erythroxylum guanchezii; assembly: GCA_025629825.1. NCBI lineage: Eukaryota > Viridiplantae > Streptophyta > Magnoliopsida > Malpighiales > Erythroxylaceae > Erythroxylum > Erythroxylum guanchezii. The sequence continues at coordinate 15,954,470 of JAOTAX010000001.1, forward strand.
AGCAGATTATTTGGCAACGCTTTCCAGGAGTTGTTGCTAAAAGTGGCCAATTTTGTGATGGTTTATTCATTTCGTTGCCAAAGATCGAGCTTTTGGTGATGATAACATAAAACGTTGGTAAGTATTCCAACTTTTTGCGATGAAATATATATTTCATCACCAAATTTATGCTTTTGGCAACTAAACTTTGAAACCATCATGAAAACTGTAGATTAAAGAATTATGTATTAATAATGTTAATTTGTTATTTTTTAAATGTTAAGGGTGCTTAATAATCCTAAGTTTAATTATAATTGACATTTATATATGATTTTTCATATTTTTGACTTATATTTTCTATTTATATTTTTTTTAAAATACATAGTTAATGCATAAAAATTTTATAAATTCTCTTTTTGGATATAAAAAGATAAACAAACCTAAAATTTTGCATATTAATAACATTAAAATTTAATAAATTTAAGTTGACTACTATTCTTAATCATTAATATTTATTAACAATAAAATAAAAATTCATAAAATATTGAAAATTGTAAGCAATGTAATATAATGATGTATGCAAGTAGTAGTACAAGATTGTAATTAGAAGTTTAACAATTCTTACAGACATAGAACAACAACAACATTAACACCCACTATGAATCTCACTAATATGCAGGGTCTGGGGAGATTCAATAGTACACAGCCTTACCCCTAACTAGTAGAGAGGTTGTATCCAAAATTCTTTCAGATATAATAATAAATAAAGTTTTACTCTTATTCCATCAAAAAGGAAATGAAATGATTATTTATTTGGATTTCAAATGACCTGAGAGTCGGTAAAGGTAAATGAGTTTGCTATGTCTGAAGTCCCAAGAAGGATCCTTGCATGTTCAAAGGCATCAATTAAAAATGTAAAGATCTTCCCTTAGGTGTTGGGTTATTGACACCTTCTTCCAACAACTTCTTAGCTATAACTAAACTTGTAGAGGATATAGTTAACGAATCCCTAGATGTAGTATGGATTACTGAATTAGATGAACTGATAGTGCGATGTGTTTCACCTAAGCCAAATTCAAACACATTCATATTGATTGAACATACATAGTAATTGGAATCGTCGATTAATAAAAAATAACTGATTGCCCTAATTCTATATCAGCCTTCGAGATATTGCCACCTTTTCCATTTTCATCTATGTTCTCTTAGAGATTGGAGTAAGCTTTATACAAGACAGAGTATATGCAATCAAACATTCATCTAGTAGCTTACTATAATGCAAATAAGATACAAATAATTAAGGAAGAAAGGTAATTCAGATGATACTAAAAACCTTGAAGAAGAAGATTGGCCATGGAAGGCAAGCAGTGATTAGTGTATGATGACAAAATTTTTGCATCGATTTTTTTTTACACTAGGTAGAATTTTCCCACATTCTTCCCAGCGGAGCTCATTTCTGCCATCAAAAACCAATCTCCACATCAACATTCCTTGATGAATTGACATATGTCAACAGTTTAATTCTGAAATTTTAATTTATCATAAAATTACTTTGTTTAATAAAATTCGTTTGGTAATCAAATCCCACAAATGAATTGTGGATGGAATGAATTGATGCAAAAGACACTTTCTACATTCCATGCCAATTTGATTTGTTATGCTAGTTTGTTGATAATAAGTCAAAGTACTATATTTTAGTAGTGGTATAGATTTGGTGTAAAATGAATCATAAGGTAAATGTTTTACATAAACTTCTGTTGCAAATCATTTGTTGCAAATTGTGCCTTGAATTTCTAATAGACCTTCCATCAAACAACAACCAGAGGTTGGGAAAAAAATGTCTACCCATCGTCATCCAATATAGAAACACAATTCACCATCTTCCAAACACAAACAAAAAGGGAAACCCATACACCATTTGTAGAACACAAAGCCTATATTAACTTTGGGACATAGCAGAAAAATAGAGCATAATAATGAGGGTTCTTGATAACAGAAAAGAAGAACAATATATATCAACACAACACACGATGCTTCGTCGACGATGAGGACCACAAGACAGGAGATGACCACAAATGAGGAGATGACGCTTCTTCAACCGATTATGTAGAGGAAATATGACGGCTAACATGAAAACGAAGATAGCTTCGTTTTTGTGTTAATAACCTAGTAGAAAATGAAGTCGTATGTTGTTAAGGTAAACGACGTCGCTTTTTATTAAGTCGGAAGAAATAAACCATTTGGTAATGATTCAAAAACCCATCGCCAAATGCTTTGCCATTATCATTTGGGTTCACCTTTGGCTAACATAATTATATATAATATATAATATATAAATTATATGTTACAGTATAGAATTTTTATATAATAAATAGATATAGTTATTAA
>JAOTAX010000001.1:15969574-15996531 GCA_025629825.1 Erythroxylum guanchezii
AATGAAATCTCCCTATCAACCACTCGAGCTAATGGAAGCTTTTCTATCATTCTACTTGTTACATTAGTTGTTCTTTGTTAGCATTTGAGCAAAATTCTTCAAAAATGTGTAATCACCTCTTATAAAGAAGTCATCATTATCATCATCATTATTCAATCTGAAGTTCTGCAATGAAGCGGAGTCTGAAAAGATCTAATAGTACGCAGCTTTATCCTTACATAATAAATAGGCTAATTTCGATAGACCCACATGTAAATGAGACAATATAGGAATGACGCAAGTTGGAGAGAGAAAAGGCAAAACTAGCACAAAATAAATATGTAAAAAGGCCAAAAAGGTCTGATTCTAGTTAAACCTTAAAAATAATAATAAGAAACTAAAAATAATCATAAAATTAATAAATAATAAAATAGCAATAAAAAAAACTACGATAAATAATAAATAATTTGCCAACTAACAAAGCCTCAGTTAAACAGAATGCGTAGGACAGTATCGGTAAGTAGAAAAGACTGAGGTAAGAAGTCCAATCCTTATTAAAACACGCAGAGGAAGGAGTGGGCGGCGCAGTATTAGTAGTATCCCTAAGCGTAGATTTAGCAAATTTCCATTGTCAGAAAGGCGTTTTCTGCAGAGAGGTAATAAATGCTTTGCTTCCGAAACACAGAATGCCCTCTCTCTCCCCATCTATATCGACAACCTACTGTTGTCTACAAAAGGAAGACAATTGCCACTATAAAGTGAATGTAACAAATGAAAATCATTAAATTTGAAAATCTTTGGTAATGGGATCTGTTACAAGCCTACGATGAAAAACACAAGAAATCTTAATCAACCTGCTTTATCAGATTTATTTCATGGTAATGAAAATTGCTTGCGTTTAGAATGGAGAGGTCCTCTTTACTTTAAAAAGAAAAGCTTGCTCTTTTTTCTTGATCTTGTCTCTGTCCCTATAAGTTCACCTATAAACTGATAGGCATATTGATGTTATGACATGCAACAGCCAAACTTGGTTTATGTATAATGCCTAAGCATTTCAAAGCAATTCTTTTAATATTTTTATCACTAATGACGGGAATTAGGAAAGATTAAATTGTCTAATACGACAGTAAATTCCAAGTTTGGGTTATCAAATATTGGATGAAGGATGTTGATGGAAAAAAAAAGGGGACGTTCACATATAAACCAAGCCTATACCAAACAAGAAATATCTCAAAATACCTTCTGGAATTGACTAAGATGTGTGGAGTTGGTTGAATTAAACATCACAAGGACTTGTCCAACCCTCTTTTTTTTTCAATCGTCTAGTCTAGGAAAGAGCAGTTTGGTCCTATTCGAATTAGAAGTGTACGACGTTCCATCCATGGCAAAGTTTCTGTGGAGGGAATCATCGATCAAAAAGTGAACTGCTCTGTTCTGATTCACGCGCATTAAATCAGAATAGTTGAGGTCATGATCAATGGTCTTGGCCTAACGACAATCATCATCGACGCAAATGCCTGTCAAATCTTGAGAAGGGTCGGTCTGTACATATGTAAGCCATTGTCTCTCCATTCTTGAGAAAATACAGGAGATTACTTGTTCTTAGTTTTGGACAACTGCAGGTAGATATGTTTAAAACTAAGTTTAGGAGATCGAGGTCAAATCAGAACTTGATTAACTATAATTTGATTCGATTTTTTTATAATTAGTTGAGTCGAAAAGATCAATTAAGTTTGGTTCCGAATTTACTTCTAGTATTCAATCTCAACCTAGTTCAATGGACTTAAACTATATCAAATTAATCTCGAACTAATTTATTATCTTTAATTTAATCACAACATTAAATGGCTTGTACTGTAAATTAACTGAAGGGAAGTTTGTATGATAAATGTATTGGGCTGTAGATCCAATGACCGTATCCATAGGTACCTAATGGTTTATGAGTCATGTTGCTTAACAACAAGCATCTGTTTAGAATGTGCTTACAATTAAAAAAAACTTCAGCTTTTATACTCTTATCTTTGTATGGATTAGGTCTTCAATTTTAAACATCAAACTGAGTGTTAATTTGTTTTTTGTTATTATTAACTAAACGAATCCATCCTTAATTATCAGAAGATGAAAGAAGGAATTAATGCTAACTGAAATATGTAACCCATTGGCTTGGGATTAACACTTGGCCTAGTCCTGCTCAAATGAGGCGTTGACCTTATCCATCTGCCTTGAAGTTCGAACTTCGCCAAGTTACTCAATTAGTTCTTGTGGATAAATGCAAAGACAATTAATAACAAAAGCGCTTGCACGAGGAAAAGACAAAACGAGAAGTTTCATGGTTACATATTAGGACACAGGTTGCTCTACAAAAGTAAACAACTGGGCATTTAAGGATGTCAGATAGTTTCCACACAATTCACACAAGGCACATATAGAAGAAGAAGAAGAAGAAGAAGATTCAATCTGTAACTTGAAGGGGCATTTGATTCCGTTGCTACATGAAGTTATGAACCAACTACTAGGAAGGGTACACATGTGAACAAAAGGGTATGAATAGGACTTGGTAACCAATAGAAAGATAGAGATATAAATGATGGGAAGACGACAGGTTGACGTGTCAGGGTCTTCCTCCTCTTCATAGGCATAACCCCACAAAAGTTACAGACGTACAACCGACAAAGGTGACCATCTGTAAGAATCTTTTGGTGCGTTCTACGGAACCTCACGAGAGCCAGAGTTGGCCTCTCATTTCGTGCCTCCTAACAACAGATGAATAAGTTAAAAGAAAGGTGACGTATGAACCCAACAAGATATTAAACATTTAGAAATAGCCCACCATGTGGATATATTATTACCTAAATCTTCTATTCGTGGCACTGAATCATAAGCTAATATTAATGTGAAAGGTTAGTCATTAAAACACCTGAATGGGCAAAGAAGGCTTCTTACGCCCAAACTAGACATGAATTGGAAATGTCAGGTTTCACTTTCCTTTCCTGGCCAGCTACGTGGTAGCTTCTATGCCCATAAACAAAACTTAACTTTTCTCCAGTACTGAACTTTAATTCAGACCAGAAGAGTTTGCGAATAATATAAAATTTATAAATTAAATATTATTTTTTAAATTTAAAGTATTTTTTCTTTTTAATTATACTACTACTTAAAAGCAAACTTGGATACGAGTTGGATTGCCAAAATGAAAGGAAATTGACCAACGACGCGAGAAAAGAAAGTCAAAAGCCGTAATCATTTTCAAGTTCAGACGTAGACATTATATGTGTTGTGTGTGTGTTTGTGATTGGGTAGCATTAGCAAAACCAAAGAGAGAGCTTTCAAGGTTCGACGATTTGATGAGAGAACTTTCAACGATTTGATCATCAAGCCGTCTTAGTTCTTGACCTTTCGCATGTGAAAATAAATAATAACAAAAGTGATGTATGACCATTTGCGCAATGCTCTTTTTCTAGGATGCGGCTACTTTTGTTTTGTTCGAAAACGAGTATCTTTCGAGGTATTGTAAATCTAGTCGGACAGCTTCAAAATCCTCGTGCTCCAACCTCAGGATTTAGACTTGGACACCGACGATATTCTTCCTACGGAAAAGAAGTTTCATGGGAAGATGCCAGACAACGAGGTTTTGGCGTTACCAGTTTGACCAATGCAGTGTATATATCTATCACCGCCTTGTAGTTGGCATTTATGCCAAACTTTGAAATTGTACATCAAATCCTCAACATCAAGCTTATTATTACAAGTGACACTTTTTTCTTTTCCCCTTCTTTTTCCCCACTTTTGCATTCTTGTGTTCATTGTGACGAAAATACGTGTGCACGCCATCTTGGGTTGCTTCACCCATTAAACTATCTTTGGATTTTGTCTTATGTTTGCTGAAGAACAAGTCCAAGAATCTCTGGGGAGTATTGGAAACTAGAATTAAGCATCTTCTGTAATCACTAGTTTCAAAAACGTAATGCAATTAAACAAAGAAATCAAACAAATAACAATTGTGTTGCTATTGGTGGAAAAGGGGGCATAACCACTACAGGCCACCTGATTTAGCGTCGGTGCAAGTACATAAATATAGAAAATTTACATATTTTGACTTCTAAGAAAATTTACATATTTGATTAACAGCTTTGACCCAAGTGGTATGAGTGACCATTTTTGTATTGAAGTTTTAATCCCAACAGATGTATTGTGACTAGGAAGATGAACCCTCGGTCAAAATTGGTTACATTGTATTAAGAAATTGCTTAAACATATGATATATACCTGCTTCATTCAATTGTAGTAATAATATGTGTGCTTGGTGAAGCTTCAACATCCTATTTCATCTTTAAATATGGAACTTCCCTTCAAATTTTTTGGCTAAGACAAAACCTAAATGCCTTTTTAGGTCATTGTCTCCCACAAAAATCACGGTGACAAAATGTGGCATGACCATTTGTCCGTGCCCTAGTGACGTAGACGGGCAAGGCTGATTAAGACATCACCAATCACATATAACGTTAATACGATTATATAATATGGGAAATCAAATACAACAATAGGTGAACCAACTTTACTTTTTTTAGTGAGAACATAAATGGGTTGAGTATAGGATGGGGGCACGTATGATATTAAATCAATTCATATAAAAAAGAATAAGTAATGTAAAAGGGTGTTGAATAGTATACCTTGAGATTCCAAAAACTATTCTCAAGTGATGTTGGTGTGATGGTGGAGTTAAATGGATGAAAGCAGAAGCGACGTTAACTTAAAAAGCAGGAGTAGTTGGTGAGATATAATAGTCATTTATGGATAATAAGGCTTCGTGATTGAAGTGTTTAATTATTTGCCTTCCTTTTCTTGTCCGATTCAAGTAAATTTGGAATAATATTCATTAGAAAATCGGCTATATAACTAAAAGTAGCGCTAATTGTGTATAATTTTGATAAGTATACGCATAGATATTATAACGTAATTTAATTAAAAAAAATCAAGCGTTTGGGAAATTAAAAATGTTAGAATGTTATCAATTTTAAGATACATTATAATTAACATATACTTACATTAAAATATATAGGTAATTTTAATCTTTTAAGGATATATAATGTCTAAAAGCATATAAAACAATATATAATATATCATTTTAATAATAAACAAGACATTTTAATCAAGTTCCTGCTATTTTACACCTACAAAGTCCGGTGTAATTTTAAAAGTCGGCTTTGAGTTGAATTTACTGAACTTATATGTTAGTCTTTTTTTAATTCAGGACAGGTGACTTAATAAATTGTGGAAAGGAGTACACAGTTCACATTTAACCCGGTCAACGATACATGTGCCCAACCGTCGGAAAATGCCCCAATTGCATCGACGACATTCATATTTTCTTACGCTGAAAAAGAAAGGAGATTAAAACATCCGTATCCTCGTGGCACTGCTTAACCATGTTCTGGTCTTATTTTATGTACGAAACCTGATCCTTAAGACATGCTAACGTGTGGGTATCCTTCAATACATAAAGCCCATTTTTCAGATTTAATCGACCAATTGGGTTTTCTAAATATTGGTAAGTCATAAATGTCGTGTACTCATCAAATTCCGTAGTGTGACCATTAAGTTTTGCTGGACTTTCAATATTTAATGAAGTTGGTTTCGCTTAGAAACCTTCTCTTTTTGGTTCTATCCGTTTCTGCCTGCTGGGGCGTACGGTGATAAATGAGGCACTACCGGAAATCCAACGCCTACATTAACTAAATACAGTAAGCTGTAAACGACCCTAACCTCCCACGACTTTAACGTCGTTTGGTGGGAGAGAACATTTGGAATGAGTAGGGAAGAAAACTTTTGAAGCAAAGTTGTCCGTCTTGGTACGTCAATTGAGTAGTTTTGACGTTGAATTTTTAAGGTATTGATGATAATGATACTATTTTAAATAAAATTTTTGACATATTTTATATCACGTGAAAAATCAATTGAATGAATATAAAAGTTATAAAAATTCAATTTAAATTATATAATTTAAAAATATTTTTACTAATACAATTTTATCATTATAAAAAATTAAAAATTCCTGTTTTCCTAAAGCACCTCTGTACCGGACCTTCCTTTGGAACTCCTTTCTTGTCTTGTGAAGACAAAAGCTGCGGCTTTGCAGAGAGAGTGGTCCCTTATATAAGCCAGTAATGAGGATTCCTTTGAGCATGTAGTATTTTGTTTTCTTTGGTAATGCAGTGTCCCCATGGCATTACTTTTGTTGCGTTCCAAGAAGAGCAAGAATTTGACCAAACTTTAATGCTCGTAAAGAATTAGATATTTAGCCACTTATCCATAAGAATCATTGCAGAGCTTGTCCTAATATTATATATTTTGTATTTTACATTGTTAATTATATGATTATGAAATTCAAGTGACGATATACTTCTAAAACATTTAAGTAGGCCTTATTTTTTTTAACATGAGATTTATTACAATCTCAATATAATATTATCATAATTCTTGGGCAGGAGACTTTGTATGTAGGCGTTCTCTTTTTAATTTTTTGAGAAAAGGGAAGTGCGGATGGAATTACCAAAACGAGTGAAACCTTTTACAAAAGCCTAAAGGGGGCGTCAGGGAAAGGTAAAGGTGTGCTCTAATTATTGTTCTTTCCTTCATTAGTGGTGTAAAAACGCACGTGGATGCAAATACGACGATGCTCCAGCTAGTCAGGGGAATTTTCCAAAACAAGGCTTCTAGGGTTAAAGAGTAAAGATTAATGAAGGCTAATCGAGGAAGGAGATATGAAAATGATCATAAAAGAAAAGAAAAAGGAACCAAATAAAGCCGAGCCAATAAGCTGGCTGGAGACTAAGGAGACAACGTTGACCAGTGCGAAAGCCGAGCCGTCATAATAGCGAATGAAAACTTCTCCTACCAATTACAAAAGCCCTCGGTTTCGCTGACTCTGCAGGTACTAATCATCACACCAACCTCCCTCAAACCAATTGCTCCTCCAGCCAATCTCATTACTTTTCTTCCCATCTGTTCCCCCTTCCGTTAGTCTCCGTTTCAAAAATTTTTAATTCCTTTATTTAAATGAATTTGTATATTAAATTAAAATATTTAATTACTAAATTATAATTAGAATTATAATGTTCATTTTTTTAATAATGAAATATATTTAAAATTGTAATTACAAAGAGAAAACTAACGACGATAAAAATAAAAATGATACAAAGAGCTGGGGGGACGGGTGAGGTATGCTATGCATCCGTGAAGCACAGAATCTGTATAAGACCCAGTGATTGTCTGTCCGCCACGTGAACTCTACCTTACCAAGATCACTCCACGTGTCGAGTTAACGTCTATTTTAGTGTCACACTAGGTCAGCATTTCAGGGTTAGTTGTACGCTAGTTTACCGAAGCCAATCTTAAATGTCTATTGTACCCTTCAGTTTTGGGCGCTGAATGTAATACCGCACAAGCACAGGAATGTCTTTCTACAAAGCTAGCTTAACTAACGAGAAGGTAAGGTAGAAATGATTCTGTGAAAAGTCGACCGGATGTAGGAAAAGCTACGCGTGGCGTTGATTTCAGATCTTCCGTGTTGGTCTCCTGATCATCCCAGGTACGGTTGGATCTGCTCGCTTCATGAACCCGGATACGGTTCTCTAATGCACGTGATAATTGCATCCCTCCACCCATCTTGCTTCTCGAGTTCTCTGACCCAATAGAGACCATAAGACTTCAATGACACCGTCATATCGATTGACCGAAATGCCCTTACAGAAATACCGTAACTCCTAAAGTGTCGAAAGAATCCGATTCCCTTTTCCTGACCAGAAATATTTAATATAGTCATATTAAATAGATTAGGTACCTTTTCAGAAATTAAGTGTAACAAATGGGGGCAAAATGGTAAAATCGTTGAAAACGGAAAAGCGTGCAAAAGAAGCGAAACGCGAGCCGAGTGAACAAAATAAAAAGCGTTTTGGCCGGCGAGGGCGTTTGGTTGAACTACTTAACAACCACCACTTTTCTTCACACAACGCCTGTCTATGGATTTTAGTTTTACTTAAACTCATTTTCTTGTAATATTTGATAATAAAAAAGTCACTATATTCTTTTCCCTTTTTTGTTTTGCATTATAAAACTATAAATCATCCTCGTTTAACTCTTTTCCGGTTTTCTAAGTCGTCCTCTTACTTTTCTATTTCTCTTTTTTCTCTCTCTTCTCTCTCTACCTTCCACCGGAAAACTCCCTCGCTTCGCCGGAAACCGCTCATAGTTCCGGCGACTGGCCTCCTTATCCCGTCTGAAAACTCCTCATTTTCTTTGAATTGAGGCTCCGTCGATTTCTTCGGCTCCGTTTACGTAACCCGGCTCGAGGACGATTTCGGATCTCCCCTTTCGGCAGTTTCTTTTCGTGTTTCGGGCGTTTTCGGAGAATGTGGGCTGCTTGGTTCCTGTGTAATGCATTGCTTTGAAGTTTTACTGGAGAAGATCGTGACTTAGGGTTCGGATTTCGGGTTCCGGATCTTTTGGGTTCGGGTTTTGTTCCTAACGTTTTGTGGAAAATCGCAGACGTATAGAAAGCATTTACGGGATGAAATGGTGAGCAGACCGTCTGTGCCCATACATGTGCATGTGGGTTGAATGTTTTGTGTATTTTGGTATTTCCTTATCTTTTAAAAAATATTGTAACGACTTTTGGATTATTTTGTTCAATGATTACAGATTTTGTTTTCGTGTTCAGATCTTAGACATTGTTTTGTTTGCGAAGGCTTGTGCTATTTGTGGAACTATTACCTATTTCTCGCATATCTCTTTCGACCAATTCGTTTTAATTAGTTTCATTTTCTACTTCTGGTTATTTTACCTGTGAAATTTCCTGTTGCACGTTCTATCAAGAGCTACGTCGTTCTTTTATTTTCCTTTTGTCTTTTTATAGGCATTCGTGTTTTAATTCGGTGAAGAAGTTTCACGAAATCGTAGTTCCCCTTTGTGTTGCATTTCATGCGAAGATGAGGCTATGATAATCGATTTTATTTTTCATTTTGGGTAATTTAGTTTTATTGGAGGCAGGAAAAATCAGCGCCGATGTTCCTTGAATTTTAAAGGCTGATTATTATGTTCTTTTCATTTTGTGAATATCGGATAAGATTCAGTCGGTGTTGAAAAATCATCGTCGCAAACTCTAGATGGTTGAAATGGTCATGGACCCAGTTGGGTCAAATTCTACTTTTGTGTTTGAAATACATGCATAGATTTTGTGATTCTTTGACTCTGAATTCAACTTTGGGGTCCAGTAAACACTCTTTGCTGGACTTGGTTATGGTGATAAAAGGATTAACCCATGTAGTCATATCTGATTGACTTGGTAAAAGATTACTGCTGGTACAAATGTCCAAACGAATATTGGTCCTCTGTTTGAAGACCCAAGGCGGTGGGTGATAGGATTGAGGGCCTACTCTATGGGATCAGTCAAAAGTTAATATAGTTTTCAAATTTTAGGTCTGAGCGGTCTTAAAAACCTTTTCCTATTCCTATGGCTGCGTGTAGGTGTCTCGTACATAATACGGTCATCGATTCTAACCCACGGTGGATTATTTAGAAATTGAAATTCTTGTGTCTGGAAGCTCTTATTTAAATAAACACAGTAGAACTAAAATTTCAGGCTATTAACTTCCATGACGTTATATGTTTCATGGCTTGCAACTCTGCCCTGTTTTGGTATTTTGACTGGAGCGTTTTGAGTACATATGTTCAATCTTTCCCTCGTTCAATATGTGTAGCTGAGCCGTTTCTATAAGATCTGGAAATCTGAATTGTGAAATGACTCAATGTGGACATACATGCATTAGAAACATGATGTGCAGATACGTTGGCAAATGTTTGCCTACTGGAAATCTTGCTGGAAGATAGTTGCCATCTTTTACCGTTTAGTAATGTTAATCAACTGGTGGCTTGCGGTATAATATAATCTGATACTCATTTTCCTGACTAGATTTTACTAATCAATCAATTATTTTATGTGGAGGATAATTGAATTATTTTCTACTTAGTTTGTGCTTTGAACCTGCTTTTGTATCTACAGTTCATTTATGATCAAAATATGTTATATGACTATGGTCTTAACCAGGTGGAAGGAAGAGTTTGTTTGTCCAGAGAGGCTAGAAATGGTTTGGAATATTTGAAACATAGGAGGCTTGAACGATTGAAATCAGAGTGTATGTCAGAGGCTGTAAACACCACTAACATGATGAGTAGAAGTGGAGGGGAGGCTTTAAGGACTGCAGCATCATGTGGTGTTAGGTTACAAGGTACTACTGATTCATTTTATCGATCAAGTAGTGCCTCAAGAGGGAAGGATTCCATTTCGAAGTGGAAGGGGGATAAATTCAATATAAGTGATTTGGAATGGACGGAGAAAGTTCCAGACTGCCCTATATACCAACCAACAAAGGAAGAGTTTGAGGATCCATTAGTATTCTTACAGAAAATAGCACCAGAAGCCTCAAAATATGGTAATGCTTCTTCTATGTGTTGAACATTTCTTATAACAGAAAATTATGCTAGCGATAACTTTGCAGTTGCAAGTATTCTTCCAAAACGAAGCAATTGTAACCTACTATCACTGATTTTGATTCCAAAGGCATATGCAAAATTGTCTCTCCCCTGAGTGCTTCTGTTCCTGCTGGGGTTGTATTGATGAAGGAGAAAGCAGGATTTAAGTTCACAACCAGAGTACAACCTCTTCGTCTTGCTGAATGGGATACTGATGACAGAGCTACATTTTTCATGAGTGGAAGGTTAGTGTTCTTATACAGTGAACTGCCTCTTCATAATATCATGTTCTATCTGCTTTATAATTGGAGCATATCTTTTCAGAACTTATACATTTCGTGATTTCGAGAAAATGGCAAACAAAGTTTTCGCTCGTAGATATTGTAGTGCCAGTTGTCTTCCTGCAACATACTTGGAAAAAGAGTTTTGGCATGAAATTGCTTGTGGAAAGACAGAAACAGTTGAATATGCATGTGATGTTGATGGTAGTGCGTTTTCATCTTCTCCCAGTGATCCACTTGGAAATAGCAAATGGAACTTAAAGGTCTTGGCTTGCTCCTGCTTTTCTAATTTCAAAATTTCATTCTGATACAGGTTTCTTATGTAATTCCAATTGTGTGACATGATAGAATGGTGGAAACATTCTAGGAAAGAGTGAAACTGCATGGTGTGTGATAAAGGGAATTGGTTTATTTTTCTGTGGGTTTATGTCGGGGCATTTAAAATCCCTTGGAAGATGACCGATTGACCATTTGAGATGAGAGATGCTTTCATGTGAAATTATAAATAGCATAGCAAAGTAATGGGATATTGGCAGAGTTTGGAAGAATGTGCCAGGGGATGGGGTTTGGGCATCCCATTATTTAATACCTCAATATTTATCAAAACCATGTGCTGCACAAAGATTTTTTTTGTGGTCCAAGTTGTGCCTAGTTGAGCTAGGTTTGGGGGATTTGTTGCTAAGGGGCACAACTTGTTCTGGTGGGTATGTTGCTGGCACATGCTGGAATCCTAGGGTTTGCATTGTGGAATGGAGATGTTTTCCCCTGTAAGGCACTACAGGAAGTGAAAATCTTAGTAAATTGTTTCTATGTTATGGTTGCTCTTTTATTAGAATCCAATGTCTATTTCTTCATTTAAGATGTCTCTCTTGTTCTCTGTTTTCATCTTATTCATTTCACTTTCCTGGGCATAGATTGAACTTTTTACAATTAATAAATTCTCACGAACAAAGGGAAGTTTATTGTTTTGAGTCAAATTTTCTGTTTAATGTTCAGAATGCTACACATAAACTAAGTAGCAATTTGATCACTCTTTGGGATTTCAGAAACTTTCTCAGCTGCCAAAGTCCATTCTACGGCTTCTTGAAACAGCTATTCCGGTAACTAGAAAACAAAATATTTCTTTCATAATGGCTTTTCTTCTGATTATCGATCCTCATTGACTTCCATGCAATTCTTTCAGGGAGTAACCGATCCCATGCTTTACATTGGAATGCTGTTCAGTTTGTTTGCTTGGCATGTTGAGGATCACTATTTATATAGGTCTGTCTTATGTTGCCTCATTGATTGTGTAAGATTGTGAAAAACTATGATTCAAAATGTTATGGTTCACATACTTCTTTTGTGCAGTATCAATTACCATCACTGCGGAGCATCAAAAACCTGGTATGGAGTTCCTGGTCATGCGGCTTTAAAATTTGAAAAGGTTGTCAGGGAACATGTATATAATCATGATATTTTGTCAACTGATGGAGAAGATGGAGCGTTCGATATTCTTTTGGGAAAGACGACTTTGTTTCCTCCAAATGTTCTATTAGAACATGATATTCCAGTCTACAAAGCTGTGCAAAAACCTGGAGAATTCATAATAACCTTCCCTAGAGCATATCATGCTGGATTTAGCCATGGTATGTTGTTTTAGGTGCTAAACAATCAAATGCTTATAGAATAAAAGCTAAACTGGAAGAAAATTGAAAAATATTATCCTTTTGCTTTTAGAACCTAGAAGCACAATAATCACGCTTATCTTTTATGAATCCCTAGGTTTCAATTGTGGTGAGGCTGTGAACTTTGCTATTGGTGATTGGTTTCCTCTGGGAGCTTTAGCTAGTCATCGTTATGCTTTTCTCAATAGGATTCCTCTACTTCCTCACGAAGAACTTCTCTGCAAAGAAGCTATATTCCTAAATACTAGTCTGGAACTTGAAGATTTAGACTATTCTTCTGCAGATTTGGTCTCTCATCATTCCATCAAGGTTGCTTTTGTGAAATTGATGCGTTTCCAGCATCTTGCACGCTGGCTTCTTATGAAATCCAGGGCATGCACTGGCCTTACATCAAATCCCTACGACACTATTCTTTGCACCTTATGCAAAAGGGACTGTTATGTGGCTTTCATTAATTGCAATTGTTATCTGCATCCAGTGTGCCTTCGCCATGGTATTGTTTGTTATATTCCTTCTATAGACAAGCATATTGATTATAATGTGGTTCATCTTCTTGATTCCTTATGATGAGACCTTGTTTTACTATCCAGATGTTAATTCACTTGACTTCTCATGTGGGAGGAATCATACACTTTTTTTGAGAGATGATATTTGGGAAATGGAAGCCGCAGCTAGGAAGTTTGAGATGGAAAATGAAATTTCTGAGGAAATACGTAGGCAAACAAAAAGTGGTGATCAGTTGTATTTATATCCATCATCAAATACCTTTCAGAACGTTCTAGATGGATACTTCCCTTATTGTGATATCAACTTTGAGTTTACTGCTCAGATTGCTGCCACAACACAATACGGCACGCAAGAGCTTAGCCATTCTACATGCACAGATGGCATCGAAAATCTTAGACCTGAAATTTCAGAGCCTTCTGCTTCTTCTGCTGCATCTTCTCTCTGCTTCTGTGGAGATACAGTTGAAAGCTTTTCAGCAGGCAACAATGTAAGATTGAGCTTTGTTATTTTCAATTATGATTTTACCTTTCTTGTCCTTCTGGAATATGTGTTCTACTTCAATAACATATTGAAAAAAAACAGTTTCTGATTTTGCAGTTAATTAAGAATTTCTATTCTTTTGTTTGCTGGTTATATCTTTGGCAGGTGAAGAGGCAGGCAGACTTTAGTGTAGGGAATTTTGGCTGTAAAAGGTTTTCAGGAGTGTCAGACAGCAAAAAGGACTCGACAATTTTGTCTGTATCACATGAAGTAGATCCAAGTACCCAGCAAGCTGATGTTGCTGGATTGGATGTTAGACCCTTTGTAGATCAGCAAAGTGATGATTCTGATTCAGAGATATTTCGGGTTAAGCGACGGCCTTCTGTGAAAGTGGAAAGGAGAGTGGTGAATTATGTATCTTCAAAGCCTAGGGAACACATGGTAAGGCTTAGTACAGTGAACTCCATTCTGTGCATTAACTCTTTTTATTGGGATTGGACTTGTAATTCACTGTCCATATGAGATTTCCTTCTTGAAAAGAACATCTCGTTGCTTTGTGAATTTGGATATCTGTTTCCTTTCTCCCGATAATCCTGAAAATGAACCCAAGACATTTTCAATCTGAAACCACTTGGAGAAGTTGGTAATACTGGGAACTTCTTTCTTCTATTCTTTTTCTAATCAGTTGTGTTTGTACGGCATTTTAAGGGTTCTTATGGATGTTATATTTTACCGTTTTATGGGGACAAGCTTCTTGTTTATCCGGCTTCAAACAATTATAACAACGAAAGAAGTTCTGGTACCAGTCAGAAGGAGAACTGCTGTTCACCTTTGTTGAGCAAATGCTCTGAAAGAGAGCATTTTCTCTTTACAGGAACTGTTTCATTCAATAATCACTTTACTACTGTCATTATAGTTGCATTTACAGCTTTGTTTAATTTGTCTCACCGGTTAAAGCAGTTACTGTTACCTTATAAATTGGTTAGTGTCCATAGCAATTGAAGGTACAATTATCTTTGGATCATCAATATGAAGATCTGGAGCATAAAATTGTATTTTTATGACAATTTACTATTTCATAAGTTGAAAGTAGTCTTTTGGTTTCAATGATGGTATGTTTGCGTAGATAAGACATTTTGTTCACCAATTTTTACTTGGCTGAAAACATCTTAAAACCCAAAGTCAAGGTTCAAAGTAGGCGTATAGTTTTTGTTGGAAGCATACAAATTTTTATTATCTGCAATCTATAATCATGTTAAAAGGGTGAGCTCGTGCTAATCCTTTATTTTTTCCCTATTTAGCATGCGTAACATGAACTGTAGTGTAAGCTTGAATTGCAATATCGCTTGAGCATCCTGATACACATTAAACTCTTAAATCTTCTTCAAGTGTTGAGAACTTGAGATCCAGTCGTTTGTTATAATGTGGTTGAAAGCAGTTTTCTTGAAGTAAAGATGTCATGCATAATAAATTTGTTGGAGCCATCGAAACACAGGAGGTGTGTAGTTGTTGATTGTTGTATAACTTGATTGATCTCTAGAATTGTGCTTCAATCTGTGAAGGAAAAGTTGCTTTCGGTTGCCAGCCTTGCTTCTTTTACGTCCTTTAACTTGAATATTTTACAATTTACTGATTTTAAATTACACCCGGTTTCATTTTGTTATATAGGGACTTAAACGGTTGAAGAAGCTTCAACTTGGCGGAAGGTGTGGCCAAACTTTGCCGTCAGAATTCTGCAGGAATGATGAATCAAATTGCGGGCTTACATCCACTTCAGACCATAAAGAAGATGCAGATAGTGCTTTCAGGGACAGATTTCCCAAGGGAAGGACAAATCCCATCTCTATTAAGATAAAAAGGTTGACCGATGAGGGCAAACTGAATAGACAGCGAGAACAGAGAACGGATAACTTCCATCATGAACTGGGAAGAACTGTTAGGGAGCCACCTCCTATAGAGATTGGACCAAAACGCCTTAAAGTCAAAGGCCCTTCGCTAGAGAGAGCAGGTTAGATTAACTGACAAGTAGACCCGTGGGCCCTGTATTTGGAGGATAATTTAGAGCTTGATTTTGCCGACTCTTTTCTCTAATGGGGTTCTAACAAGTAACAATACGGACTGCATGTCCAAAAGATTGATTTGGGGAGCAGCAGCAGCAGCGGCAGATGTTAACCAAGTTTAGGTCAAATTTTTATTCTTTGGGCAGGCTTCGAATTGAGGCATTGCCCTTGGGCAGGGGAGAGGCTGAAAATAGAAAATTTGGTTAGAGTAACTTCTTGTAAATTTGTTTTCTTACTCAAGGACAAGTTTGCTGCTTCCTGTTAGGTTCTTTATTCTTTTCGTAGCTAATGGACTACTCGAATAAATTAGAGAGATGCCTTTTCTCTCCTTGCAGCAATTACATACCGTTTAGCTTTTGAGGTTGAATACTTATTTTTCTGTTGGGTATCGGATATCAAAAGCAACCCTTAAGAAATGCCCGCCATCTATGTTTGTTTGCACTTCTCAATCTGATAATTGATGGTAGGTATTTAATGAGCCCCAAAAAACATTGAACTTTCCCTCGCGTGTTGGGAAAACATCATGATCCAAATCGCATTGCTTTTTGCTGCATGTGCTTTTGTGCAAGTGTTCTCAGTCGATTTCTAAACTGTTCCACTGTGAAATACGACTTCATTTCTTCATCCAATTAATAATGGGGAAAGAAGGAAACCTTTGTTATGCAGCCTAACATAAGGCTGTTCTACATAATTCACAAAAATAATAAATTAGCCATAGATCAAATCATAACAATTGCATATTTCTTTTTGAAGAAGGTATGACTACCTAGTACGAAAATTGGTAATATCTCTACATTTCTGTATAAGATCTGGTCACAATTTTGGTCTGTAGCTCAAATCAGGACAAGTATTTAATGTTCAAACATATCTCTGGCAAAGGTGTTCAATTAATTGCGTAGGTCCTTTATGTCTCAAGACGATGCCAATGGTTGAAACAATTTAGGCATCAAGTTGTTACATCACACATGACTTGTTTCGTTCCTTTGTGGTTTTGGCTATCTATGCTGGTCAACCTTTAATGAGCCTAATTTGGTGAGAACCAAATCAGTCGCATCAAATCAGGGTTTTGTTGTCTGTTAAAATTTATCAATTTCTGGAATGGATAACTAATTGATATATTTCACTTGAAAAATTGTACCTTGTGAATTGAGGCCTTCTGAAGGCTTCGGTTTGAGCCTCACAGTCAACTAAGAATATCCACATATAAGTCTGATGTATCTAACACATGCAAATTAGAAATTATAGAATAGTTTAAGAAAATTTGGACATCTTATGTAATGTACTTAACGTTGCTTCTTAACCATTTAAGAAGACATTATCGACATCCTAATATTCCAAATCCTAGTTTTCAATTGTTATAACTGAAAGAAGAGCTTTATTGTTGCCATCCTATTAATGGGATATAATCTTTCTATGTAATCAATACCCTGAATATATATACATATATATCCTTTGTTTATTTACTCTATGTTTCTTATTACCATATAATCATCTAAAGCGAAAAGAATTTTGTAACTATAAATTGAAAAATGAATACAGTCTCATATATTGACATGAATGGGTTAAAACAAGAATTAATCACCAAAAAATTCAAAGGAAAAGATAGCAAACCACACTATGATTATTACAATGCATGTTGAATTAATTAAATATTAAATTATAAATGAAAAGAGATGAAGATTTACGAACAAAATGAAAAGGCTTGGAAGGTAAAGACCATGAGTTTATTGTTGTGTGTCCAGTCCAATTTTATGGATGTTCGCTTAACTAATTCTATTAAATCTATACTCTAGAGATCTTATCTGTCTCATTGGATTAAAAAGAATGAAGTTCAGGTAGATTTGAGGCATAAATCAAAGATTGAAAGTTGCTTCTAGAAGACACACCCATGTCTAGAAGTCACACGCCCATGTCAATGGTAGACAGTTTTGTGTCTAACCATGTAAGCTTCTCTAACTATGAAGAAGTTGAAAGTAAGCTGACCATGTAACTCTCTATGATCATGTATCTCTGCGATGTTGAGTTTTGAAGCTTAAAGGTCAAACAAAATCATTGTATACAGCCGTGTAAATGATCATGTATGTTATAAACCTTATCCTTTTAAAGATTTAAAGATAAGTTTGAAGAGAAAAAAGTTATATCAGACAGAAACACTCAACAAAAGATGAATTTTAGATTTCAAATAACTTTGTGGGCTACAGTTTTATTATAATTTGATATCTAGGATGAGTTAGGAGTAGTTTTGGTATAAATATATCAATTTGCACTCAATCCTAGTGTGTGAGAACCTTAGTGTTTAGAGAGCTGAAAAAGTGTGAGTGCTTTTATAGAGTTTAAAGGATAGGTTCTATTGTAATTGTAGTTGTCTTGTGAGAGAGTGATTAGCTCGAAATCTTTGTCACTTGTATCTTGCTATTTTTATTTAGGGCATTTGTTTTTAGGTTGTCAGGTGATTTTTACCTCTATATTGAAGGGTTTTCACATTAAATTCTGTGCTCAATTTAGCTTTCAATCATTATGATTTTGAGTGGTTTGTCTTTAATTGAGTGAATTTATCGATCTTGCAAACGTTACTGCTTGAATCCCCCAATAAGTAGTATTATAGCCTTAGGTATGGAGAATAGCAATAGTTATATGATGAAGTTAACGTTGACCAACTACTTGAAATGGAGACTAACGATGGAAGGTCTCTTGCATTGCATGGATCTCTATGATCCAATCAATGTGGACAAAAGCGTAAAAGATGATGTCTAGTCTAAATCGGAGAAGATGATGGATAAAGAGTGGGAGAAGATGAAACGAAAGACCTAGGAAACTATTAGATAGTGGATTGTTATCGGTATCTTTAATCAGATATCCCCATAGATGGATCATTTCAAGCTGTGGAAGAAGTTGAAGGGTCTTTATAAGAGGAAACTTGCTCATAACAAAGCCTTTTAGATTAAAAAGCTTATAGACCGGAAAATTGGTGTTGGAGTATCTCAGTGGTTTCGAGGATATCATCAATAAGTTGATTACTATGAAGATTATTTTCGATGATGAATTACAAGTGTTGTTCTTTTTAAGTTCTTTACAGGATAATTAAGAGACTTTAGTTGTGATTATTAGCAACTTCGCACTAAATGGTTTGCTTTCTTTATATATGATCAAATAGAGCATGTTCAATAAAGAGATTAGGAGGAAGGAGATCGATGTCGACAATGTATAAGCTCTTACGGTAGAAAATAGAGAAAGAAGCATGAGTAAAGTTCCCAAAGGTAAGTCGAAGAATAGGTCAAAGTCAAAAAATAGTAAGGCGACCAAAACATGCACTATTGCACCAAACTTGGTCACATAAAGAAGTTCTGCTACAAGTAGAAGAGAGACCGGAAGAAGCAAGAAAACTAGAAGGATGGTGATGACAACAACACTGCAGATATGACATATGGAGACATCATTAATTGCATAAATCAGCGATACTTTATCTTAGTGAGTGTTTACATATTATTCACTTAGATTTAGAGTGACTTATTGATACAAAGGCACCTTATTATTGTGTTCCAAGGAGAGAGTATTTTACCAACTATAGGAGTGGTGATTTTAGAGTGTAATGATGGGCAATCAGAGCTCTGCTAGCATCATTAACATGGGAGACATCTAAGTTCAAATCAACATTGGGTGCATGTTGACCTTAAGAGGTATACGACGTTGACAAGGTATCGTTACCTTTGCAAATTAACCCTATACGAATAACAAGAAGTATATGGGAGTAGGGATCGTTCCCTTGAAGATCTGATTATGGAATGCTAACCATTGCCAAACTTGTCAACGAAATTTCAATATACAAAAACATACATAAAACCGAAATGAAACAAAAATCTAAAACGCAATCAGACCTAAATGATTCAATATCGAATGTAAGCTACTAACTAAACCATAAAATAGAAACAACTAACAGAAAACAGAAATCAAAAGATAATCTGACGCGAACAGAATTGGATTTAGCACAAACAAGACTCAACGAATTCAACTAAACCAAACTCAAACCAATGCATGAAAAATAAGTAAATTAGGGGGGTTTTGATCTTGGTAATTCAGAATTTAAAGATCACGAAATTAAACAAATGCTAAATCAAAATTCAGAAGAAATCAGAATTGAAAGATTAGAATAAAAACAGAATTGTGGAAACTTCAATTGCTAAGGATTTAGCTAACGAAACCAATTAATTCATTCATCGGACTCTAGGAATTATTTGTGTACTATGTGCGCAGAATCAAGGATCACCAACTTACTGATTTTATGCTTCTTAACTACTAAGTAAACAAATCTTCGCAAACAATCATAGGGTTCATAACTTCTAATCCACCTATATCATGTACGAGCATTACGATTGTTGGTTTAATGATCTTTCCTTGAAAAACTCGACAACTACTATCATCAGTTTAAGACAAAGTTTGAATTCTCTCAGGGTAGGTTTGATAACTACTATCAACAACCTAGCTATAAATCAATTAATTTAGCAACTACTACCATCAATTAATTGAAAGGCGTTTAAAAATCCCTTATAAACCTTAATTCCGGATTTTAAGATTTACGAGTTCATATTAGCCATTAAAGGATCAGAATTCAAGCACATGTTTGCAAATCATGAACACAAGAATTGATTAAGATTAAAACCTCATGAATTAATATAGGTTCGAAGGGTATTACCCTTTACAATTGAAATACAAACTTAGCTACACATACCTAGTAAGACGTTGTTACCACTGAATGATCTAAGGCAGTTGTGTTCCTTTTGAAAAGATTCAAAAAACAAGAGTGTGGCTGGGAAGTATGAAGAATAATCTAGAGAAAAGAAGATGCCAAGACCTAGAGACCAAATTCGTATATATATCCCTTCCTATCATGATGTGGCTGGCCTAATTAAGAAGCAAACTTCCAAATGAATTCCTCCTCTTCACGTCAATTGACATAGGTCGCAACCACCCTTCAGCATCTGCCCAACTAGCCATCCAAAGTGGTGTGGCTTGATGAGGTGGACATAGAGTCATCATTAACTAACCAATGGAGTCGTGCCATGTCATCAAAGTGCTTTGAAAATTGATTAAAGTTTTGTTAACTTTGAACTACATTTTTGACAGCACATTAGGGTCAATTTCGATTGTGTATAAAAATCAAATGGTGACGATCTAGGAGCTCAAATTTTATCAGTAGATTTGTCTCTGAATCAGCTTCAATTTGAGACTTGAATCACTGAATTCTACCATCTGAGTCAAAAGTTATGATTGAAACATCATCAAAAGGTCATTCTAGCGATCCAAAAATCTGATGCACATTTGGGAATTTATTTCTCCTGAATTCCAGCTTAGAAAAATCTGAAATTAGTCCCAAAAAGTCTGTCATTGAGTCAAGAATGTAAGTATAAAATTTCAAAATTTTTGGCTAAACCAACCTCGAGATAAAAATCCTATAATGATTAAAGGTCAAGTCTGCCAGAAATTCAAAAACAGTACAATTCGAGTCTATTTGTTTCATTTATGCATTTTACGTCAACGAAGCTCGAATAATGCTAAAATATGATAAACCAGCTATAGATGAACGTAAAATGAATGTAAATGACTCTAAATTAAGTCCTAAAGATATATTAAAATATGAGTGTATCAGACATATTCCAAACTTATGTCTTAATTTGACATCTGTGAATATGCTTGACTAAAAGGGAAACTGACACATTTAGTGATGGCAAATGAGAGTTGTCTAAAGGAGCATTGACGATTACTCATGATGAGTTGTGATGTGCAACCTTTACCTTATACAAGAGAAGCTTGAAGGTATGTAGTGGAGAAATACATCTCGTTCAAGAAAATACTTCACTGGATTTGTGGCACCAAAGATTAGAACACTTTAACAAGAAAGGGATCAAATTGCTAATTGGAAAATCACTTATCCTTGTAAAGACTACGATTTCTCTAAGGGTACTCAAATGCAAAGCTTTCAAGCATTGTTAAAGGAACATAGAATGAAGCTAGATTCAAAGATTATTCCTTATGTATTGATTGAATATGGTGATGAAGAGTTTGGCTAGAGGCTCTGCAACTTGAAAAATTGAAGATAGAAGCAGAGACTTAATTTTCAATAAGCATGAGATGGGTGCATATCTCATCAATAAAGACAAGATTACATCTAATAGTTTGTCTTTCGGCAATGAAGATACTACCTTTATTCATACTTCCGTTAATCAACCTATGAGTGAAGAAGGCAAACATAAGCTATCATAAGAAGATAATAATCATAAGCACCTTGATGGTGATGATTCATATGAGCCACATCCTCTGGATGTTAAAAAAGGGTTCATGAGTATCATGAGTAGGGGAAGCAACCTACTCAAGTGTTGAAAGATGTCTAAATTCGAAGGTTAATGAGAGAGAAGAAGCCTTTGAAAATATACCCTAGTTTGGAATATCTCCTAATCACTACTGAGGGGAAGCTAGAGAGTCTCCAATAAATGCAAGTGCCTAAAGATAAAGATTCTTGGCTCAAGGAAATGTAAAAGAAGATAAGAGTCATTAAAAAAGAATGAGACACATGACTTAGTGAAGCTTGCCAAAATTAAGAAAGCTTTGAAGAACATATGGGTATTCAAGATCAAGAAAGATGGTGACAAGCTAAAAGCGTAAGGTGAGACTGATGATAAAAGGTTACAATAAAAAAAGGATATCAATTTCGACAAGATTTTCTAACCAGTGGTGGAGATGACATTAATACGCACTGTATTGCTAGTTTAAATGTTGAACTCGACTAGCTTGATATAAATACTATTTTCTTACATGGTGATTTGGATGATGAGATTGAAATGGAGCAACTGGAAGGGAAGTCAAAGAAGAGTCTTTATAGGCTTAAATAGGCACCAAGGCAATGGTACAAGAAGTTTGATTCATTTATGATAAGCAATAGTTACAAGCGAACATTAGTTGATCCCTATGTTGTTTTAAAAAAAAATCCTTGTGGTAACTTTATCATCCTTCTCTTATATATAGACGATATGTCGGTAATTGGATAAGATGTTGACATGATTTTGTAGGTTTCAACCTCATCTAAGTCCTTTAACATAAAAGATTTGGGTCCTGTAAAATAGATTCTGGGCATGGAGGTTACTTATGACAGGATGGCCGAAATGTTATTATTGTCATATGAGAAACATATTGAACAAGTGCTTTAAAGGTTTAATATAAAGAATTTCAAGCCTATGAATTACATCTTTAGTTGTTTAATTCAAGTTGAGCAAGAGAGCTTATCCTACCTCTGAAAAGGAGAAAGAGTTTATGTCCTCTATTCCATACTCCTCTACAATTGGTTCATTGATGTACGCTATAGTGTGTACTAGACTACATATTACACACATTGTTAGATTTGTGAGTAGATCTTTATCCAATTTGGGAAAGGTACACTGGGAAGCAGTGAAGTCAATTTTCAAGTATTTGTGGGGCATTTTCAAATTGTGTTTGAGTTTTGGAGGTGATGAGCCAATTTTAGGAGGGTACATAGGTGCGAACATAGCTAGCGATGTTGATAATATAAAGGTAACCTTAAAATATTTGCTCAAATTTGTGGGGAGAGTTATTTCTTGGCAATCTAAGTTGCATAAATGTATAACTTTATCTATTACTGAGGCCGAATATGTTGCATCAATAGAAGTTGGAAAAGAAATGCTTTGCTTGAAGCAATTTCTTTAAGAATTAGACATGGAATAAGATGAATACATGGTATTTTATAACAATTAAAGTGCTATAGATATGAGTAAGAATTTCTTATATCATTCTCGTATTAAGCACATTCATGTGAGGTACCATTGGCTAAGATATGTTATTGAATAACAACTAGTGAAATTAAAGAAGATCCACATAAACAAGAACAACACCATGTTAACAAAGGTGGTTCCCAAGAGCAAGCTTAAGCTTTGTTGTAAGTTCGTTGGGATAGCATTCAAGTGATTTATGGGGTGGTTGATTTTTTCTTCGAAATGGGCTAGAAAGGGAGATTATTATGTGTCCATCCCTATTTATGGATATTCACTTTACTAATTCTACTAAATTTGGACTCCAAAGGCCTTAGCTATCTCATTGGATCAAAAGGAACAAAGTTCAGGTAAATTTGAGGCAGAAATCGAAGATTAACAGCTACTTTTAGAGGACAAGCTAGTGTTTGAGAGTCACATGCCCCTATTAATAGTGGACATGATTGTGTGCCCAACCATATAAGCTTCTGTAATCGTGTGAAAGTTGAAAGGTGACATTTCAAATACAATTGCATAAGTGTAAACAACCATATAAGTTGACCCTTTGTGCAACTTGAAACACATATCAACCTTGAATATCAAGATGCTCCTTCTTCTCTTTTCTTCTCCATTCTCTAGAGATGGGAATCCTGTTTGTTACTCCGTTTCTTTACCCTCAATTTACAGCCCCACTGACCTCTAGCTCTCTGCTTTCATTTCCCTCTTCCCTTCAAGCCACAAACACTTGCTTCATTTCAAGCCCTCAACTTCTTCATAAACTACCGCCATCTCTCCCATCTCTAAAACCCTTTATTCTCACGGAATCCCTTTTTAGTTGTTAGGGTTTTTTTGTCTTTCCTTACAGTCTGTTTTGACTATATTCCTCATTTGGTGACCACTTTTTTAAAACTTTTCCCATTCTCTGCACAACATCCCTTTCCCATATCTGTCAACTATGCCTAGATCTGAACTTCTTGCCTTTTGTGCAGATTCTCCCTCTAATTTTCCTTTGTTACCCTCCTAAACTTTAGTTGCTTCCAAGCAACCTGAAAAGGTTTCCTCTTCTTCCTCTAATCTCAAAAAGAGTTGAAAGCAAGTGATTGCTGTTGAAGGAGATACAATACTCCATTACTCCATTACTTCCCATGCCCCTATTAATAGTGGACATGATTGTGTGCCCAACCATATAAGCTTCTATAATCATATGAAAGTTGAAAGGTGACATTTCAAATACAATTACATAATTGTAAACAACCATATAAGTTGACCCTTTGTGTAACTTGAAACACATATCAACCTTGAATATCAAGATGCTCCTTCTTCTCTTTTCTTCTCCATTCTCCAGAGATGGGAATCCTGTCTGTTACTTCGTTTCTTTATCCTCAATTTATAGCCCCACTGACCTCTAGCTCTTTTCTCTCATTTCCCTCTTCCCTTCAAGCCATAAACACTTGCTTCATTTCCAGCCCTCAACTTCTTCACAAACTACCACCTTCTCGCCCATCTCTAAAACCCTTTATTCTCACCAAATCCCTTTTTAGTTGTTAGGTTTTTTTTGTCTTTCCTTGCAGTCTGTTTTGACTGTATTCCTCATTAGTAACCACTTTTTCAAAACTTTTCCCACTCTCTGCACAGCATCCCATTCCCATATCTGTCAACTATGCCTACACCTGAACCTCCTGCCTTTTGTGCAGATTCTCCCTCTAATTTTCCTTTGTTACCCTCCTAAACTTTAGTTGCTTCTAATCTACTTGAAAAGGTTTCCTCTTCTTCCTCTAATCTCGAGAAGAGTTGGAAGCAAGTGATTGTTGTTGAAGGAGATACAACACTCCATTATTTCCCCGTCCCCCCCCACCCCCCCCCCCCCAAGGAAGACAAAGGTCGAGTTATTGTTTTGCCGGATCTGGAAGTCCTTCAGGCAGGAGCCCAATCATGGGAGGCTTCATTGGTGGGGTTCTTTTTGGAGAAAAGACCCCCATTTCTGGTGCTGCAAAAGTGGGCAAACATTACTTGGAAGAACAAAGGTTTGTTAGAGATACTGCTAGTTGAGAAAAATTTAGTGTTATTTACCTTTTCCTCCAAAACTCAGGCTCTTGAAGTCTTGGAAGAAGGGCCTTGGCATGTGGTGAACCTTTCATTGTTTCTCCAAAGCTGACAGTTTGGGTTCCAACTTGAAACAGAAAAGTTAAAGTTAGTTCTTTTGTGGGTTAACTTGTATAATGTTCCATTGGAATATTGGACTACCAAGGGCCTTAGTGTGATTGCAAGTTATTTGGGCAGCCTTTATGCACGGAATACAACAAAAAGGAGAAGATTAGGCTATGCTTAACTATGTATTATTATGGACATCTCCAAGGATTTACCATACCAAATTTTTGTTATGAGGTTAGGCTTAAATGGAACATTATACGAAGATACTGTAACAGTGGACTACCATTGTAAGCCTTCTTTGAAGCTACAGGGGAAAAAGTAGATACCAACTGGGAAAGTTTTCAAGAAAGGGAATTATATGGAACTAATGGGTCTAGATCAAGATGATAAGGATGGGAATGATAAGCGAGTATTATGTCAAAATGTGTCCCATAAGGAACCAGTTATAAGGGGTCTAATCAGGTGGATAAGGATGGGAATGATGAGCCAAAAAATCAAGTCACAATGTGTCCAAAGATGATCCATCACTACCTCATTCAAATATGGCAATCCAGCTTAAGCAAAAAGTGGAAATAAGCACTACTGAAGAAGATCCTAAGGAAGGCATGTCAAACGCACATGAGGGGAAAAAGGGGATGATATGGAGGCAACTTCCTTCCCTTTAACATTGAGCAATGTTGAAGGAAAAAAGGTTGCAGAATAGTTTACCAGTGTCAAACAGAGGAAGGGTACTAGGAGCAAAGGTCAAAGCTCCAAAGTCATTTCTTTATGATGGTAGTTTGGAATGTTAGGGGCTTTAATTACCCCAAAAAGCTTTTGGCCCTAAGTATTTTTTGGCTAAGGAAAACTTTTCGATTTTTGCTATTTTGGAAACAAAAATCAGATTGGAGAATCTCATGTTTCTTAATAAGTTAGGTAATAAGTGGCAGTTTCTTTCTAATCATCGAGCTCATGCTTATGATACAATTATTGTTGGTTTTGATGCTTGAATTGTAGAGGTTGAGGTGCTAGAAATGGAGATGCAGATCATGCACATGAAGTGGCATTTTGTTGAGCAAAATATATCTTTTTTTTGCCTCGGTAATGTATGGTTTCAACTATGTTTTTCAGAGAAAGGATCTTTGGGAGAGCTTATTGAGTTTTCAAAGAAGCGTGGTAGGTCCATGGCTCATTTCAGGTGATTTTAATTCTACTCTCTATAGAACGGAAGCAGAAGGACTTTTTTCCTTAAGAAATTACTCTACTGATTTCTTTTAAGTCAAAATGACTTTACGATTAATGATTTTGATGAAGAACAAATAATAAAGCAAAAGGAAAGAAAGCAGACGGAAGAAATATACAAAAGCAGACGAAAGAAAGCAGACGTAAAAATTAGACGAAAGAAAGCAGACGAAAGAAAGCAGACGTAAAAAGCAGACGAAAGAAAGCAGACGAAAAGAAGCAGACGAAAGAAAACAGACGGAAGAAGCAAAGAACGTCAGATGACGAATCAGTCTGAGTTAGTTACAGAACTCAACTGAATAACTGATTCTTGAAAGATCAAGAAACAAG
>JAOTAX010000001.1:15996631-16019578 GCA_025629825.1 Erythroxylum guanchezii
GATCCGGTTAGATCAATATATATGTAATAGTATCTATTGGATAGATCTCATTTACTAAGTTACATGTATAGATGATGTATATGAAGATATGATCATTGAATTGACCAAACTGAGAATTCCTGATGGTTAATATTACAAATGAACTGTCAAATGGGATATTCTCATAAAGATTTAAATGTATATTTTTCCTTTGACCTGAGATCATTATAGTAATCAATAGGTCACTTATTATGTTTTGATGTCAAACACCTAGTGTGTAAAAATGCTAGTTGAATGATCATTGTATATAATTAAGTACTTATCTGATTAGTGGTGAGTCAAGATGGGATCCATCGACTCTAGGTATTGAGTTTGACCTCTATGTTGTCATTGATCTTAATGGTTGTTTCAAGACTTTAGCTAGTGCGAATGAACGAGTGAGGAAAAGGAGTTTTCTAAGTCATTCACCAATCATTAATGATCTACATGTAACATAGTTGGTTAGCTAATAAGGTTTGACAGTTAAACCGTACCTTTGGATAATTTGGAGTTGTAATGATGGAAAGTAATAATACATTATCCTTAAACTAAGGTTTTGTCTTTGTAAGGTTGTTACTTCACACTATCCAGTCGCTGAGGAGTGTTGTTAGACGTCAATCTTGATTAGTAATTAATTAGATTAATTACTACCGACTTAGTGATGAACCTATATGGTCACACACTTACGAGTATAATATTTCTCGTTTATAATTATTTAATTTATTATAAGATAATTTATTAAATAATCTATATGACATATTATTATATTTTTTTCTAGCATAGAAAATATAATTAATATTGAAAATTCTCTTGTACAAAATAAATGAATAAAATAAAATAGTTTTATTTTATTTCATTTTATAAATAATAATAATTAAAAAAACATTATATGTAAACGTTATAATGGTTACAAAGGGGTATGTTGGTTTAATAGACGTCAAATTAAGTGTTGGTGGTTATTTTGTTTTGGTTTTATATATAACCAAACGAAATAACATAACTTATGAGGAGTGAATAGTTTTTTCTTTTTTCTTTGAAAAAATAACGTTAAAAAATAACTTACTATGAAAAGGAGTTAAAAATAGATGTCATTTTATCTTCAATAGTTGTTCATGTAGTATGTGAAAACAAAGAAGAGAAAACGTTGTTTTTCATTTTTCGTACGTTGATCAAAAACAAAGTGAAGAAGAGTAATCGTAATACTCTTTTCAACATTTTTTTGGTTTATAGTACGTGCATGAAAATTCATTGTTTTTCTGTACGTTAAAGATAAACAGACAAGAGAAAAAAAGAAAATTGCTTTCTCCATTTTTGAAAAAAGGGCAAGAGAAAAAGAGAAAATTGTTTTCTCCATTTTTGAAGAAAGCCTCAAAAATTAACCATAGCTATATCAATTGTTGAAAGAAAGGTATATTTTTCGGTGTGAAGTACATAGAGACTTCGTACTTTTGAAATTCTATATCAATTAATCGTCACATTCTAAGTATTTATTCTGCCTGTTCTAATTATGAATATAATTCTTAAATACAATAGTTAAATATGTGATTGCAATTTTATTTCCGCCGCATATGACGATCCTTCATTAGTTACTTCTACTTTACCACAAGTTTGAGCGTGATTAGAGGTAGTAGCTTTATATGAAACATCAAAACAATAAAGACCTTTTTCAAATTGATGATTATAAATGTCTATACCTATATATCACTTATAACTGGAATATGACATCTCACTAAACTTTTTTTTTCTCTGACTTCTCACTAAGCTTTTTACCCTTTTATCCATCTTTCCTATTGTTTCTTTCATTTTTTGAAAAATTCCCACGGAACAGGTCTAGATCCTAATGGTAGAGACCCCGAAGGAGGGTCATGAATCAACCAAAACTATTTTGTAGAAGCCTCTAAAGATAACCTGTGTATCTTAAATTTCTTCTCAAGACAAGATATGAACACTGGAAAACACAATGCAGACATAATAACATGCTGGTGATGAACATTAATCTTTAATATTGAACATGGGGCATGCTTAGTGGCATGTATCTTACTTTTAAAATTTAATATGAAGCATAGTAGATACATGGTAACATGTTGCAACCCTGTTTAGCTATGGTCCACACTACTTCTTTAAAGGCTTGAGCACATATGTAGACATGTGAGCATTTTTTCCAACACAGTGATAATATGGTAATGTGTTTTGACCATGTTATATTATGTTGCTCTCGACTTCTCAAGCTTTTATTAGAATTCTAAAACATGGAGCAAACATCGAATGAGACATAGGGGTGTTCCTAAACATATTAATAACACAAGATGAATGTTATTTTTTTACTACTTTCAACTTCTTATCTATAGTTTTTGTACTCCAACATAGAAGAAGGCATAAAAAGGACATGTTGAGGTATTTAACAACACGATGCCAATTTGCCTAAATTCAACTATAGTACTCTCAATTTTTTAAGTGTAAAATGATGTAGGTTAATATGGGAGTAGACACGGGAGTGTGTTTTATATCATGTTTACGTATAATCTGGCAAACCTTGAGTGGCTTTAAGTCTAAGCAGAAAAGCGATAAATCTACATTAATTCCTAATTCAATCCATAAGTTTGAGAACCTCTTAAACTAAAAAATGAATAAACAATAAAATGAAACAAAGAAGTCTAAGTTAATCCAATCAAATCAAAACTAAAACACTTAGAACATTGGGTTGCCTCCCAACAAGTGACTTTTTGTGAGTCTTTTGACTAGAGTTTTTACTTGGACATCCTATATCATTAAGGTAATAGAGATTGTAAAAAAATTTCCTAAGTTCGTTGGGATTACATATTAAGTATAACTCTAGTTGATGCCTATTAATTTTGGATGTATTTTGATTTTGTTGCATGATTTTTATAATCCCATAAGGAAAATTTTGGGTAATAGTGAAGGTTCCTAACCGTTTAGATTTAAGTTTACTCGAAAATAGTAGAAGTTAGGAATTATAAAGTAAGAGTTGATCCTTTAGTTTAAACTCACTTAGTATACTTCAGATATTTGTCATGTCTTCTCTTCTCCTTCTCCTTTTATATCTTTGAATTTTAATATGCCATGTTGTTCCATTCATCTAACTCATTGATTTCACATATATGTTTTTCATTTACAAAGTCCAGACCATAGTTAAGAAGTTTTATAACCCAAAAAGCTTTATGCTCTATGTCCATTGGTAAGTGATAAGATTTTCCATAAATTAGCTTAAATGGTGTGTTGCTAATAGGTGTTTTATAAGCAATCCTATAAGCCCATATAATATCATCTAGTCCTATAAACCAATCTATCCTAGAGTTCTTTATGATATTTTTTAATATCCTTTTAGTTCCCTATTAGTTACTTCTACTTGACCACAAGTTTGAGGATCATTAAGGGTAGTAGCTTTATATGTAACAT
The DNA here is from genome assembly GCA_025629825.1 of Erythroxylum guanchezii. Taxonomy (NCBI): domain Eukaryota; kingdom Viridiplantae; phylum Streptophyta; class Magnoliopsida; order Malpighiales; family Erythroxylaceae; genus Erythroxylum; species Erythroxylum guanchezii. Next base: position 16,000,067 of record JAOTAX010000001.1, read on the forward strand.
CAAAACATTTAAGAACTTTTTCAAATTGATGATTATAAATGTCTGTACCTATATATCACTCATAACTGGAATATGACATCTCACTAAACTTTTTTTTCCTCTGACTTCTCACTAAGCTTTTTACCCTTTTACCTATCTTTCCTATTATTTCTTTCATTTTTTGGAAAGTTCCCATGCAACAGATCTAGATCCTAACGGTAGAGGCCCTGAAGGAGGGTCAAGAATTAACCAATGCTATTTTACAGAAGCCTCTTGATAGGTAATTTTTCAAATTTTAAATTAAAACCTCTTATCCTGCAAGTATACAGATCGGAAATCGCAGTATAGATAAGTACCATCCCACAGGGATTGGTTAGTCACTGAACTGATCCAAATTTCGGTTTGTTTAGGAAACTCAAATAATTAGATTTGAAAGATCTAAAATATAAAAATTAAAAGTCATACATACACAATTTAGGGTTGTCACAAAAGTAAGAACACAAATTTAGAAAATGGTGAACCAAAGTATCAATTTAACAACTTCAGATTGTCATTACCAACCTATGTATTCTGTCACTTTAGCAATGTTCATTATGTTTAGTCCAAAATTTTCTATTTTTTTGGTTTTTTTCACTCTCATTACTTAAACCAAATAAGCCCTCTTTAATGAAGTAAATGAATTATGTAAACTCTCACTTCCCATTTTCCACTTAACCATTAAAAGGATATGAACAGATTTTTGGACAGCCACTTTTTCATTCAAGACCTCTCTCAAAATGGCAAGGTAACTTGATATATGGAGTATTCTAGGTGTAAGCCCACTCTCATAGCACTTACTAACATATTTCTTAACTTCATATCTCTATGTGAGCTAAGTATGGACAACCATATACCATAAACATCAAACACTTCCATAATATTGAATAAAGTGAGGTACTATATAGTTTAGGCATTAACAACCCTAATAACTACTTAGAAATCCATCAAAATCTCATCCAACATGTTCATAACATATCCATACATCCTTCTCAATCAACAAAATACAACAAAGAAACAAGAAAAGAGAAGTAAGGCTTATATGTTGAAGAGCAAAGCTGGAATTCTATGGTGGTAGCTTTGTGTCTCCTTGAAATTCTTTGATTCCACCTTGAATTCTCTTCGTTTTTCTCTCAAAAATGTGTTCTTCTCTCTCCCTTGTATGTCTTGCATTTTCTAGGGTTTAAAATTGAGCTTTTACGCCCCAATTAATGCTTAAAATGATGTAGGAAGGAGGAACTTGCTAGCTAGAATTTTCTAGAAAACTCTGTTTTCTGTCTTGACTTCAATCCGTGATATCTTATTGATTTCTTATCCAAATTAGGCTGTTATTTCACCAATTTGAAACTGAATTTCTCCTCTTTCTTTTAGATTAAAAATGAAAAACATCTAATAAGAATTGTATCTTGAGAAAGCTTAACATTGGTGATGGTTCGGCCTAGGAAAATTCCAGCTTTCCTTTGTGTCACACGACTTGCTTTCTTTTTGGTTCTTCTATCCTTCCATCCCTCAAAACCACCTTCAAACCTATTGATTAACAACAAAATTAATCACTTAATTGTGCCCAAAACACATGCAATTAATACCAACATAATGTAAGAAAAAGACGAACAACAATGCCATGCACAATTCATACAAAACCTAATCTTAAAGACCTAATTCACACACATTCATACATAATCATGCAATTATATGAAACAAAGACAAAACATAAGCTAAACAAGTTAACATAAATCAATTTATCACAATTAGCTAACAAATTATCCTAAGAAAAGTATGTACAAATGCCACCTATCAACTCTCGCACACTCAAACTTTTGCTTATCCTTAAGCAAAATCAAACACAAAAATAATCTATATAACACAAATACACAAAAACATACCCACATACAATGTCAACATTGATGGCTACTAACTCAGAACTTTATGCAATCAATTTAATCGTAAACAATAGTTATATCACAAGTTCAACGTATTGACTTATTCCGTTATGCCTAAGTACTTTAATATAAACATACACATCGATCAAGATATAAACAAGTCCATTTTAAACCTATGTCAATTATAGATGTGCATTTACAATTATCGATCATTTAAATGGTTAACTATCCAAATTATCCTTTCATGAAAATTTTTAACTAATTTATCATATCAGTAGGGTTTTTATTACATATACACTTTTTCTCATTTTTGTAACTTTGACTTAGTCTTTTGACGTGATGACAAACATTGGTGATGAATGCCCCCGGTTACTCAACTAGACCACGTTTTTTATTTATTAAGTTGGCTTAGTTGGAGCGTCATTCTAGCCTTTTGACGCGAAGACAAACATCTGTGATGAATGCCCCGGGTTACTCAAGTAGTTCACAGCTCACAATCGACTACTAGCTCTATTCTTAACCTCTTTTGGGTCAGCGGAATAGTTATTAACACACACTCTTGTCTTTTCTTTTTTTCTTTTTTCCATTTCTTTTAGCTTATTATTTTCATGAAAGGGAAACTGAAATTTTCTACCTATTTAATAGCTTCTAACGGTAACTACATGTGAATTAGCAATATTAAGTGTAAAACCAAGTGTCCTATCCTAATCAACACACATGTTTATGTTAAAGCTACTTATAATCAAACTTCTTAAGTTAACACATATCATCAGTTCAACAACTAGGCTTGTCAATCGGTGGGCCCATAGTCCATGGCCCGGCCCGCGGGTAGCCCGTCGGGCCTCAGTCAACCCGATTGTTTAATATATTTTTTAAAAATTTTATATATTTATTTTAAGATAATTTCAAAAAGTTGTAGTTGTATTTTTTAAAATTCACAAATTATAAATTATAGCATTATCATTTATAGCAAAACGTAAGATGAAATTACCTAGAAATTATACAAAAATATTTATATAAAATAAAAGATATAAAATACGAAGCAATTTATATTTATTAAAAATATGTAGCAATGATAATGTTGTCATAATTATTCCCTATACAAACAAGTCAATTTATTTTTAATTTGTAATTTTATTATAACAATTAATTATAATGTAAATGTAAAAAAGTTATTATCTAAGTACAATGAATTCATTTCAAATATTATTTTTACGTGTTAAATAAATTATTATATTTCTTTTTAATATGATTTTAAAAAATATGTGTATTAAATATTATTTTCTTTTCATATTATATCTATTATTAAATAATAATTGTAAATTTTTTTATTTTTATTACACTTATTTAAAAAATTAATTAATATGATAATTAATCTTAACACATTTAAACTTTTTATTTTATTTTTCATATTGAGACAATATATGCATTATGCATATATGTATTTATATTAATCTCAAAATGAATTAATCACTTTGTTAATCCTAATGTAACAATTCCAAAATAATATATAAGTAATTGAGTTATAAAAACAAATAAGTACAGTATATTATATTGAAAGTAGTTATTATTTTATTAAAACTAGAATACATTTTATAAATACTTTTGATATGTTTTTATAAATTATTCATTTTATCACTTTCGAAAATAGTTCTTTTACTTTTTTTTCTAAAATAATTATATTCTAATTAATCTAAATTTATATTCATAATTTTTTCTCCTATCTAAATTCTAATATTAGAAGATTCATTTCTAGGTTACTCTAATTAAAAGTTTGTTAAGAATAATTCCTTACTCAAAACCTTGATATAAGTTTTACTTTAAATCCTTGTCGTCCTTAGAGTGTTAAAAGCATATCATATTTCATAAAATTTATAAAAATTTCACCTTTTTTGTTTTTAATATATATATATATATATATATATATATTATGTCACAACTTTAAATTATAACAACAAATAATTATGATATAATAAAGTTATTAATTTATTGAATATTAAATTACAAAATATTTATATTTTTTATTTAAACCACTTAATATTTCATTTGAATAAAACTATAAGTCATTAAATGAAAGCGTAACATCACTAACTTCTTAATGTTTTATTTAATATTTTAGGTATAATGACTAATGAGCTAAATATTAACATAATTTGTGTTAAAAGACATTAAGTTAGGTTTATGTTGAAGGATGCTACCTACATTTGCATATCATTAATGAGAAAATACATTTTAAAATTAAAATCTTGAGATGTATTTATTGGCATGATTAATTAGGACATTTAATTCAATTAATTAGAAATTTGTATGAAAAGTCATTAAGTTAATAGTTATAGTTAAGAATTTCAATTCAATTAATTACGAATTTTTAATTTACTTAAATAGTTTATTAATTATTATAAGAGAGAATTGATAAAATCAAATTCATTAACTATAGAAAATTTTACTGTACACGAATGATTATCTAAATCATTTTACAAAAAAAAAGATACAATTTACAAAATCAGTAGTTGGATAGACTGGAGAGTGGAGACTGAGAGAGCATCATTTAATTTATTAATTGTACTTGTTGGTAAGATCGTCAATAGTTTGGATCCAATCATCTGTATGTACAAACATTATATTTAGTCATATAATATTAAAATAAAAACAATATTTAGTAATGTAATATTATATAAAAAGAAATTTAAAAATACCTTTATCTTTATATATTTGATCAAAATAACCTTCAATTGGTTGATTAATTTCACTAGTCCCTTTTGTATTAATACCTGTGGCTATAGGAAAATAAAAAAATATAATGTTAAGTAAGATAATATAATGATAGCTAAAATAAATATATTAAAAAGAAAAGAATTTACAATCAATATCTTCATTATTTAACCAACTTTAAGCACACAAAAGAGCTTCCACAGTGCGATAATGAAGTCGACCATGATGAGGAGTAATAACCCAACCACTAGTACTAAATGCAGACTCTGAAGCAATGGTTGATGATGGAATAGCTAACAAGTCCTGTGCAATGGCTTACAAGATCGGATAATTATGTGTAGACGTCTTCCATCATAACAATATATATTAATAACTCAACTTAACTTTGAAGAACACAATTTGCAGAAAAATATTTATCTAACTCCATTGTATTCTAAGAAATTCTAGCCCTTTTCTCTTTCAAAAAATTTGAAAGAGAATATTTCAATAATGAGTCAGCAGAAAAGGTCGAACTTGAAACTGAAGTTTGAGTTGAACTGTCTGCATCCCGATTATGAGTTTGTTACATTCTGACTTCATAATCATGAAACAGTTGATACCATAATTATTTCATGGTATGTAGATACTCTTGAGCTTCACCATTATACAATGCATTATAAATATATTCAACTCCGTCCATCTTGTATCCCGGGTCCAACATATATAATACTGCAACAATATCTCCAACCTTAGACAAATAAAAATTAAACTTCTCCGTCATCTGCTTCGCCATAGTTTGAATCACTGTATTGGAGTCAAACATCCACAATGATAAAACATACTTTATGTTGGACATAGTGCTAAAGTTACGGTGCAAAGTAGGATATTTTGTTCCTGAGAATAATTCAGTCCAATTATTGAATAATTTCAACTTTATACAAAGTTCTCTAGCCATGTCCCATTGATCCTCTGATGGTACGTAGGTATACTGAGAATCCCTTTTGGTTAGTCTAATAAATAGCTGAGCATATGGGATTGTTGACTCTAACATCTTAAAGGTTGAGTTCCATCTGGTAGGACATTCCAAAACCAACTTCTTTGTGCAAGGAATGCATAAAATTTGTGAAACATCTTCAAAAGTTTCAACTCTTTTAGGAGTTGCACTCCAATATAAAACATTATTCTGAATACACTCTATTGCTTCCTTTGTTGTCTCCAACCCAACCTTCACAATCAACTTAAGAATATGCGCAAAACAATGCATATGAAATAACTTACCTCTAGCCAATAAGCTTCCAACCCGCATCTTACCCTTTAACTTCTCAATCATAGCATCATTTGTGCTACAATTATCGATTGTGATGGAGGATACTTTGTTGTCGATGTTCAAATTCATCAAACAGTCTTTCAATATGTTTGCCAATTTTTAAGTTGTATATGGTGTGATAGTTGTGCATTAGTATGTATTTTTCTAAGTATTTGGTATGTGTTTCTTGCATGATAGGTTAGTATTATTGTGTTTTAGGAATTGTTTTGTGTGCTTTTGTTTTGTTTGATCTTCATGGTTGTTCTTTTATGTTTGATATTGGTTTAAGGTAGCAATTGATCATTTTGGTATAGGAATAGAGGGTGGGCACTTTTATGATTGCGCTAGGGACCAAGAGAAGAGAAGTGAGGTGAAGTTGCAGAAAAAAGGAACCCACGATCGCGAAAAAGGGCACGTTTTCCACGATTATGGGAAATCTATGGAGAAAGTTTCTGTTAACTTAACCCACGATCGTCTAAAGCACAAGTATAATTCTCATAATTGTGGGAACTGGAAGTCAAAGAGACACGCAGGTTTCATATATTTTTTTAGGTTTTTGTGACTTTATAAGACATAGAATCTTGAGAGCTGCCAAAGGGTCATGGAACTTGCTTCCTGGAGACAAAAGACAGATTGAGAGCCTAGAGATAGGGACAGATTAAAGGTTTCATTCCCGATTGGGCAAAGAGCACCTCGACATCCAGATTTTCCAGATTATACAAAGAAAAGGAGGAGTTGCCTCGTCTAGTCTTATTTTAATTTCTTTCTCTTCTAGCATGATTATCATGGATTATTTGATTGTTGGGGATATTATGGATATTATGATTGGGTAAAACAATTTTTAGGGTTTATTGTTGAACTATTTGTGAACCTTTGGTTATTGATTTAATGATATACATGTTCGTGTTATTTATTGTGCTTAAACCTTGCAATAAATCGAGAGAGTGAGCTTGGTAATATGTGTTAATTGTACAACGAGAATTGTTGATTAATAGACCTATAAAAAACAAGTTATTGATTTATTAGGAAGAGATTTCAATAGATCAATACGCTACCGATATAATAGCTTTATATCTAGTTGAATGTTTAAGAAAGGCTTTGCACATCGAGAGCAGAAAGGCTTTGCACATCGAGAGATCCCAAAGTTATTTATAATTTATTTAACTAGTGACATTTAGTTACACCTTAAGAGAGGGTAGATAGAATTTTAAGAAATCTTGGGCCAAGCATAAATTGAATCAATTAAACAGAGGGGAGAAAATAGGGATAATGACAAGTCCTAATGTTTAATCTTGATTTTCTCCAAGTCTTAGTTTACAATTTTGGTTTGGGTTGCATTGTTCCCTGTTACTTTTAGTTTGTCTTTATTTTACTTATCTTTTTAAATTTGATTGAAATGATTTCTGCATCAAGGGACAACCTAAATTAAGTGGTACCTAAGCACAATCCTTATGGGATCGATATCCGCTTTCAACTACAAGTACGACCCATATACTTGAAGTTTTGAGCGTAAGACTAGTAGTGTGTTTTGCATTCAACAAGTTTCTGGCACCATTACTGGGGATTAATTATTTAGCATCTTGTTTAGTTTGGGTTACTTTGATTTAAGTGTTTTTGATACTTTTCCTTGTGTCTTTGCAGGTGAATGAACACAAGGAACATGCGAAGGAATATTGAATTTTGTGACGAAGAGTTAGTAGATATCACAAGACACGAATGATAGTTAAGAAGAGCGAAGTGACAAGACATTATACACCCCAATATGGCGGAAGAAGGGGCCGAAAGGACACTGATGGACTTTATAATGCTAGGATTCAGTCCTCAAGAGTTGCAAGGCCAGTGATTCAAGCTAACAATTTCGAGATCAAGCTGACACTCCTCAACATTCTTCAGAGTAGTGTGTAGTTCTATGGGTTGTCCAATGAAGATCCCAATGCCCATCTCGCCAATTTTTTGGAGATATGCGACACTTTCTGGTTTAATGGGATGTCTGACAATGCCATGAGGTTACGACTATTTTCTTTCACTTTGAGAGATCGAACGAAGGCGTGGTATAATTCACTCAGCTCAGGGCAGATTAATACTTAGGAACAATTAGCCTAGGCATTGCTTGCTAAATACTTCCCATTGACCAAGACAACAAGGATCATTAAAGAAATCAGAAATTTTCAATAAAGCGATGGGGAGTCTTTATATGAAGCTTGGGAGAGGTTTAAAGAGCTACAAAGAAGCTGTCCCCACCATAACCTTCCAAGGGAATTCCTCATGCAAACATTCTATAATGTTATAAATCAGAGCACAAGAGGGACCATAGATGCAACTGCAGGAGAATCTTTGATGAGGAAAACTATCGATGCAACGTATGACCTTTTGGAAGAATTGGCAAGCAACAATTGTATGTGGTCAAACGAGAGGAGTAGACAGGGGTAGAAGGATCAAAAAGGTATGATCTCAATTAACTCTGTTATCACTTTGCAGGCACAAATCACAGCCCTCACCAAGCAGTTAAGCAATATGCAAGGAGCATCTTCGTCTACAGCCAAAGCTATGCAACCACAGTATGAGTTATGCAGGCAGGACAACCATTGCATAATGAAATGCTTTTTGTTAGGAGCTAGTAGCACTAAATAGGTAAGTTACTCGGGCTAACCACAGCGAGGTAACAATTTATACTGAAATACTTATAATTCGGGGTGAAAAAACCACCCAATTTTTTTTTGGAGTACTAACAATGTAGGTAGTCAAGCAAGACCACAAGGACCTCTAGGATTTCGGCAAGATAGACTTGGATCTTTGAAGAACAAAATGGACAATTTGATGGATGTTTTGGGTCCAAACTAGAAAATCAAGAAGAGAACCAAAAAAGGATGTTTTCGAGCCAAAAGGAAAGTCAAAAGAGGATGGAGGCAAAGTTTGATTAAATTGTGAAGAACCATGCCTCATCCATCCACAACTTGGAGTTACAGGTAGGTCAACTTACTAATGTTATGTCTTCTAGAAGTACAGGTAGCTTATCAAGCAATACCAAGGCTAACTGAAGGGAACAATTAAAGGTTATCACACTTCGAAGTGGCAAGCAGATGGAGGAACCAAATGTGAAAAAGGATTGCCAAGAAAAAGGAAAAGGTAAGGAGTTTCGAGAAGAGAAAGAAAAAGAGAGGCCTTATGTACCACCACCACCTTATAAGCCTAAACTTTCGTAACCACAAAGGGTGAGACAACATTAGGTGGACACTCAATTTTTCGAGTTTTTGGAGAAATTGAAGAAGCTCATATTAACTTGTCATTGGTGGAAGCTTTAGAGTGCATGCCCAAGTATGCGAAGTTTCTGAAGGACATACTGACACACAAAGTTACTTGGGAGGACAATCAGATGGTCACTTTGACAGAGAATTGTAGTTCGATTATCTCAAGCATGATGCCTTCAAAACTACAAGATCTAGGGAGTTTTACGATTCTATGTGTTGTTGGTGACTTTGAATTTTCTAAATGCTTATGTGATTTAGGTGCAAGCATTAACTTAATGCCTTTGTCTGTTTTTAGAAATTTGAGACTAGGAGAGGTTAAGTTAACATCCATACTGATTCAACTTACGGTTCAATCCATCAAGAGACCATATGGAGTTGTAGAAGATGTGTTGGTAAAAGTAGACAAATTTATTATTCCTGTTAATTTTGTGGTATTGGATTTTGAAGCTAATACAAATTGTCCATTGATTTTGGGTAGGCCCTTTATGAATACTAGTAAGGCATTAGCTGATGTGCATAAGGGAAAACTTGTTTTGAGGATTGGTGATGAGTAGGTTGCATTTAATATGTCTAAATCTTTGAAGAAATCGATGGATGGTAATGTATGTATGAAGATTGATGTTGTAGATGAATGTGTGAAGGAAGTACATAAGGATGAGAGTGTGAGAGAAGAGGATTTATGTAAAGAAGTTGAGTTAGAGAAGTTAGAGAGAATAGATACACCTAAACCACCTTCCATTGTTAAGCCCCCCAATTTAGAGCTTAAACACTTACCTTCTCATTTTAGATACACCTTTTAAGGTAAAAAACCATACCCTACCCATCATTATCTCAAATCAATTGGATATTGAGCAAGAAGAGAAAGTGGTGGAGACCATTAGGAAAAGGATGAGAGATATGGGGTGGCAAAATTTTGATATTAGGGGGATTAGCACCGATGTGGTGATGCATAGGGTTAACCTAGAAGAAGGGTGTAAAACTGTAAGAGAGTGATAAAGAAGGTTAAATCCAAACATGTAAGAGGTTGTGAAGGAGGTAATAAAGTTGTTGGATGCAGGGATTATTTATCCTATTTTAGATCATGAGTGGGTGAATCTGGTACAGTGTGTGCCTAAGAAGGGAGGCATGACAATGATGGAAAACGAAAAAGGTGAAAAGATTTCTACTAGGATCATCACAAGTTGGAGAGTATGTATTGATTACCGAAAGCTCAATTTGGCCACCAAGAAAGATCACTTCCTTTTACCTTTTGTGGACCAAATGATTGAGAGGGTTGTTGGCCATGCATTTTATTGTTTTCTCGATGGATACTCAGGGTACAATCAGGTGGTTATACACTTACAAGATCAGGAGAAGACGACTTTCACTTGCCCTTATGGGACTTTTGCTTATTATAGGATGTTGTCTGGTTTATGTAATACACCTGCCACATTCCAAAGGTGCATGATGGCCATATTTGGAGACATAAATAAGAACTTCATAGAGGAATTTATTGATGACTTTTTTGTCTTTGGAAATTCTTTTGATCATTGCTTGTTGAATTAAGACAGAGTGCTTCAAAGATGTTAGGAGTCTCATTTAATCTTGAACTAGGAAAAGTGTCACTTTATGGTCTAAGAGGGAATTGTATTAGACCATAAGATCTCGTGCAAGGGGATTGAAGTGGATCAAGCTAAGACCGAAGTAATTGAAAAGCTACCACCTACCACTAAAATCAAGGGCATCCGAGCCTTCCTTGGTCATTCAGGTTTCTACAGACGGTTCATCAAGCAATTTTCTCTTATCGCTAGACCCTTAACTCATTTGTTAATTAAAGATGTGCCTTTTGTTTTTTATGATGCTTGTTTGGATGTTTTTAACAGGTTGAAGAAGGCACTTATATCAGCACCCATTCTGATGTCACCGGATTGGTCTCTTCCTTTCAAAATTATGTGTGAAGCAAGTGATCATGCCATTAATTGTGTCCTTGGTTAGCGAAAGGAAAAGAGGTTGCACGTCATCTATTACGCAAGCAAGACCTTGACAGCACAACTGAATTACACAACTATGGAAAAGGAGTTGCTTGCTGCGGTATTTGTATGTGAGAAATTTCATTTTTATCTTTTAGGTTCGCATGTCATTGTTTTTACAGATCATGCAGCATTGCAATATCTTTTTACAAAGAAGGATGCCAAAGCTAGGCTTATTCAGTGGGTACTTCTGCTCCAAGAATTCGACATTGAGATTAAAGACAAGAAGGGAGCAGAAAATGTTGTAGTGGACCACCTCTCGAGACTCAAAGGAGGTCTCTATAAAGAAGAAGAGGATATCGAGGAGGCCTTTCCTGATCATGCTCTAATGATGGTAGATAATCCTTTTCGTCATTGGTTTGCAGATATTGCAAACTACCTCTCAGGTAGTATTCTTTCTTCCGATCTTTCTTATCAACAAAGGAAACGTTTTCAATGTTCTCGTTATATTTGGGATGAACCTGTACTTTATAAGATATGTGCTAATAGTGTGATTCGTAGGTATATTCCCGAAAATGAAATACCTAAAATTTTGATGCAATGACATAGTTCACTTTATGAAGGGCATTATAGAGCTAACAAGACTGCAACTCAGATATTAGAGTATGGATTCTATTGGCCAACCTTGTTCAATGATGCTTGAGATTTTGTGCTAAAGTATGATAGGTTTCAAAGAGTGGGTAACATATAGAAGAAGGATGAGATGCTGCTTTCAAACATCATAGAAGTGGAGATATTCAATGTGTGGGGATTGGACTTCATGGGACCATCCCCATCCTCTTCAGGTAACACTTACATATTAGTTGGAGTTGACTATGTTTCCAAGTGGGTTGAGGCTGTAGCTACTCCAGCTAATGACAGCAACGTGGTTCAAAAGTTCATCAGGAAGATATTTACGAGATTTGGGGTGCCTAGAGCGATTATAAGTGATGGAGGGAGCCATTTTTGCAATAAACCGTTTGAGGCTCTTCTGAAAAGATATAGTGTTCATCATAGAGTGACGACTCCTTACTACTCCCAAACCAGTGGTCAAGTGGAGATGATGAACAGAGAGTTAAAGAATATTATGGAGAAGGTAGTAAGGACCTCAAGAAAGGATTGAGCATTGAAGCTTGACACCTTATGGGCTTACAGGACAACTTTTAAGACACCTATAGGAACTACTTCATACAGACTTGTGTATGGCAAGGCGTGTCATTTACCTTTGGAGTTGGAGCATCGGGCCTATTGGGTTGTTAGGAAGTTGAACATGGATTGGAAGCTTGTGGGTGAGAAAAGATTGTTACAATTTGACGAATGAGAAGAATTAAGGTTTGACGTTTATGAAAATGCCAAGTTGTACAAGGAAAGGAAAAAGAAGTGGCATGATGCTCACAGAAGGAGTTCAAGAGTGGGGAATTGGTGTTTTCGTTCAATTCATGACTTTGATTATTTCCTGAAAAGCTCAAGTCAAGATAGAGTGGACCCTTCAAGGTTATTCAAGTGTTTCCCTATGAAGCTTTGCAGTTAGAAAATGACAAGGGTAAAGCATTCAAGGTCGATGGGCATAGATGCAAGCCATACTATAAAGTCATCTCCTTCCTTTCTTCTACTCTTTCATGAATACATGCGAAATGGTCAAGCTAATGACCTTAACTTAGCATGTTTACCTTTCTTTTGCTTGCTTTTGCTTACTTGTGTATTTGATTTGTTCGTTTTGATTATGTTTAGTTTGAATTTTGTTTAACTTATTTTCTTTTCAAATTTCTTGTTGGTTAGTTGATTTTTATGTGTTGGTAGGTTGAGTGAATGTTGAGAATGCATGCTAAGCTTAGAAGAAGGGTAAGAAGTTGGAAAAGTTGGACAATCCACGATCGTGGGAATTGGGTTGATTCCCATGAGCATGGGAAGGCTTTCCAGAAACTTTCTAGAGCCTTAACCCACGATCGTGGAAATGGACCCATTTTCCACGTGTAACACCCATACACCCCCAGGGAGGATATGCAAGTGTCATATAAAATAAAACCAAAATAATCTAAAACATACCAAACATTTCTTACATGCATTCCTAGAAACTCAAAGAATCATACAATACATATCATTAGATGTTGTTGTAAACAAACCATAACACACATCATATATAATGAACTTATCAAAATACATGCCTTAAACATAATCCATCCTGTAATAAGGTTACTACAAACCATTAAATAAAATAAAAATTGTCTCATATTGTCAAATACAACTCAAAAACTCAAATATACATATTTTAAAACAAAACACATTCCAAAACAAAACACATTCTTCATTGGCCACTGCGGTAGTCCTTGTCCCAGTCTTTAACCTTCTTATCAGAACCTACATGGAGGCAAAATCATCGTGCTAAGCATATAGCTTAGTAGGGAATAACTAAACAAGATATAAATTGGTGATTGTTTCTAACAGTTGTCTAGCATTCATATTCACTGTATCATGTCAATTCACATACAAACTTTAATTGTTCAAAATTACAGAGTAATCCAAACATTATGCTTCAAAACATAATTTGATGGATATAGATTCAGGACATTCTCGCATCAAAACAAAACTCATAAATATCAAAATAAAATGTACAAATATTAGAATTAAATATCAAAATAGGATATAATCATTTCAGATCAAGGTATGACTTATGTCAAAACAGAACTTGTTTTGTATCAGATCAAAACTTATCTTTTATCAGAATAAAATTTACTTATATCAAAACTGAACATGTATCAAAATACAAAACAAGTTAGACTGGTAATCCTTTTTACAGAAGTGGGTAATGGGACCAGTATAGAAGATACCATGATTAATATCTGAAATAGAAGAGACTTAAGTCTCTGAAACAGAAGACACATAAGTGTCTAAAATCAGAAGACACCGAAGTGTCTGGCACAGAAAACACCTTAATGTCTGGTTACAGGAGCAACTGTAGACCCTTCTAAGCATGCCTATTTACCCACAACTAGGACTTGGCAGTTTTAAAACAAACCATTTCAGATTTTAGAATTTCATGTAAATGATGTAGTGCATAACATATAACCTTATTCATTTGATCAAACTTAACATGCCTTTTAAATACAAACATATGCATTAAAGCATCAATAAATGTATTGAGTCATCACATATTATGTATGTTCACACAATTAGAAAGCACTTTCCCATACAATCCCAATTATCAAACTCCTCAGATAATTAATGGTTTGGAACTATCACAATATCAAAATCATATGACAATGAAATAATGCATAAGTATGAATTCATTTCCTTATACTCAAATTAAACCTACTCATTCTCACTTAAACTTATCATGCCTTATAAACATAAGCATTTGTAATAATGTACCAATGAATATTTTAAGTAATTACAAGTTACATGGACTCACCTAAGTTCCCAATTCTCAAACATTCATAACTAACACATCACTTTTGTCATTTAAAACACATTTGTGTTCATAAGTATGCTTCATTCCTTTAACAACTTATAAGTTCCATAGTTAGATACTTCGTTATCTAATAACACCTTCTTTAAGTTATTACTTCAATTAAAAATTCAAATCTTATACAACCTTTAATGAACTTATTTCACATCAAACTAGGTTCATTTTACACCTTAACTAAGTCCAATTAAACCATTATAAAGCACCTTAACCTTATATAGTCTAACAGTTGCCCAAAACCAATCTTTTCTCCTTCCTAAGTACTTCCCACGGCTATGGGAATAAGCCTTATAAATCCCACGATCATGGGATGAGTGGGTTCACTCATCCACAATCTCCAATTTGTTTCCAAAACTTGACTTCTTCACTTCCATTCAACTCATGTTCACCAAAGACCATCAATTTCACTTCAATTCTACCTTATTCATGCTTCAATAGCTTATAAAATTCATGTCCAAACCAATTCAAAAATCATTTATTAAGTAACTTACAAATCAATAGCTTCCACACATCAAAACCAAACCAGAAGTTATCATACAAGGATCATTTTTCCATCATTCATTTATCATCATCTTAACACATATTTCATGCCAATTTAATTATCATAAAACTTTTTTTTAACACATGCTATCAAGTTTAGAATTCCCTTACCTAAATACCTTTAAGTTCCTTCTTCAAATAACTAACCAAACCAGCCCTTCATACAACCAAAACACTTTCGAAATCTAAGTAGATGTAAGATGATCTTAGCACTAAGATGATAACAACATAAAAGGTAGTATAAAGTGGCTTTCTTGATGCAGTAACTTACAAGGATTCAATGAGAAAATGATCCCTAAATTCAAAAAGTTAGGAATTTGTAGCCTGTCATTTGCAGATGATCTAATTCTCTTCTGAGGAGTTGATGCTTGCTAAATTAGTCTAATGTATACCATTCACTCCTTTAAAGGGCTCTTCAGTCTTAACAAAATCAAAGATAAAAGCCAATTGTTTGTCTCTTCTGGAGCCTTACATCTTTCCAATTGGCTTTCCAATTTGAAAAGTTTAAAGTTTATAAAACCTCCATTTATTTATTTAAGCATTCCAATTTTTTTCCAAAAGGCATACTTACATTGATTTTCATTGAACGATTGAAAGAATTATCATCTCTTTTGTTGGAAGAATTAAGCTTATCAACTTTGTACTAAATAGCCTCCATATTTACTAGTCTTTTATATAATATATCTAGTTGGTGTAGTTAAGACATTGGAGTAGATTATGAAGAGATTCCTATAGTCTAGAGATATTTCCAAAAGATTATTAGTTAAACTTAAATGGAGTGATGTGTGGAAGCGAATCTAGGTATAATTCCTATCAAAATTACCAACAAAATTGTGAAATCGTACAAGATTGTGTAAGTTAAGCATATCTTAGAGTGTCATTCATCGTATGGCTTTCTATCAGGGAGAGGCTAAGCATAACAGATAAAATAAGGGAGATACAAAACTTGCTAGAATTTTGTGTTTTATGCAATCAAGAGCTTGACTTTATTAAACACATCTTTCTTCAATGCAACTTATCATATTACATTCTGGAAAGAATTCAATAGCTTTGCAATTAATATGCTCCTACAATAAACTAGAAAGTTATGGTCAATTGGATATGTTAAAGGCACAATGTACGTAATGGAGGCAATGTTATGAATATCGTACCAAACTCGGTACTGGATAGAGTTTTGGTACGGTACTATACCGATACCGGTCAGTACCATATACCATTTCAAGTAATTTTTTAAATTTATAAAATAGTCCATAAAATTTTTAAAATTTGCAAAATAGTCTATTGGTATATTGTACAGTTGTATTATATACTTTACTAGTTTATTGTTTACATCAACCTTGTTTTCAAAAATCATAATAATAAATAACAATGACAATTAATATGAAATAACAATAATTTTTAAATATTTCACATATAAATAATAACCACAATTAATACAACTAAAGACAATTATCATCATACAAATATAAAATTAAGAATAATAAAAAGTATTTAAAATATTACGATAATACAATTTCATCATTTTAATAAATAATATTACATCAAAAGATTCAAAACATCCAATAAAAAGAACAATAAATATCCTTTAACAATTCACAAAAAGAGTTGATGACGAATAATTATATGATAAAAATCATGACAAATAATTATTATAAAACCAATAATTAATTTGATAAATATCATGTGAAAATACTATATATATATATATATATATGTATGTATATATACTTATACATATACATATACATATACATATACATATACATATACATATACATATATGTGTATATATTATGGCATCATAATTTTCAAATAAAGATTTACAAATTTTTCAATTTGATTCCAAAGGTCTTAACTTAACAACTACCCTTTTGTTTTGCCAACGAAACCAAACCATTCAACTTCCCAGCAGCCGAATTCAGCTTAACAATGATCATCAAAAGACCAAAGTAGTTTTACAACGCATATGTGGCACAACCAATGTCCAAACAAAAGTTGACGATCTCATCAATCCCATTTATTTATAAATTGCAACTTCCTCTCAACCAAACCGTGAACAACGAACACAAGTAACAAAAGTCACAAAACACAAAAATTCAATTCCAACATTCCAATCAATTCAGATACACTCATAATCATACATTGTACACCCAACCAATTCAGATAACACAAAACATTCATCACAAACCAACACCGTCCATCATCCAACCAAGGTCCAATACCATAATCCATCATCCATTCCAACATTCCAATCTAACACAATCAAAATTGCAATTAAGTATGAAAATTTCGAAATCAGAAAAAACCAATCACTTGCTTCGGATCATTAGCGGGTCTTTGGGTTTTCTCATGGGTCAGAGGCGTCTCCAGTGGCTTCCCGTCAAGATAAGCCCGAGTTGTGACCTTCGGTGCAGTGTAGCGGTGCGGTGGCGTTGAGCAGTGTAGCGGCGACGTCTTCGATGGAGGAAGTGTCTTCAACCGACTCCAAGGGAGGAGCCGAGGAGGATGAGGGAAGGAGGAGAGATAGACACCGGGGAGAGGTAGAGAGTGCGACGGTAGTGGTGATGAGAAGCGAGAGTGATAGGAGAGAGTGAGAGGGCGACAGTGAGGTGAGAAGTGAGATTGAGAAGAAGAGACCAAAAAGAAGAGTCGGGGTCGGGTTTTTAGGGTTGGTTTTTTAAAAATTGCAATTTGGTTCTCCAAATGTCCGAATTTAACGATACCGGCCGGTATGTTCCAGTAAAATCGGTATTGGCCGGTACCGAACGGAAAATACCGATACCGACCGGTATTTTTCCTTGGTACTGATGATAAAGATCTCGTACCATTTTTCGGTCGGTACAGTACGTATCGGTTTTTAGGGTTAGTTTTTTAAAAATTACAATTTGGTTCTCCAAATGTCCGAATTTAACAATACCGGCTGGTATGTTCCAGTATTGTCGGTACCGGCCGGTATCGAACGGAAAATACCGATACCAACCGGTATTTTTCCTTGGTACCGATGATAAAGATCTCGGACCATTTTTCGATCGGTACAGTACATATCGGTCAGCACCGACCGAAACGGTATGGTATCCATAACCATGGATGGAGGCCTATTAATTTATAAAAGCTATTTTCATAATATAGTTTTTGTCTTGTAGATAGAAAAAAAATAGAGAATACTTCTCAACGGGACAATTCTTGGGCTAATATTCGTAAAAGAGCTGATAAACAACACTACATTAGTCGTGGAAGGACTCTTATATCAAAATTGACCAATCCCCCCTTTCACTACTATCTATTTCCCTTGAATGCTAGACGCAAGAATTTACATCAATTTAGAGAATAGAACTTGCAGATGTTTCAAATCAAGGAAGCATCATGATTCCTTTTCCTCTACGTGTTTCTATTTTCTGTTGGGGACAAATTCGACAAGTTCTATCAGCAAAATGACAGTAAAGTGTTTCACGTCTACCGTACTGGTCGATACCGACCGAAACGGTACGGTATCCATAACTATGAATAGAGGCTTGCTAATTTATAAAATCTATTTTCAGAATATAGTTTTTGTTTTGTAGATAGAAAAAAATTACGCTACATATAGTTGCTGTCTCCTGTATGCAGAGAAGGAACGAAATAAAAATTTGGAGATGAAATAGAAAAAAAATTGGAGACAGTGAGGTATTTGGTTGTAATGGACAAAATAGATAACACTGTCTCCGCCTCGAGGACAGAAATGTGATTGGTTGTAGTTCAAAGAACATAAAAACAGTGTCAATGACTAAATTATCCCTGTAGTATAATATGATTGGAATTATGTAATTCATTGATTATTTTAAAACGAATGATTTATATTAGTAAAAAAATTAACAAATAATAATAATAGTAACAATTAAAAAATTAATATTGAATTATTATTATTATTATTATTATTATTATTATTATTATTATTATAAAATTTTTAATAATAATAATAATAATAATAATAATAATAATAATAATAAAATTAATAATAATAATAATAATAACAACAACAACAACAACAACAACAATAATAATAATAATAACAACAACAACAACAACAACAATACTAATAATAATAAGATAATTAATTTTGTATAATAAAATTAATAATAAAATGAAAAAAAGAATAAAATAAAATAAAAATATATAAAATAAAATATAAAATAAAAATAAATAAATAAATAATTTATAATAATGATAATAATAATAATAACAATAATAATAAGATAATTAATTTCTTATAATAATAATAATAATAGGACAATTA
The DNA here is from genome assembly GCA_025629825.1 of Erythroxylum guanchezii. Classification (NCBI taxonomy): domain Eukaryota; kingdom Viridiplantae; phylum Streptophyta; class Magnoliopsida; order Malpighiales; family Erythroxylaceae; genus Erythroxylum; species Erythroxylum guanchezii. Next base: position 16,019,471 of record JAOTAX010000001.1, read on the forward strand.
AATTCGTATAATAAAATTAATAATAATAATAATAATAAGAATAATAATAATAATAATAATAATAATAATAATAATAATAATAAGTATAAAATTTATAATTAATAATAA
>JAOTAX010000001.1:16019678-16043069 GCA_025629825.1 Erythroxylum guanchezii
TTTTGCAATTTTTAAAAATTTTAGGGACTATTTTATAAATTTAAAAAATATCCCGAAACGGTACCCGGTACCAACCGGTACCGGTATAGTTCCGTTCCAGAGCTCAATCTGGTACCGAGCCCGGTACGGTATTCATAACATTGATAGTATGTTTAAAACATAATGAAATGTAATGTAATGTATGGTGGTTGAGTTTCTGAGAACGCTTGGAATTGTTGGTATGATATGTTTTAGGTGTTGTTATGTGTAGCATCTGCATATTCTCCCAGGGCGTATGTGGGTGTTACATATAAGGAATTGATGCACTCTTTCTTCTTCCCGACATTTTTTTTTATTGTGCTCCAACATTACACTTGCATTCTCTGTAAGTGCATACCAGAATTTGCTCATAATTTTCTATCCCATCCTATAATGCCTTTATCCTTCCATAATATGTTACCATGGTCATACCATGCTACTTACACTTAGCCAAATTAGATTTCAACTGCTGAATTTGACGTCCATTAGAAACAAAAAATTGCTCCTTGATTTCTTATGAGAGATCTTTTGCATTCTCCATATATGATATGGTTAAAAGCAAAGTTAGTTCACGGTGATTCAAATCTACGACACTAGTACAAACTAAACCATCCACGAATCCTCCAAATCAGAGGAACCTTCTTCCAGTTTGTTGATGGTTCCATTTACAAATCCCTATTTTTTTATGCCAACAATGAGGTCTGAAAGGTACAAATTCATTCATCATAGTTCTCTCTTTGCAATTGTACTTGTGTGATCACATTCCCTAGGTTTTCATTCGAAGTCAAGTCATAAAGTGAGATTTTCTTTTTAACCGGATCATTCTTTAGTGGTTCTTCATCGTCTGCTATGGCTATTTCTGGATCTTAGGCCTTTAGGGTTAATTTCAAGTTCAAAAGTGTATATGAGTCTGATACCATAAAACAGTAAAATTTGTAGAGGATTTTCTATGTTGTTCTCATTGCCTTGAAAGAAGGATATATACATATGGGTGAATAAAGTCTTCTATTCCTTAAACCATCTCCTAAAAATATTCCTAGAATACCTCATGTCTATCAGAATATTTCATATATATCAACAACAATAACAATAACAACAACAACTCCTAGTAATAATCTCGCTGACACTCAAGGTCTGGGGATATGTATTAATCAAAGATACATAAAATATGGTTGCTATATTTACACATTTACTTACCTTGCTCAATAGATACTTAGCTATCAAAAAATAACAAAAGTTGTTTGCTTTGATATGATATAATCAAAAAGTTTTGCTACAATAAGAATTGATTCTCATCCTATACTAGTAGAGAACAAAATTACAGGTGTTTATATGTTGGTTACTTCTATTAGTTACTAAACCTCCTTCAAAACTAGCTAAACTAAAGTGAGAGTTACAACTCCTTACTAATAATCATAACTACTCCTAGTAGCTAAACTGAGAAAATGAAAAATAGTATATTGAACTCCTAACATAATAACTGTTGAGAGATAAAAGCACAACTCTCTAAAAGAACAATCAAAGAGCAACAATAACAAACTTTTCAAATTTAATTAGAAAATATTAGTATGAGAATGAAAACTTAATAAAGAAGCAAAGAATAAGATGTACATGAAAACCCTCTAATGTAAAGGAAAAATCATTGGCTAAACCAACAAGAAAATCCATTAATCTTAAATAAGGATTTACAAATTTTAATATCTCACCCCACAACTACAAGATGTCTCACAAAGTTTTACGATTGAAACCTAAAGTTGATATGTCAATCAACAAGCTCTCAAACCATTCCCAAAAAACAATTAAAAAAATAGATGAGAATCTTATACTACTTGCTCTCTCTTTGTTTATGCTCACTTTTTGGTGTTTTGAACACCACTTTATGCTCCAACCTATGTCTTTTCCTCGTTTATATCGCGAAATAGATTTTCTGCATTATACACAATCACATAGATAACCGTACAAGTGATGATGTCTCTTCCAACATCTCCTAGCTATCTGGTAGCGAGCTCAACAGGAACATCATCCTTCACACCTTTGTCCACATCAATAGGATTGAAAAGTTCTTGCAATACAGAAGGTCTTTCATCATGGGCCTCTAAATAAAGTAGTTTGTTAATGTCAACTTAACCATAGAACTATTTCCAGCTTCCATCATGATGACTGTGATACCAAGGTTGAAAATTCACAAGTGGAGTAATCCCACATCAAAAAGAGACATAAGGATGAAGTGAGTAATATACAAAGATAAGACTCATAACCCATTGTGTTAAGGTTTTGTGTTGAGATATGATGTCCTGATTGTATATAGGCTCATTTGGACCTAATCCAATTTCTCCCCGAGCACCCTTAAAAACCCTTTATTAGTATTAGAGCTAAGTTGCAAAGTCCGATGAATAAAGATTCATAGATTTGGGTCAGATGAATGAGTGTTCATAGAGTGACTCAAATGACTTCACATAAGCTATAGGTTGAAGGAGAGCTAGTCTGATATGGATGGATCCACTTGTAAGAAGGAGATGTTGAAAATTTACAAGTAGAATAATCTCACATCGGAAAGAGACATAAGGGTAAAGTATGTTATATACAAAGATAAAACTTGTAACATATTGCTTTAAAATTTTGGGTTAAGATATAATGTTCTGATTGTATAAAGCTCATTTGCTTTGGTCTAATTTCTTCCCAGGCCTCCTCAAAACTTTTCAATTATATGGTGTTTTAAATCTTAAGGGAGACCTCCTCACTTACCAAAAATAAGGACCGATGATTCTCTCATCATAAAAAACTATTTCACTGTCATTTTTGTAAATATTCAAGCTTTCTTTTAATGCCTCTCAATCTACTTTAATTACAACGAGGAGATAGTAGATTAGACAAAATGTTCTAAAAACAACGCTGTCTATAATGGCTTAGTTGTAAAAGACAAAATTTTATATGAGAGGGCCTTTACTTGTTTCCATTTATGGCTTCACTGAGCCACATAACTCTGACAGAGCATAAAATAACTCTTCGTCCCAACTAGGCCATACACGGTTGGGCCAAATATTTTTTAAGTATCAATATAAAGATCCATATTTGATGGGCTAATTCAAGTGCATCCTCTTGAGTTTCATGGTTTTAAATTATGGTTGCATTAGAAATTGTTATTGTGACTTTTGACAATTATGATAGCATTTTCCTACAATTGAGTTTGCTTAATTTATAAATATTGCAATCACCCTCAAGTGTACAATTTAAAATCTTGTGCCTTTCATATTAAATAGATACCAACTCAATTATAGAAATAAAATACAGTCGCTTCAAGGCTTCAATGGTTTGGGAAGAGGGTAAGACCCAAAAGAAGAATACAAACTCCATTAGCAAGAGAACATTTGTTGAAGTAATTATATGGATTGGCCTACCATAAGTGTTACTCTTCTAGGACAGGAGATTGGGCTTTTGGGTTTGCAAACGTAAGTAGTTCCATCAGCCATTGTCTAAAATTACTTACCAATTCCTCGCGGAAGTGTCAATTTTGAAGGGACAATTACTGAACAGGCAAATGGTGGTCCACAAAAGACATGTCTCAACAGGTGACCTAATCAGGATTCTTCTCCTTGTTGTCTCCCACCACAGAAAACATGTTTCACTGTATGTCACGTCACGCCATCACCACTGCATTAAAAGCTAGTAATTATGAATGAATCATTCATCTCTGACTTCCCGATAAAAAAAGATATATAAAGAAAAACTCTGAGTCGGTTTCAGATTTCTGGGAAACCTCAAGCAAAGTTTTTCTCTGACAACCTCATCAACACCCCCCCTTAGGTTCTTGGAATTTTATAGAAATGCCACAAAATTTCAGTCTTTGTTGTTTAGATCCACTTCCTCAAATATATACTTCTTGTATCTCGGTTACCTTAATATAATCGTTAACAAAAATTAGCAAAAGTAATGAAACCTTTCCATTTTCTCGCTGAGATCCTTGCAACAAAATGGAAAATGAAAAGTACAATCAACTTGTTGGATAATGAGTTCTTAATTTCCATTAGATCATTGAGATAGCAAATGGACAATCATATCTTATACCAATAATGTTAGCTGAAATAAATTCGTTTGTCCTTTTCTTTTGTTCCATTCAGAGTATATATATATATATCAAGTGAATATATTTTCATGCAGAATATTCTTGAATGCCGGCATGAATGTCCGTCCATTATGCTCAGTATTGTCTATTACTTCCAGCAGTCCCTTTTGCTCCTTTTCTTTTTCTTCCACCGCAATATTCTCGTGATATTGGTCTTCTCCAGGCAGGGTTTATAAATCCATTTACAATGGGCTTAAACGTATAGTGTTAGGTCCTTCCATAATGTAAAAGAGAAAAGGCAGTGATACAGGGGTGATGTTTACTAATCAGCATCTTTTAAGTTTAGTTTAGTCATGCAATTCTTAGCTTTAAAATATGGTCATAGCACAGACAACCCATCGTACATTCATTAGGGCAGTTCTGACTCTGTGAAAGTGAAGTGGTATCGAAATTTAGAGTAAATAAATTAAAAAAAAAAAAAGTTCCCCCGCCTTGAATGCCGGGCAGACGAAGACAGGACTGCCTTAGTAAGGGGCAGGACTGGGAGGAATGGTCTCTATCAACCACCCACTGCCCGTGCTGCCCGCAAGAAAGAAACAGATAAATTATGTAAAAGAAAACAAAAAAGAGAGAGAAAGGGGATGTGAAAGGACAAAGCTGCCATCACTCCTACTGCTACACTACACTGACACTACTGTCAGCGAGGCGTTCAATCATAAAGCAATGGATTGCATAATGATTTCTCTCTCTCTCTCCTCTCCCCATTGGCCCTAACCCGGTCTTTGACCGTATCCATTGCTTTTAACTTTGACATGTCAACATCTCGATGACACGTGTGCCGAGTAAAAAGGACAACTTCCTATTTACCTGTGAGTGAATGATGGATCGTGTGGACTCATATGCTGTTTGTTGGAGAGTATACTTTCAAGTGTTTTTGTAGTGAAATTGTAACTTAATTCTTCTTTTCTCTACTATTACTCTTGTCCTTGTGTTGCTATTGCTGCTCTTAAACTTTGTGTAAGAAATTTGTAAGAGAGAATGATTTCTATTCTGTCTCCCGCGAGAATCTCGCCTTACCATACGCCTCTCTACGTTTCAACAACTTTAGAATATTTATATATTTACACTATAATCAGTGCTGTCTCTCAAGTGAACACCCATGCATAAACAATTGCTTTACACATTTTTCTAACCTAAGTCATGTCAAGTCAACTTTTGGATGTACATTTTACGAGACTTAGGAAAAGTTAAAATATACGTAATTTTTCTTTATTCTTTTATAAAAGGATTATTTCGGTAATTTAATTACGTAAATTTAAAAAGAACAATTTTATTAGTTACTCCAAGTAATACATAAATAAAATCTCGAATCAAGAAAATTATATCAAATGTAAAAGCAAAAAGAAATAAAGGGTTGTTAAAGGAATCAATGATCAATCACCAAACAGAGCTGAATTGGTATACTTGACGATAAGTTTTTACCTAGATACGTGCGTTTTTTACATCTTCACAACTTAGTGAAAGTTGTGTTTTGTCTGAAAACGAACAAGATCAATCACCAAAACATAGAAAAGTCGCAGTCTGGCAAAGTTGCAATTAAAAGGAAAGCCCTAGGAACCACAACACAGTCTTAATTGTCACATATAAGCGGGTAATTCGGAAAGAACATGTGTAATAAAAGGAAACGTATACTTTCTCTAATAGAAAAGGAAGCTCTATTCTTGTATTTGAAACTTCCTACCCATCTTTACAGTAAACATGATTAAAATGTGAATAGGTCCTTCCAGGAAAAAAGTCAAAAGAAAAAGATCTGATCAATTCCCAGCTTGAAATATTTCTGTTGCTACTCTGATTAATGGAAAAAAAAAAAAAAAAAAAGTGCGATGTTTTCTTTCTCCATGCATCGATAACCAAACTAACAAACCAAGCACATGTCACCTATATTGCTCACTTTTGTCTTTCAACCGTGACTCAGATGATCAGTGCCTTTGCGTCTTGTAGAATAAGTTTTCCCTAGTTCGTGAAAATACGGTCTATTCCTGACCAAACCTATAAAGTGGTTTCAGCATATACCAATGTTCACGTATGTTAAGAATACCCTTTCAAGCATTAGGAAGATAACTTGGAGGCTCATATTTAAGAGATGTGCTATCTCACGTTTATACAGAAATGTGCTAGATTTGAAGCGTTCGATTCAATTTCACGAGTAGAGAACCGGCCACTGTTTGCTCTTTTTCTTGACTTGTCAGCTTAGTTGATGATGCCTTTTACCTGTAAATTTCTTGTGCCAGGGGAAATAATTGTCTATATTCAGGTCTCCACGGAAGGTGCTCCAAGGGCAAGCATGCCCTAGCTACTAAATACTCACACAAAACATCAAACAAAATTTCTTTTTGGCTATGGCCAATATTACATACTGAAAACGCCAAAAAACAAAAGAAAAGAAAAACGTGTGTGTGTCATGAGGATGCACGATTATCGTCGATTTGCACTTGGAAGTGAAAAAATGTGACAATATAAGATCACCAAATGCATCACAACTATCTACCAATAGAAACAATCGTCCTGATCTGCTTGCATAGGTCCTCGGACATTATATGTACAAAATGGTATGTTTGGTGAATCGAGCCAAACACAAATCAGCTATGAAACTTTATGATCAATTTCTCTGAAATCGTTAAATTACTCTTTAAACTAGAAGCTGACAAGATTCATTCATGGCACTATTAGTAACACAATCATGGTCTGTAGAATAAGATCTTATGCAGTTTAATGGCTGTTCAGCTTCCACAAACGAAAACAAGCAAGACTATCCAGAAAAAGGAAAAGGAGTTGGAGGACGATGCTACGGTAAGTAAAAGATGCAGTAAATTCTACATGGAAAAACTCCAACTTGCAGGTTTCAAGAAGAAGGCCTAGGAATTGCAGAAGCAGAGAGAATTGAATCATTTGCATAAATAAATATACAAAGCAATAGCATCGTAGCTACTGTCACATTTATGACTTAAATGGGGTCCATCGTCACGACTTTTTTCATGCAAAAAGTTCCTCGAGCTACTCAAACGCTGCAAAGCTTAATTTATGAAACCAGCTCAGAAGTTTAACTTCACTTACAAAATGGAAAAAGAAATTACAAAAAGGGAATTAATTATTAGCCATCTATCACTCCTTACTTGTCACCATCTTTCTCCGGGAGGCAACATCTGATCGCGGCAGACCTGAATGATGTCCCGAATCGATGAGACCAGAAAATGACACGTGTAAAGATCGTGGACCGAGAATGAATGATAGTGCAATGATGTTGTAATTATTATAATTTTGACATTCTGTGTGCATGGCAGTGTAGTGTAGCTGGTGATACTGCTGGGCCTCTGCACGCAAATCACAGTATGGCCTACGATATCTCGCTGCCCTATAATTGAGAATGAATTAGAGAGATAAGAAAAAGCCTTCAGTCATCTACTCAAAGAATGAATTAAAGAGATAGAAAAAGCCTTCAGCCATCTACTCATCCTCTCTCTCTTTATATATAAATGTGCATTTGTCTACACTTACAGTTTGTACTCCAAGCCTCTTAAATTGTTACCTTACAAAATTCAAATCCTTAAATGCCCTTTTGCCCTTTAGGCTTTCTGAGGCTTCTTCATTCTTGTAGTATATGTATTTTAAGAGGTAATTCCATAGGTCAGTTTATGTTGCATCACATATAAATAATATTTCCTTTAGGTATTGCAAAATAATTTAAGAGTTGCTTAGTTTTTACCTTTATTTTTATCGTATTTTTTTAATTTTTAATTTTAATTTCTATTTTGAATAAAAATAAAAATAAAATTATATGGCTAGTAATATCAACATGCCTATAATTTTATTATTGACAACAATTACATAACACATAAAACTTATAAAAATTTAATCTTGTAAACTAATTAAATAACATTATTCTATTAAATATTTATTTTAATAAATATTAATAACACTTATTAAAAATATTTAAACTAGTAAATTATTATGCATAAAATATTTTTTATTTGTTAATATATATTTTAATTATTAAAACCAATTTTTTCAAAATGATCACTTTTAAGATATATTTAAATTAAATAATTATTAAAATTAAAAAATATTTTCCAATATTAAAATACTTTAACCATAATATTACCCATAACTTATATTAAATAATAAATATTTAGTTGATAGTAAATTTTATTATAAAAAAGAAAACAAAAATATATATAGTTTTGAAGATTTTCAAATTTATAAAATTAAAACTGAAAAAATCAAAACAAATAATTTTTATTAAAATTGAAAAAAATATTATTAAAAAAACCAGAAACTGAAGTGAAAATAAACAATCCCTGAGGTGCATAGCATGTTTAAACAACAACTTATTTTAGGTTGTTATTGTGCATGTACTTATAAAAGCAAGCCCTTTGAAACATCTATATTTGATCACAATTTCGGTAACTTAAAACATCTCATTAAGCCTATTTTTGTTGTTCAAGAGAAGGTCATGTTTGAAGGATTGAGAGATGCATCATGATCTGTAATTTTATGTACAATTACTGACTTCAGGTCAAGAACATTGGACATTATTAAAGTGGAAAGTGTCTGGTCATTGAGTAAAAGTCAAAAGAATAAGAATGGTACAATCATAATTCTGCTTTTTAGAATTTTTAACGCGGTCGAGTTCAATCAGTAGGTACGGACCCTCACATATATAGGTAGGTAGATATATATGGACCATCACAGACTAGAAATAAGAATTATACAAGTACAGCGTATTAAGTTAGTAAAGATTTGCCGTTTACGGATCATCTTGCGGGGATTTCTGGAGGCTATGAACTTGGTAGATAAGCTTAGACTGCTGTACTCGAACAAGCTAAGGCTTGCTTACTAGAGAATTGTTAAGTGTGTCTGCTAGAATGAAGAAGCTAAATTATTAAGTGTGTTGGGTAGCAACTTAGATGCATTGGAGTATGTCCAAAATGAACAAAATTCTTCTCGACTTTTCTTGTCAAGAAAAGAAGTGCACTAAAATAACAGCTATTGTGGGATAAAACATCTTATCAAAGTACCACATGCATTCATTTCCGATGGGGCTCACGGTTCTAATCTTAGGAAAAGGATGTTCGATTAGGTGAAATTTCACCATTAGTCAAATATGTCCGAAGGGCTTTGTATGAACAAACAATTATCTGCATCCCTTTTATGCTATACTATATGTTTTAAGTTAAATTAATAATTTTCTCTATATCTGTCCAATTCATCAATTATTTACTAATATAGTACAAAATTAAGGTTTTTTTAATATATATTTAGCCTTAATATTTTTATTTGTAATCTTTGTTTATCAAAAATAACTTCTCCACTAGATAGGAGTAAGATTGTGTGGTATCGGACATCTTCCAATTCTGCGTATCAACGAGACTTTTATTAGATGTTATTGTTGCTTTGTTATTTTTATCTGTAATCTTTACCTGCCTTTATTCACGAGTTAGGTCAAATATTTTAATAGTCATTCATTTTCTTTGGCAACTCATTTCAGTTGGGATTGACTTAATTTTTTTTAAGAATATGTCAATTTCGAATTAAATACTCATGGAACTATTAGATACAGCTAGGAAATTAACCAAATCCCAGGGAAATGTGTTTTTATATAAAAAAATTAACAGAAATTAGGGTTTGTACATGAAGAGAATACATTACGTACTCACGTGAAAAACACGTGCCTCAAGTTTACTTTACAGTCATCTTTGACTATCAAGTCTATCGTTTTCTTTCCCCATCGATGATCGGAATAGCATGACTTAATAGACATAAATGTGAAAACTAATAAGCACTCTTAACAGTAAATTTATTGTATTATGATGATGAAGGCAATAATTGCTAAAAAGAAGGAAAGTTGACAGATTGTGAATCAATGATCGTCCTCAGTAGTAGTCTGAAGTCTGAACCCATCCCCCGAAACACTGCTTGTTTCCTGCTTACTTTCCTTCTGTCCCAGTGCTACAGCTACTGAAGCTACTGCAACTGCATAGCTCAGCCCTATGCATCATCTATTGCACCCTTCTCTAAAATCCATCCAATGCTGCTGTTTTGTACAGATTTCTATGCCACTGCTCTATGCTCCTGTCTGTACCCGTTACATGAACATAAATGTTAATTAATTTCTCTTTTTCTTTTTCTGTTTGCCATTTATACTTTGCACCTATTAATTATTTTTTTTGAATTATTTTAATTTCCAATCAATCCATTTTTATTTTTAGTTTTCTATTTTTGTTTTTAAATTCAGTAAAAAAATTGTTTGTTTCGGTCTTTAGTTTTTGTTTTTGGTTTTGGTTTCTTCCTGTTTTCAAAAATTATAAAAACCATAAAAAGTAGTTTTTATTTACTGTTTCTGTTTTTTTCATAATCTGATTTACTATCATTTAATATATTATTTAATTATTTAAATTTTAATAAAAATTATGAATAATTTAATTCAACATTATATATTTAATAAATTAAAATAAATTATCAATAAAAATTATGAATAATTTAATTTAATTTAATTTGTATAATTAAATTAATATGTAATTAAATTTTAGTAACAATTAATAACTATAATTAAATTTAAAATATATAAATATTCAAATAAAATTTGATTTAATAATTAATATATATTTCAAATAAAAATTAATTTATAAATAAAATTTCAATTTTTAAATTATTGATTTTATTAAAATAACATAATTTTATTAATAATTTGTTAATAAATATTATATAAGAGATTAAATAAATTTATTTAATTAAAAATAAATTATCTTTAAGTTTTATCTAATATGTAAGTATTATTAGTGATAAAAATATAACTACATTAACATTAACAACCAAACATATTTTTATTTTTATTTGAAAGAAAAACAAAAGCAAAAAACTGAAAACTACAACAGAAAAATAGAAATAAAACTAAACGGCCCTAAGTTGTTAATTTGACACTAAATTAAAAAATATCAAAATATTAAATACTTCTTAATTTATTATCCCATTAAATACAGAAGGTAACAAATAAGAAGTTACAGATTTGTCTACTATTACTTTACACTGAATTGAATACTCTCTTCAGTGGACTGTTTCGTACTAAACTTGGACTATTTCATTGTCAACTGGAAAACTAGAAACTCACAATCCCTTCTACTTCTCTGTTCTTCCATTTCCTCCTGTTCTACCCTCTTCATACGATCGTAGAATTCAAGAAAATATAGTGTAATAACTGAGCTCATCAATTGTTGCACACAATCACACTTTCTTTTTGGGTAAAGATTTATAATACCCTTCTTCTTGCAAGGACTCTGCTTATGTTTGGTTGGGTGGCCAAATATCTTAAAAAGTTCAAGTGTTTCAATTATTGCACGTAATTTTTACGTAATTTTCAAATGTCAAAATTTTATTAAAATTGAAAATTTTTAAAAATAAAGTTTATGATAAGACAGCTATCTATATTGTAAATAAATTAAAGTTAATCTTGTAGGGTATGAATTTTTGAAGAGAAATCATGAGAAATTCTTGTTTCATTTCTTCCTCCAATTTTGGAAATTAGAAATTGAATTAAGTATTTTTCTTTTTTATTTTGAATAGAAGATACTATTATTATTGGAAAATTCAAGTAGGATCTAATGTTGCGGGCTGTGGAATAAATATGATTTTTTTTATTGTTTGAAAGGTAAGTTCACTTAAAATTTTATAATATGATTAACAAATAAAATATAATAAAGTATGAATCATAATTCGTACTTTATTATAAAGATTGATCATTTTTTGTTTTTTTCAAACAGTTTTTTAAATTGGCTCATACTATTGTAGCCAAACAAGTATCAAACTTCTAATGATATCTATATATAGAATGTGTTGAGAGAACTCTACAACTATTGTACAGAAGGTTAGGTAGGAAGTACTGGCTCCTTGGAAGCCTAAGCTTATTTGTAAGAGGACTTGAAATTTTTAGTAATTTAATTAAAATAAAATTCTAATTTCAATAAAACTTTAATTAGAATACAAATTGACTCCAAATAAAATTCAATATCTTTTATTGGTCCTTATTGAATATCTCATATTTAATCATAAAGTTTCTCAAACTTTACAATCAAGTTCAACTTGATCAAAATACATTTTCTCTCTCAACCCGTTTTTTGTATGTGACCCATTATGTTTCTAGATTATGTTAAAAATGAATATAAATTATAATCATAAATCATATTTAATATTAGATAAATTAAACTCCTTTAATTTATCTTTAGTTCTCTGACTAAACAATTTATATCTATAGATCAAAATTATTGCCTAGCAATACATCACGACTACCAAAATATTTAGGAATATAAAAGTGATTTTCGCTAATCTTTCCATGCATGATTTTTTGTATACTCCAACCTTTTCATTGTATAATGTTTATTAAGCATAGAATATGAAATTAATGTATACTTTATTTTAGTTCAATCATGTTAGTTCACCATTATTAGTAATTTTTAGTTAATAACATTTAAAAACTATTTTTAAAGTGTTATTCCACCTTGGTCAAGAATTTCTTGAATCAATACTAATCGAGAACTTCGAAACATTCTTCCTAATTACTTTAGAGTGATGAATCATATATTAATCACTCAACCACCTTTATATAGTTCATGTTACATGTAATGATTACTGTATGAGCTACCTTTGAACAGAATAGATCATAAGTAGTATCAAAATATAACAAGTCTTATATGAGATATTTTGGTGATCTCAAGTCAAATGATTACTTATACAATTATCACAATGAGAATTTTTATAAACATATTTTCAAATAGAATTCTCATATGAGGTTAGTTTAGTGAATTTATTTTCTAACTTGCACTCACACATTTGTTTAAGTATCACCATATTTTAGTATATAAAATTGACTACCCCCTTCACAAAGAAAGACATAACGTATGGTAGTCTTTTATATTATATTAATGTCTAATTTTAATAATACAATGACCATGAATAATTTAAAGATAACACATAGATATAATGTGAATCTTATAATTATGATCTGATCATAATTTTATTTGCATTGTATATTTATCCCAAAGACTTTATCATATACATCTAACTTTGTATAAGATAAAAAATGTCTTTAAATAGTTATGTCACTAATTTATAATCAATTGATTGGCTATAGGGTATAAACCAATATTTATGATTTTGATTTATTTTACATATTTTATAGGTTCCATGAGATTAAAACGTTTTCCGCAAAACACCTCTAATATTATACAAAATTACAAAGCAACGATTTCATATGTAAACAATAATTTCATTATTTTTAATTAGACTCTATGTCGAATTACCACTCCTCTTTTTTCTAAACCTTTTTCTTCTAAAAAGGAGAAATATTCGCCAAAAGAAAAAAAAAGGAAGGTAGTTGCGGGAAAGTACAAAAATTTAACTCTAAAGTCAAAAGAATAGCCCTCTAGTGATGGTGATGAATGAAAGAAAGCAGGAACAACCCTGGTATTGCATATATGCGCATAACATTCTTTGTCTGAGCAAACTCACGTGAATGATCTGTCTTCATATCAGCGGATATTATATAATTATAACAAGAAAGAATATCATCATTGTACAATTCAAGCAGTTGGACCATATTTTTTCTTGTGAAAGTGTGAGTATTGCTTTTCATAAATTTTCACTTTGTCTTTTATTCTGCATATAAAGCTGCCACTCGAGTAAACTCCCAGTCTCGTAACAATGGGGTTTTTGTTGTGCTCCAGATTCTTTACTAAAAGCCTTATAATGTCCATTAAATGATTTAAATTAAGGTAGACTCTTTATGCCTCTTGTTGTACAAAAGAAAAAGATGTTCATTAACAATAGATGATCCATTAATCAATTAATTAAAAAAAATGAAATATTCTTTAAGTAATAGATAATTCATTTTAAAATTCATTTCATAATTTAAATTTTCTTGACTTTGTATTTTTTTTGGTCATGTTATCATAATATTAGATAAACAAGAATTCAAATTTAAGTCTTATGACTTTTAGATATTTAATTATATAGGTTGAATAATTTCTTTTGACAATTATAATGACATAATTAATCCAATCGAATCACATTGCAATCAATCATTAACTTTGTTAACGAAGAGCTAGCTTTAGTTGCTTTAATTTGAATTAAAACTTGGGACTTTCTATGTTCTTTTAAAAATTATATTCAAAGTTACTGGGTCTGCCGGTGGATACCCTGGTCAAAGACCAAAAAATTATATTAAAAAAGACAGATTTTCTATTTTAATTTAATCCAAAGATCTCAATGAATCAAGATTATACGTGAATATATTTTTATGTTTTTTGTTGATTATAATTAACTACTACAACAACAATACCCAATAGAAATCTCGTTAACACGCAGAGTCTAGAGAAGTCTAGTAATATGCAGCGTTATTTCGAACTAATAGAAAGGTTGATTATAATTAACTAGAAATTAATACGAAAATACCCTGAATTATAATGTTATGTTAATAATTGCAAATCATTAACTAAATATTTATATTTAAATAAAAGCATGTGAAGGTTTCAGTACATTTTTCCATCAATTCAAGATGATTGTTCAATTTTAGGATGATCTTTCTCTTGCAACAATTTGATTATGAATTCTTAAGTCATCTTAGTAATTACACATATTGTGACCTTCATTCCAAAGCACTAGCTAAACTTTTCTAATAGAACACATTCAATGTAATATTCATCTACAGAATGAAAAAGTGATATTTTAAAACATCATCGTCTCTTTTCTAGATTGAAATAGAAATGAGAATTTGTTATATTTAATATTGTCAATAAAAGCCATTGATGGTTTGGATGGACTTGACAGTATATCATTGTTGAGATTAATAGTTTTAAAATCACACAGCCAGTGCCCGATCTTGTAAGGCAATACGTATCCTTCATGAACTTGCTCAATCAGTATTTCACTCACCTTTGTTTGTGCAGTCACTGATACATATCCAGACAGTGGATATTTGCGACCCCATCTCTCGTTATTGCCAGCCCATTATGGCACTCTAATACTTGGATGGTTCCTTTTTTTTCCATAAAAAAGCATTAAGATATGATGCATAATATTTGTACTCGTATGGAACATCCGACAAGAGAACAAAATTTAGTAGGAATCTTACTGTACAATGAGAGCAATTGTTCTTTTCTTCCCTATTCTTTCTGTTTGGAGCTTTCCTGGGCTCCTTTCAATCATTTTCTTTGAATTCTATTAGGGTATAACTTGTGGGATTCTTGATAATGCCCCTTCCATATTTTCTGCCTTACATGCTCGCATGTTATGATATAATCTAACTAGTCTGCTAAGGGCCAACAAGTCAATTAACCAATATTATTGCAATATTGGATACTTATGATAGATCGGTATTAATTTAATTATATGAGTTTGATCTATAAATAAGCATCAAAATTACAATTGAATTTCTTTAAATCATAAAGCTATGCTTCAATTCTTGAATTTTTGAGGGACTAACGGATAGCTTAATCATGGAACCAATCAATGATTCTCTTCACAATCGTACGCTATGTTAGATTGAATCTTAATAAGAAATTTAAATAAGTCAGCACCTCACCTGACAATTTTAAACTGTAGCTTGTGGAGGATTGAACTAATTAGTCTTCAAGCTTAAAAAGCTTGCTCACATGCGCGCACACTTGTTTATCAATTTACTAGAACAAATTCTCCCTCACTTTCGGAGAAGCTTCCCCTCATCTCATGAAATGGGAATTTCACATGTACCAAGGCGCAATCTTCTTTTTGTAAAGCTCCGCGCTTTATCCATACTAAATATAAAGTGCAATGATAAAGTTAATCATTACAACAGCTAAATTTCTTAGAATGACATAAAAGCCTGTCATGTTAGAAGCATAGTTTTTGAAGGTTACAACTTACAACGCAACAAGATCAGAGCTCGAAATGAGGGCACTCCCTTGGTGATAAATGTAACTATTTCGATTGATACTCCCCAATTCCCTTTGTCTATTGGTTGGCTTTCTCAACTCTCTTGAACATCCAGAGTAACAACAGGACGATAAGGATTTGTCCATCATAAACGCTCAATCAACACAAACATAAAATATAAACATATCAGTGATTATGTCATACTTTACAACTATCACACGGCCACTAACACAATTTTTATTGGGATGTGGAACAGTTTTTGAACAATATATCCGTAAATGTGTAGACACGGTCATTGTCACCAAGATCCCTATTTCTGTGGCTTTCTTATATATAGTTCTGTTATATTTCTAATACTTGTTGAATCCTTGTTCAGTTGTCTTTTTTATGACATGACTAATTTAGATGCGTTAGCAGTGCATATTTATCATTATTTTCAACATCTACTTTTGTTTTTTTTCAGTTTACAATATATAGCATTTGTAAATTTTTAATAGATTTCATTTAAACCTTAAGAATCCTTTTCTTTAAATATATACCAAATAAATAATTTAAAACTAAATATGTACAAAATTATTATTCTTAATCAGGTTAATATTCTCATTATTAACAGAATTACCAATTTTGATGCACCAAAATGTTTATTTAAGTAGAAGTTTAATATTTAATTTAAAATCTTACTTTTCCTATGAATGCAAAAAAGGGAAGTCTTTAAAATGCAAAACTTTAACAACATTTAACAGGAATATAAATATAATTAAGGGACATAATATTTCAGGGATGCAAGAATTTACATAATCTTGATTGAGAAAAGGGGATTCTCTTTGTTTTCTTTTCTTTTTTTGTATTATGTCCATAACTTCTCTCATTGTTCATCTAACTTGTAATGGGAGCTTGGATGGCCCCTCTCTTAGCTCATATTCTCAAAGTCTTTTATTTTAACTTTTGTTCATAAAAGTGTAAGGCATGTGATAAAGGCTGGGGATGTATAGAGCCCCAAAAGGCATGCTTTGGTAAAAATATGGAAATATTTTATAAGAATGTAAAAAAGTGCTCCATTACAATTACCAAGGATCACCTCATACTTTAAAGATGATAGTTCAACTTAAAAGCAGTCCCTTTGATCTCTCTAATGTTCTCTTTCTATCTTCCTCCCTCTGGAGAATATGACAGAAGTAACATACAAAATCAATTAGATTTTTCATATTTACGTAGGAATATAATATCATCTATGTTGTTGATTTGGATGCTCACAGTCACGGCTTGATAGGGTAGGACCTGCCTTTTTCCACTCTTCTCCCCTTTTCTTGCTTTCTGTCTTTCTTGTCTCCTTGTCTTTCTTTAGCTCTCTCTCTCTTTTTTCTTTGCTTTTCTTTTTCTTTTCCTTTCCTTTCCTTTCCTTTTTTTTTTAAAATCTGATTGTCTCATGCTGACTAGCTGAGTACCCGATTCTCGCCACCAGCACCCTTCAGAAGATACAGTCATTTCAAAACTACGAGCAGTGCACAGTGGCACTTCTATGTAAATATATAATAATATAATCACTATCATATATATAGATATATGTAATGATCAAAGTGGCCTTCCCAAGGTAAACTCAAGATTAGGCTTCTTGGGGCTCGACTCTGAGAGGGTTGATGAGCTCACATCTGATATTCTTTCATAGCTCAAGCACTTTAGATCCATTTCATTCTGTGGTAAAAGGAGAAGGGAAACAAAACAAAAAGAAAGCAACAGCAGTAAGGAATCATTATTGGAAGCAAACAAAAGTAGGGTTATTCGTATATTATTATTACATTTATGTGATGAGGAGGGAGAGGAAGCACAAGGGAAGTGTGTGAAAGTGGGAATCAAAGGACACTTTGACTCAGGGAATAATAGAATACTTATCTGAAAAAAGAAACCTTGCTAGGGTACAATTTTGAAAGCCTGCTAAAGTATGCCCTAGCTACTGCATGTGACGCACAACTCCTAAGAACATTATGCAATATACTGAACGATAGTTACATAATTATGGTTTTGCACCTGAGCTATGGTCAATGTTCTTTTTATGTTCTCTAAGTTTCTTAATTGCTTATCTAAGAAAAGTTCTTTCCACATCACATAAGCAGAATCCTACTTAGGACCATGTTAATTACAATGGCGACCCTTAAAATTTGAGAATGACCTAAACTGGCTAGCTTTTGAAAGGCCTTTGCCTTTCTTTTTTCTTTGGCAATAAATATGACCGAAAAGTAGAAAGAAAATAGCTCATCTGCTTTTCCTAACCCATTCCAACATTTGCTACATATGTTGAAAATTTTGTCCATTTCCTTCCAAAACCAAGGATACTTTTGGGAGAACAAAGATTTGATATTTGAAGGTACCTCAAGAGAAGGACGGTTTAGAGCAGAATCCGTTGGTTTCCCATGCAACCAAGCTTCCCTGCTACAACCAACAGATAGAGAGAATAATATTTGCTATCAGTGGAAACCATGCAAAAGGGTGAAGAAATAAAGCAAAATGGGAAAAGAAAGCTATCTTTTACTGCCTTTTTTTGTTGTTCCCTTTTACTTTACATATTATTCATGCATAATGAGAAGCTTGATAGATAAAGTTGATGGACTTACTACCCTCTTAAGTCTCACCACCCCATGTGATAGCCCATCAACCATATCAAAGGTTACAACCAAAGTTTCAAAGGGTATATTATCTTTGGCACCGAGATTTCCACAAATGGGACCATAATGAGGTTTAGCTTTGAAACTAAGTTTCCTATGTGTAGGTCCCATTCTTATCTGAGCCCACGAAATCCAAAGGAAAGAGATATCTCCATTTCTATTTCTTTAGTCAAATGGGATTCTCATCATACATTGGAATGGCAGGCGAGAGTCAGCTGTTTCTTTTCTGCTTTTTTTTTTTTAATGTACACGCTATCGCAAGAGCATATATATAATTGCTCCATCATGGGACTTCAGTATTCAAAATCTTATTGGACAGACAGGACAATTGCAGGGAAATCATTTCCTTCTTCCTCTTTTCGGGATTTCTTGCTAGTAACTACGTTTGTTTGTGGGTGAAAATGGTGAGAGAGAAAGAAAAAGAGGTTACTTACACACTAACGTATTCTCATAAATTTCTGGATTTTTGTGCATGTTTTGACGTAATAATCCGAAAAGTTAAAAGCATTTCTTAGTACATAAACACACATATATGCATTGAGGAACAATATCCAAAAAGAAAGTCAAGAACAAAAGAATCAACGTCACAAATCTTTCCTCCTGAACTAAGAGGTAATGAAAGTGCATATATGAAGGTCAAGTGTCTATACCCAGATACAATTACTTGTCAGGTTTCTAAGAAAGCGGTGAGATTAAAAGCGATAAGAAAAAGAGTGTTTGTTATGTGTTTATTTGCTGCAGATTCCATATTTTGTTCTTTCATTGTCCATTGGATTCTCCGGAAAAGCAGTAACCAACAGAAGACAGATAAAGGGACAAAGAAGCAGTGTGCAAACACGCAAAAGTAGTACAAGTTTCTTCACCTTGAAGAGTTGCTCCAAAGCCCACGGTAGTCCTTGTCCTGATGAATACTTGGTCTTCCCTGTTGCATTGATTGGTCAGACCTCCTTGGATTTTGTATGTCAAACATAAGATCTTCCGAATTATCCCCAGATGATCCATTATCGAATACATCAGATTGCCCTGTGTTAAGAAAAAAGATATACAATCTTTTCTTATTAATATAATGAAGATAGTTTCTTATCAGGAACATATAACGAAGAACATGCATTAGTTACGTTCTAACAAATTAAAAAAATGGCACGAACCTGAAGAAGCAGCTGCTCGGTCAGTGGTCTTTACCGTTCGATACATCTGCAAATGCGAAAATATTTTCTTTAGATAAATATGCATTAAACTAGTGGACAAGTAGCTAATTAACATTAAGAAAATGCCAGGAAATTGGAGAAGATAAAGATAAAGCTAGCCGTAAAAGGAGACCAATATACTGTTCACTGATGCTGCAGAATTTGTCAAATGCAATGCAAGTACAAACTGTAAAAAGTGAGACTAAGTGAGAGATAAATATAAACTGCGAACAGAAGCATTTATAGGTCATTAATGCATCTTTATCTTATATGATGGAAGTGCAAAGTATAAAACTTTGTGAGGGATTAACCATGGTCAGCGGGAAGTGTGACTGTATGCCCCATATCTGAGAGGCCGATGCTGAGAAAGATATCATTGAGAAATGATGGTGTTCGGTATTTGTGTATTTTTCCTCTTTTCTATTCACTGTTAGGGAAGAAAACGTTTTTTTTTTCTATTTTTTTTCCTGTTTCTAGGAAGAAAAGTAATAGGCTGCTGCAAAGTTGTCGTGGCTGAGTCGTAGACTCTAAGACCCGATTTGAATTAATGCTCATTTTCACTCTCTCACTCACTCGACATATTCTTTTACTTGGGCTGGTTCATTCTTCTAAGCAAAAAGCTGTTTATGGCTATCAGAACATCAGATCTAGTAGAAAAAGAAGTGCTAAGGATTTGAGAGACCCTCTGCAGTAAACATTGGAATTTGTAATCTATGTATTAAAGCCTACCTCTAATGTAAGCTATTAAAAGGAAAATTCAACTTGCAAGTACCATTATCGCTGCATGAATTTAAGACCATAGCACAGGGATCGACTTTGGGTAGAAAGTACAGGGGAAACAAAAGAGAAAAACAAAAGCAAAGGTCTAAGCATTGCTAGGATTCACTCAAAGAATATTGAATTCCAAAGAATTGGGACAAGATGATGTTTATACCTGTAAGTGAGACTTAACGTGAGCTAAAGTGAGATCTTTAACATCCATAAGCTCAAGAACTGACTTAGGAGTAGCCCCTAAACAACAGAAAGAGGAGGGCATGAGTCAAATTTGTTTTCATTTTCTTCTCCCTCCTTATTATTGAAGAGCGAATAAGAACAAGAACAGTGCAAGAGGAAGAAGAAAAAGGAAATTGTCGAGATAAATTGGAAGGCTTTTAGTCAAAAAGATAGGAATAAAATGAAGCATACTTTCATGGCCACCCAATAGCTCAACAGCATGAACAAAGCGACCATGAAGAGTGGTAGTCCACCGCATCCTTGGTGCTCTCATGGTGCGTTTAGCAGGAAACCTGGGCATGAATCTTGATCTCATGAAACCTTGAGACTGATAAGGACTTGAGCTTTTGGCACTTGTGTTGCTGTTAGCTAAAGAAGTAGCTTGAGAATAAGTATTATCCAAAGGCTGTTGATGAGAGAATGGAAAACCAGAAGTAGGAGGATTTTGGTATACAGGGATCCCTCTGATGGGTCTCAAGAAACCAAGCTCTGGACTTAACCCTTGTGGTTGTTGTGGCTGTTGAAAGAATGGGTGGTTGTTATGGAGGCGGCTTTGTTGGTGATGATGGTGTGAGTACTGGTTTTGTTGGAAGGAATGGAAATAATTGTTACCATTACAACCGGTGGGATTTTGAAGGAGGTGTAAATGGTTGGAGTTGGAGTCTAAAATCCTTGGATTAGATAGAGAGAGGTCAAAGCAGTTGGTGTCAGGTTTTGCCATTGAAGACATGGAGTTCCTAGAATCCAAAGCTCTCTTCCAAAACCCCAATTCCACTTCTTCTTCTGTTCTCCTCCATGTTGTTTTGGGTTTGCTGTTCGGTGGGCTGATTTGAAGAGATAAATCTGGCTGTGCAGGGAAAAGCTCCATGTTTGAGCAACCAAAGAAACCCTTTTTCTGATGCCGCTAGCTACTTCCTTATCTTCTCCTTGAACTTGCTGATGTTAGTTTACTCTTGTGATGCTAGTGCAACAGAAGTACAAGTATTATCAACAGGAAAGAAGAAAGAGTGAGCTGCAGAGAGAAAAGCATGAGGAGTGACTTTGGTTTGAGGTTAAATTTTCTGAGCCTGATCTTTGAGGTCTATAGGGTGTGATGAAGTTGAAAGGGGAGTAGTTGCAGAGATTTGAGATTGAGTTGAGTGGAGGACAGAGAGAAGAAATGACAAGGTATGAAGTGAATGGTTGTTTCTTTTATGTGAAGTATGTGTGAGAAAATGACACTTGAATGGTTATAGGAAATAACAGGAGAGAAAGATAGGATAGAAGAAGTAAATGAGTTTGGGACTCATTTGATTCTTTTTTACTACAACTCTTTTTAAACCCCTTTTGTTTTCTTTGGAGTAGAAAAGGAAGTTTTTAGTGTGAACTTTAACGTGTGCATTTGTCCCTCAACAACTCATACTTACCTTTCTAACCCACACAACACAAACTCTTCTTTCTTTCAACTCCAATCCAAACATATGGTCTTCACCTTTTACAAAACCCTAAAATTCTAATCCCATTTTCTACATCTTACCCACACGCACACTCCACTTTATTTTTTCCACTTTCTAGGTTTGGTTAATTCCTTAATTACACTATTCATTCAATCATTGTAACTCATAATTCTCATCATTCAACTTACCCATTATTTTATTAGTATTCATTTTTTGGGTAAATCATGAATCCATTGGCCCTCCTAAATTGGGCCCAAGGTCCTAGTACGCTAGTATATAAAAGTCAAATTTACCTTTTCGGTTCATTAATTAAGCAGAGATGATGGTGCTGACTCAGTAACCAAAAGGACACATTGATCACCACAAAACAGACGTCTCTCAGACAACAAGAGGTTAAGTGGGATTAAATCAGCTTATAAGACAAGGGAATGTACCATTTCATACACATAGCCGCTAGCTAGCCCACTTACCTGACATCTTAGGCTTGCAACCTTTCCTTTCACTACCAATCTAGTAGAATTAATATCTCACTGAGTGTCACACACACAAAACTCACAGAAGAGAATTGAGCAAGAACTGGTTTTTATAAGCTTATAAAATCAAACATGCATTTTAAGTGTAGATTATGTATGCAACAAATATTCCTAATTGCCCTCCCGAATCAATACTCGCCGGATTTCCCAACTTTAAGTATTAGTTCTGAAGGTAGATGAAACTTGCTGTCTGTCACAAGTTATAATAATAGTCCCAGAAGTTTGTATTCTGACCCCAATAAAACCATGTGATTTAAGTTATTATTTTTAATTTTAGTTAAAAGGGTATACCATTTCTAATTCTAATAGAGTAAGTAATAGAGCTAGTTCATACACTGATGTTCTTTCCAAGTGCCTAGTCGCATGCATTACACACTTATGAGGTATTATTATTTAATATATGTTTATATACACATTCTCAGGGGGTGCTTGGTTAAGGGGCATGGGAATAAATCAATGAGAATGAAATGAATGGTAATGGTTGGTTGGTTATTATGATTGATTGAATAGTTTTTTCATACCCAAGTTTTAGTTAATGGTCCA
>JAOTAX010000001.1:16052780-16079299 GCA_025629825.1 Erythroxylum guanchezii
TTGACTGTAACGCATAATCCCTGCGTCTATGTTAAGCATAAATCAACCATAACTGAGTCTTGCTGGTATTGCTATTGAAAATTGCCCATGATGAGAAGAGTTCAGCTACTCATGTAAAGAGATCCTCATATAAAAGGCATCTGGAATAACGGTCAGAAAAGGGACAAACATGCCAAGGATCACCAGACACTACCCTTGCTGAGAAGTTTCATTAATCTACCATGTTTCAATACAACAAGCAAACCTTTATTAGCAAATGAAAATAACAAAACCAAGTCGTTCCAGTCAAAGAAAAGCTTGCAGTCCTCGACAGAACCACAACAATATCGTCAAAGACTAATGAGATATTCACAGCTTCATGTCGACACATTCTAATGCACAAACATCCAACAAAAGTCAGATAAAGTTCAATCAAACAGTAGGATCATATACCCAAAGTTTTTTTCTTCATTCCAGGGAACCAAACCTTTTAGAGGCGTAAGTGCTTCTTTGAGGCGATGATACCTGCAAAAGGATAGCAAATTGTCGTGACAACAGAAACATCATCATCCTTCAACAACGGACAAAGCAAGGAAATTTATAGCACTTTATGATGGTAAGAAAATTTATTGCTACTAGCAAATATCAGCAAGCAGCTAGTTTCTATGCATTTTGCATGTGGAGGAATTGATGAAATCTTAGGTTTCGTAAAATGCATATTCCTAGAACAAAAAGTATTAGGACCACATCAAAGGTTGAAATACCTTGCACTGAAGACTAGTAATTGTTGATTTTAGTAAATCATCTCCAACTATCGACCTCAACCTTTTAACAAACTCTTCCCGTCTTATCTTTTTGGCCTGATAAAACATCCAGAGAGACCAGTCTAAGATCATGACAGATCTTTTAAATCAAATCAGCAGGAAAAAAAGTAGCATAACATCCTCCAACATACCCTGAATTGCTCATAATGATTGGCTATTCGTTCCATATCTCCAGAAGACACTTTATTAGAGATTGCAGCAAACAACGTCTGGAAAGGCATCCAGGGGGACTTCGGAGTTCTTGTACTGCTTGAGCCCAGACTTTGTGCTTTTCCCTGGGAAATTCCAGATTCTAATGCTGCTCTACTTTTACTTGGCTAAAGGAAAAATAGCAAATTAGCAGTTAATTTAAGGTAACTGTAACTAACTGGAACTTGAAATGGCAAGACACCGAAAAACAATTTATGTACAATTCAGATGGACGGTTGTATGATTATCCATTTAATCTAGCTTTGAATGGTCAAAATCTCAATAAAAGAACAAAATCTACCATCAAGCGCCTCAAGATACTAGATGATATAATCTCAAAACCTTCTCATTCAAGGGATTTTCGGTCTTCAAGACAAAAAGGTAAATAAGAATTAGGACAGGCTAATACAAAGGAAGAGAAAAGAAATACAATGTACTATTTGAAAATATTTTAGGATTGCTCTTAGTCTCTCTCCCACATCAATCTTCAACCTCATGCCATTAATAAGAACATAAAACTAGATACTCAATAGGTTTACTCTTGCCTCCTTTGACTCCTCTTTTAAAGGTCGAACAAATACGCATACATTGTCACCAAAAGTCATAACACAGTTGTGCCAGACACTGCCTAAGAAAAGAAATCAGCTTATTATATTTTCGTGCTCCATTAAGCTAACAAATGAACTGTCAATCACAAAGCGCAACAAAGATACACATGAGAATGGTGAGAATACAACTAAGCTTACCACGTACGCTGCAATGGACTCAACTGGTAAATTCAGATCAACAGCAGCAGATCCTGTTGGCAAATTCAAATCAAGTCCAGTGGATTCCTTTCTAAAACTTCCCTGAGCACCAAGAGTACAAGCAGTGATGTCTGAGACAGCACAGTTACTATCACTTCTAGCATCCAATGCTGTAAGGACAATATCAAAATTATAGTGATCAAATGCTGACAAGGCTCCAAAAAGAAAATGTTTCCTGGTCATTCAGCATTTGCAGATAGTGATCACTGCCTAAGTCACCGGATCAATTGCTAGTACTGATTGATCTCTTGAATGTAATAAGCCAGATGAACGCAGATCATGCAGAAAATTATGTTTCTAAAACAATGGCTTTTCAACTTTCAAAGATAAGGTAGATGGCCCTGAAGTTAAAAGTGATGTTGTGACCACCAAACTCAGTTTCCAAGTTCCGTCCAGCAAATAATCAGCTTGTATCCATCATAAGGATATACAAGATACACAATATATTGTTAGCTAAAAGCAATATGAGCAAGGACATGCATATATACAAAGTATATCATGCATCTACTAACAAAAAAATCCAGAAGAAGTAGCTTATCACCTGCCGCAGAACAAAGCTTGAAGCTAACAACAAACTCTGGATAAATGCATGTGTTCATGTTCATATTCCAGACTATGTAGTGTCTCGGGTTTTGAAGATCATCAACTCCACTGTCAAACTCCTCACAACTTGGTTGGTACTGTCGAGTTCCAGGATGTAAAATTTCCATATTCCCCAATATTACGCGACAAAGTACAATATGCCTTACTCCATTTTTGTCGAAATCACAACAATTTGCACTGTTGAGAAATCTTAGTTAAAATTTGATGAAAGAAAAAAGATATAATGATGTGTACTGATTAAAGCCTAGATTCTTGCTTAAATTCAACATAGGATCAGTCGGATGCTTGTAGATAAAAATTGATGATGTTAACTGCTCAAGAATACCGAAGATACAGGAACAGTATTCATTTTGGACAAACAACATAAATCATAGAGAAAATTTGACATGCTTCCCCAGCTTAAGGTCAAATTGTTCAACATAAAAAACCATATATGGAAAGGATCCCCTTCAATGGAAAACTTAAATTTATTCTAGAGCAGTAAGCCTGGCTACGATGAAGAAGTGGGATTACTCTCTTTAGATTGGCTTATAACCCTTTTGCCTCCTAAAATAGAATAGTTAGCTAAGAAAACAGAACAACCTTTTTGTCCTAACTTTTATCAAGACCACAAGAAAATTGACATGAAATTCTACAGTAGGACTAGGCTTGACATTGGGCTGAAAATTCATCATCAGGCCTGATTAATTTTCTTAATTTAAAGTTTGCAAATGACGTCATTTTACTTAACATTCTTTAGGTTTCGGACAGGCCACTCAAACCCAAGCCCAGCCTGAAGCCCAAATAGTTAAAAAAAATTCCGAGTCCAGCCCGAAGCCCGGTCAAATGGCTGGGCCGGACTGGTAAAACATTGTCAGTCCTACACTACCTGGTGTGGCAGTAGTTTGCCGCAGAGAGATGAACAGCAATGTTAGACTTAGCCGTAGATGGGCTACAATGGCCAAGACCATACTGCAAAACTGTAGGGAGAGCATCCTTGGACGAAGCAAGCCAAGCATATCGAACGTTTGCATCACCACGAAATCGTTTAACCAAATCAATCTGTTTTTCAAAAAGCTCTAGTCGAGCTTGCATTAAGATACCAAAGCATGGATGGACATCAACTATATCTGCGCCACCGAAAGGACTCATGCCCATAAGAAACATCTGTCGCACAGTATCAGCATTCAATTTTTCATGGTCGGACTCAGCCTCATTAACTGAACTCATTTTAGTCTGTTGATTCTCCTTCTTAGCTTCATCAGCTTTTTCACCAAATCTTTTATTGCAACTATGTTCAACGGTGCAAGATTCTCTTGCAGGTTTTTCGGCTATCTGAATCTGCGAAACAAGACCAAGTGACTCTTTACTACAATCCTTTAACTTAGCCTGCTCAACTCCATTGATATCAATGTCAAGCTGCAACTTGATCTCACAAGGTCCATAAGGCTCCTTAAATATGATTCCCTGATTTTTCCCACAAACATGTTGGCAACACTCATATGATTCATCGTCATCAATGTAAATATCAGGAAAAAAGCAGCTACCTGCATCATCAATCCAAGCCATTGGCTGATGTGAACCTGTTCTCATGTCAACTCGAAGCATATGCACAAAATCCAATATGCAGGGACCACTCTTCAACTCAGCCTCGACAACACCCTTCTTCACTTTAAACTCATTCCAAACCAAGTCCAGAAGATCCTGAGAGGAATCACTCCATTCACCATTCTGATAAAACATAAGCCTCTGTGGCATTCCAGTCTTCAAAAAATTGGAATAACACCGGAGCAACGATCTTTTCAAATGGTCCTGGCAGCTCTGAGGTCCACTTCGGCTTGCATCTACTTTCCTTCGCTTTGCTAGCTTAAGCATTGATGACTTCACGGTTGGCCACTCAGGTGAAACCAAGTGGGGAGCCCCAGCAAGATATGCTGCATGGCGGGCCACTCGCTTTCTCTTCAAGCTGGGTATAACTTTCAGGGAACTATCCAATACCTTTGCGATCTTGGCTTCCATGTCTAACCACTAGATTAATCCCTATGAACAAGCCTAAACCCAATAGTTTTAACGAAAATAGAACAGATAATGTTAGTAACCTTTCGCCAGCATCAAAGATGTGATGTGATTGAAGGTGACTGAAATGGCCTGGAAAAGAAATACTTGTCAGGATACTAAAGAGAAAAATAAGACAATAACAATGCCTTTAATATAAACTTCATTGACAAATGATCACCTACAACGGTGCGCAACCCATCAAACTATATAAAACACCAGGGAAACATTGGATATTTTGTTCTGTTGATTCAAATGCACGTTTGCCTTATTTTTGGGAACAAAACCAAATAATCCATATAGTATAAAAAGTTAAACCGCATGTCAGCTGGTTGATTTTGATGTTACAATTATGAAGAATGGCATCTCAAGTACATAGAGACAACCACCACTTATAGAAATATCACTTGAGATATATTGAACAAGAAACATTTATAATGGTCACCAAGTTGGAGAATATTACAATTCAGAAATGAAGAAATCAAAAGATCGTCTGAATAGGAAGAGGTTATTCAGGCATAACAGATATCACTGCCTCTTAACTTCATAAATTTAAATACTTAAACACAAGAAATATATAGAGAGTACAACGAATGGAGAAGAGCTTTCCGTTATTCAGAAGAAGTTGATTACAACAGAGCGTTAAACTTAAAATGCAATTAAAAGTGTAATGGTCTATACAAGAAAACCCGTGTAGCTTGGCAGGAGACTATGTAGAACACGTAGTTTTATGTAGTTAATGTGATATGACACTCAATTTAATATGAAAAAATATGAAATTGAAAATGTTAAATG
The DNA here is from genome assembly GCA_025629825.1 of Erythroxylum guanchezii. Taxonomy (NCBI): domain Eukaryota; kingdom Viridiplantae; phylum Streptophyta; class Magnoliopsida; order Malpighiales; family Erythroxylaceae; genus Erythroxylum; species Erythroxylum guanchezii. The sequence goes on from JAOTAX010000001.1 coordinate 16,058,011, forward strand.
CTTAGCAATCATGCAAGATATGATAAGAGAAACTATTGCTTTTGGCAGAAAGTGAAGCTTAAGTTTAGTTAAGTAAGATCATAAAATTCACCGGGCTAGAATCAAAATCATTAAGCAAAACATAAGCTGTAGAAAATGAGACTACCTAGTGCTGTAATTAGTCTTCATTATGTATATGTCATCTTCTACCAAACCGATCACAAAATTCACAGGAGTATAGCGCTCCTTATTTATACAACATTGGGTAGAAAATCCTCCTCCTTATAGTAAAACATTGAGCAGCTTTTCTCCTGTACCATCCACGAATAACATAAATGACACTCAATTTCACATTAACAAGTAGGAATAAATCCGATTTCAAACAAGAAAGACATAATTACCACCATAACATCCCATTAATAAAAGAAAATAAAAATTAATCCACTGTTTTAGAACAAATTTAATGAGAACATAAGTATCAGCAACTAGCATGAAGGCTTAGTTAACACAAAATCCCACTTTTTACAAGTCAGTGGAATCTTTATGCTCAAAATTCCAATTCAAGCAGTCATTTATTTGGTACCTACCAAGGAGCAGGAATGAAGTATCTGGTTCGATAGGACCGGGAACAGGAGATTACTGCTCTTTGCTTTTTGTTTTAGAGAATCGACTGTGAACTCTAGTCTCAAGAATCTGCTCCTAATTAACAGAAGGATCTTCTGAAGATCCTGACTTATTCTGTCCAACTTTTCCACATTCTCCCTTGAGCTGGGTTATGGATGTCAATCATACCCAGCTTGGACTTCAAGTTGTCAAAACTGTATCTGGGTAGTGCTTTGTGAATATATCTGCAATCTGCTGCTTAGTAGGAACGTAGGAGAGCTTGAGTATCCCTTGCTCAAATTTTTCATTGATAAAATGTCGATCAATCTTGACACGCTTGGTTCTATCAAGATGAACTAGATTCCTTGCCATCTCAATGGCTACTTTGTTGTAACTCTGCAAAGTTATTGGAATTGGATTAACAACTCTCAGTTCCTCTAGCCTCCTCCTAAGCCAAATTCCTTCGCAAATCTCACGAAAAATTGCCCTGAATTTTTCCTCAGCACAATTCCTTAAAACTACAGCCTGTTTTTTCCTTCTCAAAGTAAACATATTACCCCAGACATATGTGTAATACCCTGTAGTAGATCTCCAATCTATTAATGAACCTACCCAGTCTACATCGGTACAAATATTTAGTCCTCAATCTGTAGATTTTCAAAAGGAAAGAATTTTTCCTGGACTTTTCTTTAGGTATCATAGGATGTGAAAAGCAGCCTCCAAGTGTTTATCTGTTGGCTGATTCTTGTCTTTGCTCACCATACATATAGCAAAACTTATATCCGGTCTAGTATGTGAGAGGAAGATTAGTCTTCCCACTAGTTGTTGGTATCTCCCTTTATCTATCAAGCTTCCTTCTTCCATCAAGTGCTTCACCATAGGGTCCATAAGAGTGAGAGCCGGTTTGCAATCTAACATGCCAATCTCTTTTGATAGATCCAGGGTATATTTTTGTTGCAAGACTGAAATTCCCTGTTGTGAGTGAGCTATTTCCATCCCCAGAAAGAATTTTGAGTTGTCCTAAATCTTTAATCTCAAATTCACCAGCTAGAACCTCTTTCAAAAACTTGATTTGTTCTAAGTAATCACCCATTAGAATGATATCTTCTACATATAATATCATGATTGCTTTCTTTCCTTTAGGAGGGAATTTGATAAACATAGTGTGATCTGTTGGATATTGAGTGAATCTGTAACTTTTTACAACTTGAGTTAATTTTTCAAACCATGCAAGAGGTGATGGTTTGAGCCCATTTGGTGATTTTCTTAGCCTGCATACCTTTCCAAAACTTCATGTGTGTCAAAACTAGGAGAAATCTTCATTTATACTTCTTCTTCTAGGTCACATTTTAAGAATGCATTCTTTATGTCTAATTGATGCAATGGCCTTCCTAGATTTGCTGCAAGGGAGAAAAGAACACAGATAGAGTTGAGTTTTACAACAAGAACAAAGGTCTCTCCATAATCAAGACCATAGCATTGTGTAAAACCCTTGGCAACTAGTCTAGCCTTGAATCAATTTATGCTTCCATTTGTGCTATATTTGACTGCAAATATCCACTTGCAACCAACTACCTTCTTCCCAACAGGTAGCTCAGTACAGTCCCAAGTCTAGTTCTTCTTTAGAGCATTCACTTACTCCATAATTGCTTCCTTCAATCCAGGTTCTTCTAGAGCTTCTTGAATATTACGTATTTTACTCAAAGACGTAGTAAATGCTCCGTAGTTAGGAAACAAGTTGTCATAAGAAACAAAGTTTCCATCGGATATAAAGTACATGCTCGTTTTTCTTTCCTTAGAGCAATAGGCAAATCCAAATCATTCAAATCATGATCACAATCTAATGTGGCAAAATCATTACTTGTGTGGTGTTGCGGGCCTGGGATGACTTTTTGACAATGTTGTGGATGAGTGTAATGCTTAGTCTCCTTTTGTTCATTCTACCTTCTGGAATAGAAAATTAGTTCTTTCTATTTCGTATTCTTTTGGTCATCAAGAATGGGTATACTAGGGACTGGAATTAAACTTAGAGCAGGAGGAACCAAACCGGGTCCACTTGGGGCAACTAGACTGGGCGTACAAATCCATAGACCAAATCTGATATTCCTCTGTGAAACTCTCCCCCTAAATATTGGATTTGAGTAGAATGGTTGTTCTTCAAAGAATGTAACATCCACGGTGTTGTAGAACCTTTTTGTAACTAGAGGGTAACATTTATACCCACTTTGATTTGATGAATATCTTAAGGAAATACACTTAACAGATCTAAGATCAAGCTTGCTACAGTTTTGGTGATGAATATGGACAAAGGATATACAATCAAAAAATTTTAAAGGTATATCGGTCATGAACCGAATGTGGGGATAGGTGGAGATAAGAGATTGATATGTAGTTTGAAAGTTTAGGATACGAGACGACATTCGGTTAACTAAATATGTAGTATTCATAACCGCTTTCCCGCAAAAAAAAAATTGAAAAATGAGTTGTCAACATTAATGAACATGTAATTTCTAATAGGTGTTTGTTTTTCCTTTCTGCTACACCATTTGTTGTGGTGTATCAACACCAAAACTAAGATGAATAATATTGTCTTCACTAAGATATTTCCCAAGAATAGAGTGAAAGAATTCTCTTGCATTAACAGTTTCGAGAATTTGGACTTTGGTTTGAAATTAGTTTTCAATCATCTTATAAAAAATTTGAAATATTGGTCCCACTTCTAACTTCTTCATTAAGAAGATCCAAGTGCAATGAATGTGACAAACCACCTATGCCTTGAAATGTTTTTTATCTTGAAAGGTTCCCCAAATATCACTATGGATCATATCAAAAGGACGAGATTTTTTGTTTGACTGAATAGGAAAAGAACTTCTAGGATGCTTAAATAATTCATAGACTTCACATTGAAAGAAAGATGGAATTTTATTGATCAGTTATGAAAAGAGCTTTTTCAAATACATAACCTAGGATGACCTAACCTATAATGCCATAGCATAGCACTTTCTTTATTTTGAGTTGAGCCAATATACAACGTTTTTGGTTAAACACACATCTAAAGGCTTCAATTCTCAGGAGATAAAGACTTGCACTCATTTCAAAATTGCAAATCGTCCTCCTTGAGCTCAAAGCCTGAAATTCACACAAGGTCTATTAATGACACAATTAAGATCTTTTATGAGTTTACTAATGGATAGCAAATAGTATTCCAAATTAGGCACAAATGGTACTGATCTTAATTTGATTTCTTCTGATATGGTGACTGAACCTATACCAATTACTTCTGAATAGGTACAATTGGCAATTCTAACAGCGGTTCCCTTTGTAGCTAGTTTGAGTTCACTGAAGGTTGTAATATCTCTCGTCATGTGGCCGAATGCTCCCGAATCAACAATCCATTGCATAGAATTTTCTTTACACTTAGAGCAATGTAGGAGTTACCTCTTTGTGCTATAGTTGTTGTACTGCTTTTATTAGGATTGTGTACCCTTTGGATTGAGCTTTGTATCATTTTCTTGAATGCTTCTATTTGTTCTTGGTTGAATGGACGGGTTTCCTCGAATTTTCGATTTTCTGCTGCTCAAAGATTCCCATAGCTTGCTCAGAATGATTGAGGTAAGGCTGCCAATTTGCTAGTTTTTCATGTATTTTCGAGCATGTTTCCTTTTTATGCCCTAACTTTTTACAATGATCACACCATGAGCTATTGTTCCCCTCTAGCAATTATTGCCACTTGACTTGTTTGGCTATTCTCCTGATTGATTTGGCTGTCCTCCACAAGCAAGAATTGCCCTTTTACTACAAGGGTAGATCCCTCTAGGTTGGGTTTTCCCATTGATGTTCATAACATCACTTTTCTCCAAGTCTCCTCCCTTCATATTTCTATAAAAGCCTCACAAACGCTCCGCAAAGGCTTAATGTTGTGAATCTATCCACAAAGCTCATCAAGTTCCTATTTTCATCCCAACAAAAACTTGTAAAATCTTTCCCTCTCTTGAATCTTTCTATATTGTTTGCTTATAGCTCAAGGATCAAGATGTTGCCAATATCGAATTTGTTGACTAAAATATTCTATGACCGATGACTCACCTTGTCTCAGGTCACCAAGAATTCCTTTGATTTTGAACACTTTTGGAGAATTCACAAGGTAGAGCCAAAAAGTGTGAACTTGTCTTTATTTGAATACGTTTCATGGGAAGTATTTCCTTCCCTATCTTGTAATACATAAAATTTTCACTTGTCTCATTGATCACAGAATTTAACAGCCATGACATCACTAGATTATTTTTCAACTTCCAGATTCAATAGTCAAGGCTGTTTTCCACTGGTTGGACAGCAGCACCGATAAGATAGTCTTCTTTTCCCTTTTCACGCATGAAAATCATTACTAATTTAGACCACAAGCTGAAATTTTGACCATTAAGTTTATGCCCAATAATGGCATCAAACTACTTTCAAAAACAACAGTGGAGTAGGTAGGTATGACCATTTGACTGGAATTCGGGTTGGATATGCCACTTTCAAATTTATTTTCCATGGCAGATTTGATGAATTTTGTCATCGGTGTACGATAACAAGAATGGAATAGGGATTGATTCAGATCAAGAATGGAATGGAGATTGCTCCATATCTACTCTGACACCATGTAGAAGTTTATTGAGACTTCTATTTCTTCAAAAACTTATTCAAATAACTACTCTAGTTAGGAATTTAAGCAGAACCTTGAGGCATACCTCATAGTTCTTAAAAGACATACCTAAATCAGTCAAGATTATCTCCTTGATTAGAAGGAAATTTTCGTGAGCTGAATTACAACAACCTGCCTTTAACTAAGGAGGTTTAAAATAGAAAAATTATTCCTAAGAAGCTGCTCCTACTTAACATAAGGATTTTGTAAAGATCCTGATTTATTCTTTCCAGCTTTTGCATAACAAAATAAAAACAGAGGAGAAAAAAACGATGTACAGGAGTCAGAATTATCGTGTTCAAAAAGAAAATACATTAAATTTTAGCATCGATCCATAGAATCAACAGTAGTTAAAATCAAACGCGATCTGCTTAATTCTCCCCCAAACCAAAAAATTCGTTAACAAAGCCAAAAGATATAAGATATAAGCAAACAGTATCAGAACTAAAGCATGTTTTCTAACAGCAACTTCGGGTAAGTAAAAACATACAAAAAGAAAAACACACAATGATCAAAAACATTCCACATAAAAAAAAAAAGCACATGCAGAAGAAAAGATACCTCTGTACTGATGATAACGCAAAAAATATAAACGAAAAAGAGCAACTAGTTTCGAAGAAGAATAGGAGCAGAAGAGAAGAGCCACCAGAAGACGCCGTTGAAGAAGTTGAGATTGGATATACATATGAGCGTTGACGGTGGATAGAGCTAAGTCGGCAGTCTCCTATGGCTCTCTCTTCATCTTCTTGGTCTCATTTTCAATTTTTTTATAGTTAATTTTTCTTGGGCGAAAAGCAATCAGAAAAAATCCACTTCTTTAGTCTACGAAGTTATGATAAAGTCACCTGCGGGTTGCGAGTTGTTGTTTTGTGAAACTTTTCTAATCGGGTCGGGTTCGGTTATTCATATTCATAATCAACAATTCGGGTCGGGTTGATAACATTTGAACTGCTCACGAATTCTAGAGAGTAGATAGTCTCGAATTTCTTTGTTGTTCTGTGTTCTTGGGCTTCACTCTCTCTGCCTTGGATCTGATCTCTCTTTCTCTCCATTTCCCTGGAATTTTACTGTCTTGTGGAGTTGATTGTTGGTCGACTGAAGACAGGGAGGGAATAGATGCAATTCTTTGGAGGATCAGATATAAGTCCTTCGCCGCCCGCACCGACGGCTTCTGGGAACAATGCACACATGATGTATGTGTTCAACCGGAATGGGGTGTGCTTGTTCTACAGGGAGTGGAATCGTCCCCTTCACACTCTCAATGCCCAGCAGGACCATAAGCTCATGTTCGGTCTGCTCTTCTCTCTCAAGTCGCTGACTGCCAAGATGGATCCCACTTGGTTAGTTCTCTTCTCACAAATTGTTTGGTTTGAGGCTTTATTATGAAAATTGGCGAATTGGATCTAAAAGATTTACGAGGTTATTGATCTTATATTGTTTGATGATTTGTATTTTTTGTTATCAATTTGGTGCAGTGCGGAGAAAGGGAATCTTGGAATGCCCCAGTTGCCTGGTCAAGGTTGTTCTTTTCACAGTTTTCGGACAAACACATACAAACTAAGTTTCATGGAAACACCCTCTGGGATCAAGGTCGGCGTTTCACTTCATCCTTTAACGCATTTCATGTAACAAAAGATGATCACAAGACTCCATTCTAAGCGCTAGAAGCATAGGGCTTTGTGCTATGTTTATTTTGGTCTTCGTATATTCACAACGATGAGCCTTTGTGCAGATTATCCTGATAACACATCCTAGGACTGGTGATCTACGGGAGTCTCTCAAGTACATCTACAATTTATATGTTGAATACGTCGTCAAAAACCCACTCTATGCTCCTGGAAGTCCAATCAGGTAAAAGATTTGAGCTTTTCTACTTGCTAAATTGAAATTAAAAGCTATTAACTGAATTCATCATAAAAATTTTCAAATTATATTTGGGATGTCTACCATTCTATACTGGACGATGTCTAGTGTTTTACGCAAGTGACCTCAAAGTCGTATACGCGATTAGAGTGATGATTTATGGTAAATGTGTGGTTTGTTAAAGAGGTGAAGCCATGTGATAAGGCCGCATTTTAGTTGTTTATTCATATTCCAGTTAGGATCTAGCTGAATGTTTAGTATGAACTGTTGATAATATTATGACTACTAGCTGCCTATGTATGCTGCTCATCATTGTTTATGGTTAGCACCTCTGGTAGGCAATTCGTGTGTGAACATGAGTTTATGGGTTGGTTTAGACCAATTTAATGAGCAACTTACAGAAGGAGAGATGTCTTTATATCAAAGCATCAAGTGTTTACCATTCTTCACCTGATGCAGTTTTGTTTGCCTAGGGCAGGTGTGAATTATTCAATACTAATCTCGACCAGTATGTGAGGAGTATTGCCTAGTTACGACATCTGATGCTCAATGGCTTTAACATCCCATGGCACGGTGCCTATTAGTGATTCAGCTTCCTCTTACAAGGAAAAAAGGGGCAAGAAGATGACCAGACATTCAAGTACAAAAGAAACTTGTGCCTTGTACTCGAATTCGCGTAGAAAAGTTACCATTTGTATTCGGAATTCAGTTGTGCGATTCAAGTTACTTCTTGTTGTGGTTACGAAATGCTTGACAATTTGCATAACGAAAACAAAATATTAGGATGCTTTTCATGTGAAACGGAGATGGGCAACGTGATGAACCAGTTCAGTATAAGTAGAGAAGGGTAGAAATCTAGTGTATCTTTCACCATTCATAGAAAACTTGAATATGCCAATTATTCAAACGCGACCTATGGTAAGCCTTCCTGGGGTTAGGAAACCTCCTCTTGTCCCAACTAAACATTTGAGGGCTGCTCTCTTTGGCCTCCTGTATTTCCCTATGGTACTCACTTTGCTTCCCCATTATTGGCCTCGCTATCTTCATCGGATTCCTCCCTCTCACCATTTTCAGGCCACTTACCTCAGCCGCCACTCGGTCCGGCACCGTAAATGATATACCAAACCTTCTTGGTTGTACGCGTACTTCAAAAAGGTAACACGTCTTTTCTTTATTTCCAGGAATATTTTGCTGTGCTGGTTCTGGTGGCTTGTGCCCACCTTCTGTCACGTCCATTGGCTTCTTTCCTGAAGTAGGAGCTAGGTGTAATGCACAAACTCACGCGTTACACGTACGATTAATTTCTACTTACTCTGCAAGTTGGTCTTCTGCTTTGAGAACAGAAAGAATCCAGAAGAAGATAAGACTAGAAAAGGAAATATCTCTACATATAAATAAATATATGTATAAACACATCCTAAAGTGAGCAAAAACGTACGTAAATGCAGACCTCTGTCTCTTGTGTACGGTCGCCTATCCTGTTCTTCGCTTATCCTGGTCCGAACTTGATGGTCGTGATAGTGAAGTTGGTGTAAAGAAGATTATTAGGAAGAACTAGAGAAGTAAAATTTATAGATTATTGGGAAGAACTATAGAACTAAAAGCCTATATAAATACCATCGGCATTAAAGGGTAGTTTGTTGATGGTAATAATGTTTATGGTATTGGTTAAAGCATTACACACGTATCCTAAACCACTGCGGTCAAGTTGTTAGTTTTGGATGAACCAGGGATCTTGGATTGTTAATTAACTAGCAAATGTGATGTAACTATAGGGTGGTTAATTGGAGTCGTACGATATAAGACTAGTAGAAGTTCCTTGTCTTATTCGCTATTAAATGTGCTATTAAAAAGTCATACACAGCCTTAATTAATTTTCCCTCTAGCCTTTACTTCTGATTTGGGGTACCGTCAGATCGGGCTTGAAGTGGATTCCACAGCAGTAATCGATGTCATATCCTCCCTAATTCATCAGACCAGATCTCTCACATCTCTAGTTCGAGGCATCACTAAGCTGTTCACTAGAAACTGGACTGTTGTTCATCGACACATTTATCGAGAGAGCAACAGATGCGCTGACTGACTTACCAATTATGCAGATCACTTTGATGTCGGAGTTACTTATTTCGTCATACCTCCTATCGGGTGCCACATGATCCTTTTAGAGTATTTTTCGAGAACTTGTCTTTCTCGATTTGCTGTGTAATTTTAGTTCTTTTCCCTTTTAAAAAACAAAATAAAAAAATAAAGTCTACGGACGCTATGTTTTTGTTAGGCATGATAATAGATCAAACCGAACTCAAGTCCTACTAGACTTAGCCATAATTTTGTTTTAAAATTAAAAATGTATCGTTTTATTAGATCCGAACAATTTAAGCCTAACCCAAGGTCCGTTTTTAGAAAAATCAGGCCCAAGGCCTGATCTTTTTATTGGAAAGTTGCATTATACTCATGGTTATAATATCCCAAAGAAATGCTACATTTAACTTAAATTGCATTATCGAAAGACTTCAGAAATTTTAAGGACATTCTAAATATTCGTATTCTTCTTCAACTATTTGTAATAAAACAAACCTCACCCTAACTTAAAGGTTGGGGTCTGCGATTTCTATTATATATATAGAAACAAAAGCTTATACAAAAAGAAAAATGCAAAAAATATGTATGTAGAGATGCAAATTACTAAATTTTTAAAAAACTATTGCTCAGAAAAATACAAGAATTGCTGAAGGAGTTATAATAATTCTAAGGAGTTACCAGCTTCCACCAAAAATTGAGAGTACGAGAATTGAGTACTGACCTCTAAAAACATTTCTCCATTCTGCTGGAATCTTTATATTTGATATGAATTGAAAAGCAAAATTTGAGAGCACTAATTGAGTTAAAAAATCAATTAGCAATTTATGCATGAGTTTTTGAACTTAGGAGACATCAAAGAAATATAGGGAGAGAAGAAATTGCGTACAAGTTACAAACCTTCCTTTCTTTCGCTTTGTGCCCTTAAACGACATTGATAAATTGGCTCAGGTTCCTTGCTTTTAGTATCAAGAGTAGACACTGCCAAGCAAACTCAAATACCTAAAACTTTGGTCTTTGCTTTCATTTTGCCATCTTGTTTGGGTGTAAATTCCATCATGACATCCAAGACTCTTTAAAGCATGATTACATAACATTAAGAACGCAATCAATAAAAAAAACAAGAAATAGGAAAGCCTGAAATACAAAAATTCCATCAAAATCATAATAGGTCAAAGTTTAGTAAGTGGATCAATAACTTAGTGATTGAATACTAGTAGTTCTAGCATGTACGTAGTGTTTCTGCTTTCGCATCCATCCCTTCTCTCCCTCTATACCAATAACAATTCTAAAGTCATAGTTGCATAGCGTAAATGATAAAACATAAAAATCAAAATTGTTATTACACGTTTAGCAACTGGTGTAATCACACAAATAATCGGCCACGCTACTTGTATACTCGGCAACTTCAATTGAGAACCATGCAGCTTGTACTCAATATCGGTAAAAATCTTAGGTCCTCTCGTTAATTTTACAATTCAAGACCTAGTCAAGACGCTTCTTCACAATAGATTGCTCTGTAAGATACCTATGTCAACGTGCCAAAGTTCAAGAGGTCAAGATACAAACGATAACAACCAACAAAGCATTGCAATTGTGCACACTGAAATCAGTAAAATCTACATAACTCTGATTCTGCGCAACCCCTGATAGCCGCAGGGTAGTAAACTCCTCATTGACAACAATCGATCACTCATATGTGAAAGCGATTTAGAAGGGGGGGTTGAATAGATCGTTTATACTTTTTTGCAATGATTCTACAAAAATAATGAGTTAATACACACGAACAATCAAATAATTAAATAAAAAGAATAGGGAAGAAAAGCAAACATTGTTTTTATAGAGGTTCGGTGCTAAGACCTACGTCCTCTACCTAAGCTCCCACTTAAGATTTGGCAAACCACTTTACTGTATACTTTTTAGTTCAGTGTGAACTTTTTACAACCCACTTGATTTCCGACTCAAGCTACACCTAACAATCCGATTTGTTTTCCAGCACAAATCCTACCTTACCAGTAATTTTTCACTAATCACTCGACTCACAATAACAATGATAGAAAAGTGAAATGCTTAGTACAGCTGAATAGAATTGAATTAGCTAAGAGCAATTGAGAGCAATGATAAATATGAACTATGATCAGTATGCTTTGCTATAAACTGCACTACTTCGATCTCTTGATGTTTTTCCTTTTATTTGCAAGCTTCCAAATGATTATAGACGTTGTAAATCTTTTTCTAGTAGTTGTAGATTACTCATAACGTTGTAAAAAGATTTTTGTACCGTTTGATATCAATTGACTTCGTCAGCTTATGTTCAGCTGCCTGATAGTCGACTAGTCGAGGTGTGTAAGTCGACTAGTACCAACGATTTTATGAAAATTTCATCTACGCTCCACGATCAGTCGACTAGTGTGATGTTAGTCGACTAGCACTATTATCCAACTTACAGATCTCTTGTTTTTAGTCGACTTGCAATGTTCCGGTCGACTTGATTAAGCCCCACTTAACAGATATGTTAATTCTAAGTCGACTTGTAATATTCGAGTCGACTTGTGCCAGCTCCAACAGACATATTTAGATAAACTTTGATCTTTGTTTGTTGGGATACAAATCTTCAATTATAATCTTCAATCCTTATCTCTTACACGATTAAGATATGTTGCTATCTTGATTTGCACGTTGTCTACCATTGATTTGTATTAATCCTTTAATTCGAGTTGTAATCCAAATCACCTGAAATAATTTCTTAATCATTTTTATACATTTTATTATTATCAAAAACATAAAGGGATTTTATTTGTCAACCACTATTGGTCCAACAATCTCTCCCTTTTTGATAATGACAAAACATTTAGAAATTGAAAAGAAATTAAAAACAAAGAAAAATTGATCAAGGTTTTTAGGCCTTGTCTAGTTGATTAGTTTGACTCCCCCTTAATCAATAAACCAATGAATCCAATAATTCCATAATGTTAAGCCAACAAACAATTTATCAAAGTTGAACAATTTATCGTAACAATTTCAATTTGTGACAATTACCAATGGGCAGTCAACATGTAATGAATTTAACAAAATTGAACGTGTATTATATTACCACTCCTGAAGCCAAAAAGTTTCAATTTAGCAAACAATCAAACAATTTCAATTTAGCAAACAATTTCAATTTAACATAAAATACCTCCCCCTTTTTGTCATAATCAAAACAAACCATGGTCGCAATTACATAGTGAAATTGAATAGCAAACTATAAAACCAAAGATCACACATCATAATGAAAGTGATAATAAAAACAGAGTTGAAAAGAAACAAATATTGGTCTAAAACAAAATGCAACAACCATCAAGTTGTAGAAGCATCATCATGTCTACAACCTAACTTATCAAAAATTTTCTTTATGCTTTTCTCCGTGCGCGTGAGCATACTTTGTTGATAAGCAACGCTTGTCTCTAGGCGCATAAGCATACTTTGTTGATCATCAACACGATCATTTAATTCTTCCATTTGATCTCTAATGGCCCAAAGTTCGTACCGTCGCACACTACTTAGTCTTGAAGTGTTAGGACGATCACCAGCCCTCTTGGAACACTGCCTCTTAGGTACTAGTTGTTCACTTGCCAAAGTTAGACCAAGCTTCTCCACATGATAGGAATATACCCAACCATTTTCTACTGTTTTCACTAACTTCATACTCCTAATATTATAAGGTGTAAACCTCCAATTTTGGGGATATGGATAATGATCATAAGAGCTCAAATTAACTTTTTACAACTTGGCGACAAATGTAATCAAGGCTGCATACAGCATTCCTTTATATTTTGCCGTTTTTCCCTTAAGCTCACCTCTTAATAGATTTGCCTTCTTTCTCATCATTTAAATAATCAAACTTGGAAAGTTTATTTTCCTTCCTTCTCCCAAATGCCATAGTATTTCCTTATCCAAAGATGTAATATGGTTGTTACTTGCCTTCTTAGGATATATCACTCTATTAATAGCATAATGCAACAACCTATAATTCAGTGGCAAATCCATTGCCTCATAAGGCGGTGAATGATCAGAACACAGTCTAACAAGTAACTCATCACCCTTCTCTTCAGTATAGCCAAAATTCCCTTCAACTTCCTCATCTGTATCTCCATTCTCATGCCTCAAAACATTAAAATCTAACAGAAAAGCTCTAGGCCTAACTCCACCTGTAGGTAATTTCAACCAAATCGACATATTTTCTTCACAGATAAAAATTTCTTTACCTTGAATGTAAGATTTCAAAAGCACTCCAGTATCGACATTACTCTTAATCACCATAAGATTAGTATAAAACTCTCTAATCATATCCTCATATATTTCCTCTATAAAACCCAAAAAGAATCTCAAACCAAAGTTTTTGATTTCAGTAAACAACTCCATATATTCACTATGATCCAATTCAACTCAATCAAACTTCATAGAGGGTATAAGTACTTCGGTTTTGAGTACCTTGTAATACAAATTTTGAGCCTCCATCGAAACAAACCGTGACTCAACCTCGTCGTTTTCTCTCTCTACACCTCCTCTTGAAGATGAACCACGAACTCGTGGATGGTGAGGAGCGGAATCAACTCGCTTTCCTTTCCCCGTAGCCTTTCGTGGAGCCATTGTGAAAAACGTGAAGCTTTTCAAGAGATTTGAATAAAAACAGGGGATTTACGAAGTTAGGGTTTTGGAATCGAAAAATGAGATTTGAAGGGAAGAAGAAGAAGATTTGTTGAAATGATAAGGGGGTTTTGTGTTTATGGAGATGGATTGAGGATGGAAGTGTCGGATTTGAAGAAATTTCAAGGAGTTAGTCGACTAGGAAGGAAAAAAAAAAAAGCAAAGGTAGAAGAGAATGTGTTGTCGTAGGTTTAATAGAAGAATGGGTTTACAAAGAGAGAGAGATGATTTGTTAAGTGGAGGAGTAGATTTTGTGTTTTTGAAGGTGGATTGAAGATAGAAGTGTTGATTTGAAGAGATTGGAGAGTAGTCGATGAGAGGGAGAAATATTTAAGGTAGAGTACGATAACCCTTTGAAAAGAAGACTCGTGAACATCACCAGTCGACTGGTCGTGGACCAATAGTCGACTTACACAACATTTTCTTCATCCCCTGATGCACTAGTCATTTAGCAAACCAAAAATAACTCGACTATTTCCTCAACATCAGTCGTCTTAAACTCCAATTAGTCGATTGAAAAAAAAATTCTAAAACTCAAAAGAATCACTTCATAGCCTAAATGTAAATCATGAAGATGTATCTCCGATGGTATTGCACATTTGTCTAATAATTTGACCATTTTGATGTAATAGAGTATGCAAATAAATACAATCAACCAATAGAATTCAAATCACACATACCAAGTTTTAATTTAATATTTACAAACACATCTTCTTTAAGGGGTTTAGTAAATATATCAGCTAATTGATCACTAGAAGAAACATGCTTCAAATAAATGTCACCTTTCAAACAATGATCACGAACAAAATGATGGTGTTGTTCTACTATGCAAAATTGGATTTTAACCCAAAACCCTAACTTCGTAAATCCCATGTTTTTGTTCAAATCTCTTGAAAAGCTTCACGTTTTTCACAATGGCTCCACGAAAGGCTATGGGGAAAGGAAAGCGAGTTGATTCCGCTCCTCACCATCCACGAGTTCGTGGTTCTTCTTCAAGAGGAGGCGTAGAGAGAGAAAACGACGAGGTTGAGTCACGGTTTGTTTCGATGGAGGCTCAAAATTTGTATTACAAGATACTCAAAACCGAAGTACTTATACCATCTATGAAGTTTGATTGGGTTGAACTGGATCATAGTGAATATATGGAGTTGTTTACTGAAATCAAAAACTTTGGTTTGAGATTCTTTCTGGATTTTACAGAGGAAATATATGAGGATATGATTAGAGAGTTTTATGCTAATCTTATGGTGATTAGGAGTAATGCTGATACTGGAGTGCTTTTGAAATCTTGCATTCAAGGTAAAGAAATTTTTATCTGTGAAGAAAATCTGTCGATTTGGTTGAAATTGTCTACAGGTGGAGTTAGGCCTAGAGCTTCCCTCTTAGATTTTAATGTTTTGAGGCATGAGAATGGAGATACAGATGAGGAAGCTGAAGAGAATTTTGGCTATACTAAAGAGAAGGGTGATGAGTTACTTGTTAGATTATGTTCTGATCATTCACCGTCTTATGAGGCAATGGATTTGCCACTGAATTATAGGTTGTTGCATTATACTATTAATAGAGTGATATATTCTAAGAAGGCAAGTAACAACCATATTACATCTTTGGATAAGGAAATACTATGGCATTTGGGAGAAGGAAGGAAAATAAACTTTCCAAGTTTGATTATTCAAATGATGAGAAGGAAGGCAAATCTATTAAGAGGTGAGCTTAAGGAAAAAACGGCAAAACATAAAAGAATGCCGTATGCAGCCTTGATTACATTTATCGCCAAGTTACAAAAAGTTAATTTGAGCTCTTATGATCATTATCCATATCCCCAAAATTGGAGGTTTACACCTTATAATATTAGGAGTATGGAGTTAGTGAAAACAGTAGAAAAGGGTTGGGTGTATTCCTATCATGTGGAGAAGCTTGGTCTAACTTTGGCAAGTGAACAACCAGTACCTAGGAGGCAGCGTTCCAAGAGGGCCGGTGATCGTCCTAGCAGTTCAAGACCAAGTAGTGTGCGACGGAGTGACGTCTCTCAAGACGAACTTCGGGCCATTAGAGATCAAATGGAAGAATTAAATGATCGTGTTGATGATCAACAAAGTATACTTATGCGTCTGAAGAAAAGCGTTGCTGATCAACAAAGTATGCTCACGCGCATGGAGAAAAGCATAAAGAAAATTTTTGATAACTTAGGTTGTAGACATGATGATGCTTCTACACCTTGATGGTTGTTGCATTTTGTTTTAGACCAATATTTGTTTCTTTTCAACTCTGTTTTTATTATCACTTTCATTATGATATGTGTGATCTTTGGTTTTATAGTTTGTTACTCAATTTCACTATGTAATTGCGACTACGGTTTGTTTTGATTATGACAAAAAGGGAACTCTATTTATGACATAGCACGCGGTATTGATTGCCTCCGCCTAAAAAACTTTAGGAAGATTGTATTCATTCAGCATTGTTCTACTCATTTCTTCAAGTGAGCGATCCTTTCTACCACACCGTTTTGTTGTGGTGTTCTTGGTGTTGAGAAATTATACTCTATTCTTTTTCTAGCCGTTGTAGATTGCTCATAACGTTGTAAAAAGATTTTTGTGCCGTTTGATATCAATTGACTTCGTCAGATTATGTTCAGCTGCCTGATAGTCGACTGGTCGAGGTGTGTAAGTCGACCAGTACCAACGATTTTATGAAAATTTCATCTACGCTCCACGATCAGTCGACTATTGTGATGTTAGTCGACTAGCACAATTATCCAACTTACAGATCTCTTGTTTTTAGTCGACTTACAATGTTCTGGTCGACTTGATTAAGCCCCACTTAACAGATATGTTAATTCTAAGTCGACTTGTAATGTTCTGGTCGACTTGTGCCAGCTCCAACAGACATATTCCCCTTCTAGATCGCTTTCAATTGGTATCAGAGCAATGATAAATATGAACTATGATCAATATGCTTTGCTATAAACTGCACTACTTCGATCTCTTGATGTTTTTCCTTTTATTTGCAGGCTTCCAGATGATTATAGACGTAAATCTTTTTCTAGCCGTTGTAGATTGCTCATAACGTTGTAAAAAGACTTTTGTACCGTTTGATATCAATTGACTTCGTCAGATTATGTTCAGCTGCCTGATAGTCGACTGGTCGAGGTGTGTAAGTCGACTAGTACCAACGATTTTATGAAAGTTTCATCTACGCTCCACGATCAGTCGACTAGTGTGATGTTAGTCGACTAGCACTATTATCCAACTTACAAATCTCTTGTTTTTAGTCGACTTGCAATGTTCCGGTCGACTTGATTAAGCCCCACTCAACAGATATGTTAATTCTAAGTCGACTTGTAATATTCGGGTCGACTTGTGCCAGCTCCAACAGACATATTTAGATAAACTTTTATCTTTGTTTGTTCGGATACAAATCTTCAATTATAATCTTCAATCCTTATCTCTTACACGATTAAGATATGTTGCTATCTTGATTTGCACGTTGTCTACCATTGATTTGTATTAATCCTTTAATTCGAGTTGTAATCCAAATCACCTGAAATAATTTCTTAATCATTTTTATACATTTTATTATTATCAAAAACATAAAGAGATTTTATTTGTCAACCACCATTGGTCCAACAATATGTTGATTTGAAGTAGCATTATCTATTCATATCTTGATATGCAAAACAAACCTCACAAGCATGCATCATGAATGCTTTATGTACATACTAAAAACATCGTACACAAAGGTAAGGCTTTTTATTCATAGATAACTCTCTTGCATGCATTTCTGAATTGACTCTTAGCAAGTTTAGGTTCCTTTTTAATTTAAGCAACATTTTGCGGTTTTATCATAAAGGACATGATGGCAAGTAAGATATGATGTCTACTTACTTGCCGGAATAGAAGCCAGCGGAGTACCATGCATTTAAAACAACACTTAGATCTGTTTCACAGTGTGTACTTCGAACCGGTTCCTCCTCTTGACCTGTCGTTGCCACATGCTCTGCACCTGGAAAACATGAACCCAAAGAGTGAAAGTTCTATCAAGAAAATATGCACGTGTTTCTGCGTCGTGAACATGATACTTTTGAAAAATCTAATAATATCAAGCAATACTTTCCTATTTTCAGTATTTATTCTTGGACTTTTACCCCTTTCCATAAATAAGGTGTAATACCTTTAGAACTAGGAATTTATAAGAAGAAAGATATTCATAGCAAGCAATCAATGTTTCTCAGATCAAATCAATCAAACAATGTCAATCGAATGTACAAAGCACTTCTTTATTCTCTCTGGAGCAGAGTAAGAGTTGCATCAGTACTTACTGGAGATTGCAATTTGCTAAAGAAAAATCAAGAAAGTTTTAACTGCCCAAAAAGAAACTTAAAGGTTTGATTGGGTTCATGTTAGTGCTTAATTATGTTACTTATATGCACAGATTTAGGTAACTTAAACCTTTATTACTAATTCTATCTGTGTATTACTATTTTTTTTTGGTCCTGTTGATTCCAAAATAGATGCAAATTTCATAAAAAGATTCCTGCAATAATTATATTATGGAGAGGAGCTGACCTTTTGAACCAGAATTGTTAGAGGTGTTCATCTTCATGGAGGATATTGCTCTTTCCGCAGCTCCCAATGCTATCTTAGAAATGTCATCATTTACAGGAGCGAAAGAATTTTGAGGATTTGTCACTACAGTAGAATCAGTACATGCTTTATTAACACATGTCCCACCTAATGTACAAGCAGCGGACGAAGCGCATGGAGCCACATAACAATGACAAATACAACAGCAAGAAGAACCAATTAAATTCAAGAGAGAGGCTTGGTTTGCAGGAGCCAAATAATCTTGAGAAGTTGAACAGAAACCACCTTGTTGACAAGAACCAGAGCCTTCAACAGGATATTGTGTATCATAACCACTTAATTGATGAAGCTTCTGTAGAATTACTTGCCTCTTTTCCTCAAGTTCATAGTACTGACTGAGTAATTGGTTATACTCTTCCAAACCTTGTGAAAAAAACACAGCAATTAACTGATTGCGTTAAAACTTTTTTGAAAAACTTTTATAGGGTTTGTTGGTTAGAGAACCTGCACCATGATCGGTTACAGAATTTGTTGCCTCTACCAGCTCAAGCATTTCACCTGATGTGGCATAATTATTATCATCTTCCTCCCTATGTTTTACAACGCACAAGAAAGGAAAAGAAAATTAATCAGTTAATGTAATCTCCAAAATAGGTATAGTTTTGGCATAAAGATGAGGAATTGAGAGAGAACTATTTCAACAGATTCATTTATTGAAGGATGCATTCTAGCTCATTGTTTCTGTGCTTAAAAAGGCCAAACTTTAAGTAAATTAATTGTATGAGCTGTTAAAATGTCAAAGTAAACGATCAGTTCTGTAAAAACTCAGATGCATGAATTATGAACTAAATATATCAATGGCATTACAAGGTACCTTATTGTCCCGCATTCTATTGCATCATTTGAAGAAGCATTCTCCACAGTATTACCAGCAACTTTTCCCATATCAGTGGAATAGTCCTTGCTGTGCATGCCATGCATTTTCTGGAAAGAAAATACAAAAGGAAGATTAAATCTTTATAATGTCTAGGCTACCAAAACTCGAAACATAACAAAATCATGAAACAGCTTGAATCGTGGTCACAAATAAGCAATATTTAGAACTGAGAAAAACAAAAAAGTTAGGAAATTGGCGTTCATGATAAGCAAATAAGTGTGTCCCATCTCATTCATGTCCAGGTGAATGAAAGCGCTACTTTAACATTTAAGCCCTTAGGAAAGAGCTCTTTTCTCCCAATATTCAATTTACATCTTCACATAATCAAAAACTAAATGAAAATTAGTTTTACTTGTATCCAGACGGAAAAAAACAAGGACATCAGGGAAAGTAGTGAAATTAAAATCTCCAACTCCTTGCACTTAGAATTGCTAAAACCAAAACCCAGCAGATTAAGTATTAATTACTTGTAGCAATTACCTAAAGTACCAACAAAACAGAATGCAAAAATATCACACGAATAACTTTCCTATTTTATATACCTAAATCCACTACAGGAGCGTTGTTTATTTCACATAAGTAGATAAACCCAAGTTAACCAAAACCAGCTCATGCTCAATCATTCACTCATCCAACCTAATGAACTAATCTAATTAACAAGGAATTCAATTAATTAAGAAGATATTAAACGTGAGATCAAATAACATCTTCTAACAAGTCACTTCCCTCACAGTGTATAAAGAGGCGTGTGCTTACAGATACAAAGTGTATAAATATACCTTATACTTGGACATGGCATCGTCGAAGGCGTTAACTAAAGCGGAGTCATCCCAGAGGTCTCCTTCTTTCCCCATCTCCAGTCACCAGCAGCTAAGCTGAAGAAGAATCACGAAGAGACCGGTTGGTGCTTGCTTGCTTGCTCTGTTTGGAGTCCAAACCCCACTAAACAAAAACCTGAGACAGCGTCGCTCCTCAAAAGTCAAAACAACCAAAAGTAAGCAGGTTCAAATGAGGATGTCTCATTTATGGGCTCGTGTTTCACATTTGGCCCATCATCACTTGTACTGCAACTTAGTTATCGGGTAAAACATCCATGTCACGTCTGGTTTAGGTTTATTTTTAAAATGTTCTTACGATTTTTAAATCTCGTATTTAATTTATTTGTTTTATATTTTATTAATTTTCTGTTGGTTAAATTTTAATAAAAATAATAAATTAAAATATAAGGATTTTCAAAATACTACACTAAATTATAAATTAAATTATTACAAAAATCAAGTGACTTTTTTATCAAAATATATCAAAGAATTGAAAATAATCCCTCTATCGTATTAGAATAATACTGCGTACTATTGTCTCTTCTCAACATTCACATTCAGCGAAATTTTCATTGAATATTGTTGTTGTAAAATATATCAACCAAGTTTAATTCTTAATTTGATGAGTTTGTTATAATACATTAATTAGAGATGAGAGGTGATTTGGGTCTCATTTGATATATAATCTCTGAGAATAATTTATTCTTGGTTAAAATTTTGATAAAGTTAGTATAATTTGAATTAGTTAAATTTTGTTTCAATCGTTACTAAATCGATATTATTTAAATAAAGATAATCAAGATTTTTAATCAAATTTTAGTTTAACTTTTTAACTCCAAATTTGATTTTAAATTGTATCCAATCGAATAGTTTGAAACAACTTTTTTCTTATTTAAAAATAGAACAAGAAGAAACTCGACTCCTACCTGACCCCTACTTAACGGATAATAATCTAAATTATCCGTCGTCGTCGTATCAATTAAATTATCTACAATATTCATTTTCTTTACAATAATATCGATAAGAAACTATATTTTGGATATAATAATATCTTATA
>JAOTAX010000001.1:16086654-16098696 GCA_025629825.1 Erythroxylum guanchezii
TATGCAGATGCAATTCATCGGAAATACTCAGATAAAATACCCCTCATTCAATCGAAACCCATTACCCAATCAAAACATCACAAATAACTTACCTACAATCTGGTGGTAGAATCCTGGAACATCAAGAAGAGGAAGAACTTTCGCGGAGAAGAAGAAGAACTTTCGAAGAGAGGATATTTCAGCTGTTGAAGAAGAAAACAAGTTTCGGGTGAAGGACAGGTTTGTAAAAAGAAACAAGCTTAATGTAAAAGAAAGATTACGGATTCGTCGATTAAGTAATAATAGGTTTTAGTCAAGTTTAGCTATTCTTTAAAATTACAGAATACGTATTGACATGGAATGAGCATTCTGTGTTTACTTTAAACCAAACACGGGCTTAAACATTACCGAAGAATATGTCCTATTCCCTCCTACCAAACAGGCCATAAATGTCTAACACTATCTATGTTTATAAACTGTTAGAATGAACATTTATAGGACAAACAAGTACAATCCTAATGGCTAAATTCTTTTTCGGGGAGTTAAAGACAGTATTAACCATTTGACGTTTGTCTCCGAATATCCTGCAGTTTCACTTTGTCGACTTGTGGAGCACAGTAGCAACAATTATAACAAATACAATATGATGTTTTAACTCCCTATTTTCTAAAAGCATAAACAAGCCAAGTTGTTCATAACTAAAATATAAGAGGAAAATAGATTATTCCAATCAGATCTTAAGATCAAGGGTACTCGAAAAACAGGTGTTAAGTGCTTTCAGCTTCAACACCACATAATACACACAAATGGTCAGCTACAATAATACTTAGGTATACAAATGTTTGCTTTTGGATTTTGAGTGATTTTTATTAGGAGTTCTATGCTTTTCTTTTTCTTTTTTCATTGCTCCATATGTGTCAATTTCCACTTTCACATACAATTTATTTTTAATATTTTATGTGTAATTTTTATTGTAAAACTTTTTTAAAAATTTTAATGTCTTATAATTTTTGAAAACAAGTTTACTAAAAAAAACTTATTTTGCTGCGCCCTTTTTATAATATTTCATCTTTTTTTTATTAGTAAAGATTTTCTTAACTTATTAACAGTGATGTTACTCACATCTTTTGTTTTTTATAATCATTATTAAATAATTAAATTTTGAGTTAAGAGACAATTCAACCTTATACATTTTAATCATCGTTCTTAGAAATCTTGTAAAAGACGTCGAAATAAACTCATCATCTTGCGTTAATAGTATCAAACATAGTCCTTAAAATTTAGGTCACACATAATTCATTTTATGAATTCCTATATCTGAATTTTTGGTACCTTTATTGATTATCTTCTCAAATATTTTTTATTAAACTTTGATGAATAATGGCAAATGCATTTTCATATTTTTCCTTTTCAGCATGAGTCAAACTTATCTTATATTAATGTTCCTTGATTCATCCTTTGCGCTTAATTCTCATAATTTAACTCAGTGGGTCGTAGATATTGAAAGACATGAAAATCCCTTTTAATTTTCAAAGATAACTTTAACCAGTGATTGAGAGTCAAAGATAAACTCGAGGCTTTTCGCCATTTGAGTAACCAATATCGCAAGTTAATGGTCAAACTAGCCATATCTATCTCTAACAGCGGTCTAATAATTGCAAGACGGTACAAAGGGTTGGACTAAGTCTATTCAGTAATCACTTTGCCTTAAAGCATATCAAGGTCATAACAAAGTGATAGTTCCTAATACAATTCTCGAACGTAGAGCTTTAATTTTATGAGCTTAGCTTGCATCCAATAAGATTCGTTGGGAGGTCAACTTAAGAGATAAAATGAAAATTAGTTAAACACATAATTAAATGTTGTCATACGTTAATAATGATTTGGTTATGGCCAAAAGACTTGGTCGATGGATTATAAAAGTGCAGGTCAACTAAATAGAGTAAGCACCAAAGAAAAACAGACGGCATTCCTATCTATAAGTGAAATCACAAGATCAGTCCTAAAACAAGAAACAATAAGCTATAGGTGATTCTTTACAAATGTCGATTACTTGACTAGGTCTTCTATTAATTGTTTATCCTTCTCGCAAAACCTGAGAAATTTTTTACATATGTACACGACCAAGTAATCTAAATATCTAATCAACAATCAAACCCACTAGAAAATAAGTACACAGTGGCATAATAAGAATTATGGTCCGGCCAGAAGGGTATTGGTTTGTTGCTACATCTCGTGTTGTCCATTACGCCTGCACGACGAGTCCCAAAAACAAGGGGTTTGGGAAGCCGACAACTTCTTTACAAGTTTTTCTTAATAAAGGTAAAATTCATTAAGTATATAATATTATATAATATTATAGACGAATGAGATGAATTAACATGAAATTTTTCTTTAATCTTTTTTTTTCTCTTGTAATCTTTAAATATAATTTTCTCATATGTTCTCGCTAGCTTCTTTGGTTATCTTATCTTAAAATGTCTAAATTATATAAGCTTTGTCTTTCTTTATTTATCAATTATTGATAGTAAGTCCAAAGTTAATTTATTAAAAATTTGGTTTTTGGAAATTATAAAAAGTTAACTAGTTATTTGATCAATAAAATGTAGTAAATGCTTCATTATTATTTTATGATGCTTATTTGAATCATATTTATGAAAATCATAAAATATATAACAACATATGCTTTATTTTACTTTTATTTTTAGTTAGCATTTTTTTAATTTTTTGAACTTTAATATAATGTAAAAATAATTTTAATTTTTTTACATAGTTGAATTCATTACTTCTTAGGTTGGGTTTCCAGTTTATCCATAGATAGATTCGAATGCTCAACACTGTCTCTTTTTCGTAGTAATCAATAATATGTTATCAAAAGTTCCTCCAGTTGTCTCCGATGAAGACCGGCTATGGAGATTCAGAATGCTTCCAATTCTTTATCTTTTTGGGTTGTCTTTTGTATTTGAAGTGTCACCTAGCTTAGTCGTCCCTATTATTTCCTCTGTGGTTTGAGTTTATTGATGCAAAGAGCTTTAAGAGTTGCGATTGGTTTGTAGTGTAGCTTGTTATCATGTATCAGTTTTTTGTGTCTTTCGAGGCACCTGTGTTTGAACTTCTCGTACATATCTTAATTTAATTTATTATTTTGTTTGACTTATATATATAAAAAAGAATTCATTACTTCTTTGTTTTAGAAGAACCTGCGGCCTTCTCGACTTGGACACTATGGCCTTTTAAGCTTAGGTACTTTTGAGTTGGGACTTGGGAGATTCTTAGATACGTTTAAGACTTTAAGTTGAGACATTGTGATAAGATTCTAATTTCACCATTTGGACGGACAATCGTACGAGATTATTACATGGAGATGGCCGGCATTGCACTGACGGACCACGTGTTTTAAATTTACGCGAATAAAACCTTCAAATCATCGGCAATTCAAGAAGAGAGCAAAGAGACGAGAGAGGATCGTGTTGATTTGTTTCCTTTTTGGTGATATTTTAAAAAGAAAATTACGCATATCGGCCAAGACAACAATGCAACGAGCTAATCATAAGGTTGTTAAGTCTGCATTCCGTGCAGGCATTAAGTAAGACGGCAAGCCAGACTTAAATTCAACTTTTAGTGAGTTTAAGTTGAAATTCATACTTAATTTAACATTGTAGGATTAAGTTGCACATTTATTGTCTTAAATTCAACTTAGTGAGTTTTGTTGGATTTAATCCGTCCTGTGAGCACACACATATATATATAAGTTAATTATATATTAGGAGCTATTATAAGGTTAAGCCCGATTAAAGTAATCTATTAAAGTTAAAGACTTTGAGTTATATGATATTTACGAAAATATGAAGACCTAATAGTCTGATTTCTATTTTATGACGAGTTAAAATATTAATAAGACAAACAATATAGAGAATTAAAGTTATGGTCTTCAAGTTAGATGTATAATTATTTTTCTGATATCCTTTTTGTCATAAAAATGACAATTCTCAAGAGAAACAGATGTACATATTGACTTTAAAGACGAATAACGGCAAGATTCAATAATCATGTTGCTCTCATAGATGCAGTACCCTTTCATGACAGATTTAAGTATTCTTGATAATTTTACATTATTGTTTATATGATTGGTGATGATTTTTATCGTAAAGAATTAAATACTATCAAGTTTAATTTGAAATTCATATTATTAAAGGTTTGAAATTTAATTCGAACTTATCTTATATTTTGAAAAATTTTTATTGAAGGATTAAAAATGTTTATAACTAATTGTAAAAATATACTATTAAATCAATTTAAGTATTCATATAAATTTCAAGTCCAAACTAAATATATGTAATGGAATTTTTAATTTTTTAATGAGAACTAAAATAAATAGATTGTATAATTTACAAAATATCGCTTTATTCATATTGATAGTCATAATATTTATTTTAATAGAAGAATTCTTATTTTTTGCTATATTTTTATTTGATAAATAAATGATATGTTTTTAAAATCTTTGTTATAAAGTTAAAGCATGTGAAAAATAGATTTATTTCTCAAACCAAATTGAAGTTCAAAATAGTCAAAAGGCGAGAGAAAGGAAAACAACGTTTTAAATGGGAACGTGGGAGTGTCTAAACCGTGGCCGTGTGGGACCTAATCCCTACTTTTAGGACAAAGTAAATATTAGATAGATACAAATAAATATGGACACAAGTTACAGAACATAGGATTAGGAAGTGGCGCCAAATGAGGCTTGATCGATGTTTGCTTTTCCTTTTAACGTTTTGGTCGGTTTTGGCCTACACGGCTACCTTTCTTTCTTTACCTATATTCAAGATCACAAGACTTTTCAATTACCCATTTTCTTTTTCCTTTTTATAACAAAAAGCAAAAAACACAAAAGAGCTTTTTTATTTATGGAGTTATTAAAATCTTAATTTTCTCGAGAAAAATTACAATGTAATATAATTATTATTGGATTTAATAACAATAACCGAAGGTTTAAATATATATTAAATACAATATTATTAAGATGTGTTTTTGTCGTCCACACTTAAACTACCTAGATATGAAAAAAGGAACAGATCACTTGTTTTTATCATCTTGTTCTTACCCTATTTTATAAGCATCCATTTATTTAATAAATAGAATTTATAAAAAATAAACAGATAAATACTCATGAATGCTCGTAAAATAGGTAGAAACAGATTACCTAATACCGTACGAAAAAAAAGTTGCAATTTCTTGAAAGCAATAATTCATAAATATGTGCCTAAGGAACTGAACAGGATAGGAAACGAAAAGAAAGTTGTGTCTGCCTCTTGGCACTGGTCAGATCTTCTGTTCCGGTTAAAATGTTCTTATCAAGTGTTATTAAATCTCATCCACACATTTACGTAAATTTAACATAAATGTATAAATAAAATTTAATAAAACATAGTTGAATTAGAATAACTAAAATAGAGTATTTGATACACCTGGAATGCATTTGCACCAAATGGAAATGATGTTCGAAAACGTGTAACGCCTGCCCTAGTCGGAACAAAAGATTAAAAGATTACTTATCAATGATTTTAATTGTACAATATTATTAATACATTCAGTAAAAATGAAAATTTATTCACACCGAAAAAAAGTAATCAGACCAGACTGTTTTATAAACAATTATTAATATTAAAATTTAAAATATTTAAACTCATTTATAATTATGAAATTGAAAATTTTGAATTACTCAATTATCTTAAGATCCTCGACTTTTGTGATTCCATATGTACAAGGAATGTAGCCTCCAGGGGAGTCCTTCCAATTATTACCACCAAACAAACACAACAACGCCGGCAAATAGCCCCTGCTGCCGGAACCATTCTGCATCATCTTTACAACGTGTCTTTGGTCTTACCATTTTATGTTAGATTCATTCAAACTATAAAATGTTATTATTGAATTGAATAGAAATTTTTGTCACATCAAAATTAATCATGTTAACGTATTGTTGTTGCCAATTTATGAGAATGAAGTATTCAATTCAGATCATGTTATAAACAATAGATTAATCCCCATTGCTTTGTGTTCGCAAAGTCATGTGGTTGGAGATTGGAACAATTCATGTATGATGTCTATTATATTCTTATTGATTATCTTGGATTTGATTCTTGTGTGACTAAATGAAATCTCTAGTATGTATCAAGTTGACGCGGATGAGCAGACGTGGCCTAAAGGCTACTGAGGACAAAGGGGTAAATAAGAAAAATTGGTAAGACAACGTGCTTAATCCAACGGCTGGTATTTAGAAGTTTGCTTTCTTTTCTCCACACAGAATTATTAACCAAACGCGGCGTTTTCCCGGGTAATAAAATTCCCATGAGGGACTTCATATATTTGTAAATTTACAAGCACGCATCTCCCTCCAAAATCCAAAGAACTCGTTTTCGAAACCCAATTTGGGAAATATAATTTTTTCTTCTCTGCTCTAGTGTTAAAGTTGTGACTTGTGAATGCACACTCGGTTTTCCATTACGGGGACGTTGATGGTTGGTACCTTTAGACTTAACCTCACAGTTGACTCTTGGCTTTTCCCTTTTTTTTTTTTTTCGTGTGTTTTACGGCTTCCCATGAAACTTTCCTTGTGCATGTTGTTTGATTGTTTCTAAACCACCAAGAATTGTACAATTCAAAGAGATGACTATTCATTTCTCCTCTATCATGTTTGTCTGTATTCTAGTCATCATATAGCATACATAAGTATGTATTGCGGGCGGCACTTGTTCAAGCTACACCCTTTTTCCTCCATTGCCATAACGATTACACTCTCAGTTTTAGTTTCAGAGAATACCTAGTTATTTACATGCAAAGTTTCAAATTTTCAGAGATTTTGGTTAACATAAACTCTCTATTTGATTCATCTCTTCAAATCCATAAACTGCCGTCTCCTGTTTCTGAGTCTCCAATGTTGAATGTCATTTTGTTCAAGTTCTGTTTCTAGTTTTCTGCTAACAGAGCAGAGTCCAACAAAATGGCTAATAACTCGTATCGTCATACAAGGACACACTCAATCCAGCAAATCAGCACCTCCGGTGAGATGGAAAGTGAGGTTATTAGTATGGATTATACTACATACACAGTACACATACCCCCAACACCTGACAACCAGCATATGGGAACCTCCATTGAATCAACCTCCGATGCGGGTGGGAGAACTTATATGTCGAATTCTACTTACGCGGGCGGTGATAGTAGTACCACGCGTGCCCATGTGAAAGACAAAATGGGAGAGTCCAATTTATGGCACCGAGCTACTGTTAACGAGTCATTGTGTTCGAGACATGGATGCAATGCTAAGGCCATGTCTGATGATCATAATGCGGGGTTGGTCCCTTGTGACTGTGCATACAAGATTTGTAGGAATTGCTATAGGGACATCATAGTTAATATTGATGGATTGTGCCCAGGTTGTCTGGAGCCTTATAGGAGGCGTGATTTGTCGGAGATGGATGGAAGGTTGGCTATGGTTCAGATGAGTAATATAGATGATTTTGATTACTCTGGTATTTCGCTTGAACAAAAGAGGGACTATGGATACGGAAACGCAATGGAGCTTGGGGAAGCTTTAGATGGAAATGACGAGTGGAGTGACACGAAAGAACTTCTTGAAAAGAAATGCAATCCGCTAACTCGCAAACTGAAAATATCTCCCATAATCATCAACCCATATAGGTAAGTATCAGCTTCATTAATCTATTTTCTTCTAGGCGATTTCCCGCAGTTCTTATTTGATTTTCCTTTTTCTCCCAAGCACTGAGCACTAAATTGTCTGTTCAAACTGGACTTCAAGTAGCGAAAGCTTTCTGAGCATATTTGTTTTTCTTGAAACTGCTGTGCATAGAAAAAATAAATTGCTCGTGTAACTTTTACATCGTCTTCTCTTCTTGCTTGTAATAATTGTTTGTTCATTGGATTACTGTTCTTTCAGAATCCTGGCTGTTTTCCGAATGGTTGCTCTTGGATTTTTCCTGCAATGGCGGATTAAGAACCCAAATGAAAACGCAGTCTGGTTATCCATCTTATCTGTGGTGTGTGAATTATGGTTTGCCTTCTCGTGGTTACTTGACCAGGTCCCTAAGTTGTTTCCTGTTAACCGAGCTGTGGACCTTGATGCTTTAAAAGAGAGATTTGAAACTCCTAGTTCAAGCAATCCTACTGGAAAATCTGATCTCCCTGGCATAGATATCTTTGTTTCTACAGCAGATCCTGAGAAGGAGCCACCCCTTGTCACTGCAAATACTATCCTGTCTATTCTTGCAGCTGACTATCCAGTTGAGAAACTATCGTGTTATATATCTGATGATGGAGGTGCTCTTCTAACCTTCGAGGCCATGGCAGAGGCTGCTAGTTTTGCCAATTTGTGGGTACCATTTTGTAGAAAACATGACATCGAACCAAGAAACCCGGAATCTTATTTCAATTTGAAAAAAGATCCTTTGAAGAACAAGGTACTCCCAGATTTTGTTAGAGATCGCAGGCGGGTAAAACGTGAATACGATGAATTCAAGGTTCGTATCAATGGCCTTGCTGAGTCAATTCGTCGACGCTCTGATGCATATAATACTCAGGAGGAGATTAAGGCTATTAAACGTTGGAAAGAGAGTGGTGATGATGTGCCGATAGAGAGACCGAAAATCCCAAAAGCCACTTGGATGGCTGATCAGACCCACTGGCCCGGGACCTGGACAGTTTCAGCCACTGAGCATAGCAGGGGTGATCATGCGAGTATTATACAGGTATGGATGCTATGCTAGTTCAAGAACTTTGATTTCTAACGGAAACTATATTATATGATGATGAACAAAACTGGAATAACGAGTTGAACTTTAAACTGCAGGTAATGCTACAGCCTCCAAGTCATGAACCAATTGCAGGCATGCCAAATCGAAACTCCATTAATCTAAGTGAAGTTGACATTCGTCTTCCCATGTTGGTCTACGTATCACGTGAGAAAAGACCTGGCTATGATCACAACAAGAAGGCGGGGGCGATGAATGCTCTGGTTCGAGCCTCTGCTTTAATGTCCAATGGCCCCTTCATTCTCAACCTTGACTGTGACCACTACATTTTCAATTCAAAGGCATTGAGGGAAGGCATGTGCTTCATGATGGACGGCGATGGGGATGGGATTTGCTATGTCCAGTTTCCTCAGAGGTTTGAAGGAATTGATCCTAATGATCGATATGCCAATCACAATACTGTGTTCTTTGATGTCAACATGAGAGCCCTTGATGGGCTTCAAGGTCCAATGTATGTGGGGACAGGATGCCTCTTTCGTCGGACTGCCATTTATGGCTTTGACCCTCCTCAGCCTCAAGGACAGTCACAGAGCAGTTGCTGCTCCTTCTCCTGCTGCTTTGCCCGACCCAGGAAGGCTGCCATTACTTCTGCCCCAGATCATAACCAGTCTCAGGACCATATGACCAAAGCTCTTACTCCCAAGAAGTTTGGAAACTCAAGAGCATTTCTTGATTCCATAAAGGTGGCAGCAATGCAGGGCCTGCCTCTTGCTAGTCGCCCTCCAGGTGCTCTTATTGTTCCTAGGGAGCCTCTGGATCCTTCTTCTATTTCAGAGGCCGTGAATGTCATATCTTGCTGGTTTGAGGATAAGACAGAATGGGGCCAAAATGTTGGATGGATATATGGTTCTGTTACTGAAGATGTTGTCACCGGGTACAGAATGCATGAGCGTGGATGGAGGTCGGTTTATTGTGCGACGAAGAGGGATGCGTTTCGTGGCACTGCCCCGATTAATCTAACTGATCGACTTCATCAGGTCCTCCGGTGGGCTACTGGGTCTGTTGAGATCTTCTTTTCACGCAACAATGCACTTCTGGGTGGCCCAAGATTGAAATTCCTTCAAAGGGTCGCGTACCTCAACGTTGGAATATACCCGTTCACTTCTATTTTCCTTATTGTTTACTGCTTCATCCCTGCGATCTGCCTCTACGCTAACCAATTTATTGTCCAGAATCTTGATGTTACTTTCCTCACATACCTCTTGGCGATCACTGTGACTCTTTGTCTTCTGGCGGTGTTTGAGATAAAGTGGTCTGGCATTGCCCTTGAAGAATGGTGGAGGAACGAGCAGTTCTGGTTAATAGGAGGCACAAGTGCTCATCTTGCTGCAGTGCTCCAGGGGTTGTTGAAGGTGATTGCAGGCATCGAGATATCATTCACCCTAACATCCAAATCAGCAGGTGATGATGCTGACGATGAGTTTGCAGATCTCTATATCTTCAAATGGACATCCCTCATGGTACCTCCTTGCACAATCATAATGGTTAACATGGTAGCAATCGCGGTTGGAGTTTTCCGAAATATTTATCTTCCAATACCGGAATGGAGCAGTTTACTTGGAGGTGTGTTCTTCAGCTTTTGGGTCTTGGCTCATCTTTACCCTTTCGCGAAAGGGCTAATGGGAAGAAGAGGAAAAACCTCTACTGTTGTACTTGTTTGGTCTGGTCTAATTTCAATCTGCATATCCCTGCTCTGGGTAGCCATTGATCCTCCAGCAGGAAGTGATCAAATTGGAGGGTCATTCCAGTTGCCATGAATTTTGAGTTTGTCGTGTGATCTTACATTGATCTGATGATGTTCCTAGAGATAAGGCACGGACAGGGGCAGGAATAGGATGGCTTATACGTTGTATTGCATTCATTCTTTCAACATGTATTAATTTATTAGACGCACAAAGACACCAAAGAGATCCCCGTCTAATAACTTTATTATTTAACACGACTTCAGTACAGGATGGAACATACATCTCCTTCTTTGTTTTCTTGAAATTTGAATTTATACATAATTTATATCTGTCAATATTTGAAACATTTTATTATCTTGACAGTCAGAAAACGAAGCCCATGTCTTCCATTTCGTTGTTGTTTCGTGTGTTTAAGTCAGTACGTCAGGAAGTGCAAAGCAGAAAATAGAAGTGAGAAGCACATGTTGCAATACATGTTCACCTTTCGTTTTAATCTATTTCTATGTATTGGACAATTTCTCAGCTATATAAGAAAATAACCTAAAAAGTGTAATTTTTCATTAAAAAATACTAATTAGAATCTAATGTTTTGTAAAGTTCAAATTTAATTATATGAGATTTATAAAATATTTGAATTAAATTACTAGTGAAATATATATCATATTGGTATTACTGTGATATAAATTTATTATTTTTATTAATCGCATATATCATATTGAGATAGTGATTTGTAAAATAATTTAAAATTTAAATTATGATTATATTTAATAAATTAACATCAAAATTAATAACCACAATTAACTTAAATAATTGATTTAATTGTAATTAACTTAAATTTAACTAAAAACCCCCTATTTCCAAATTACGATCCCAAATTGAATACCTCTAATCCTAAGTTCAGTAAACAAAAACATGCAAAATCATTATCTCCCTCTTATGACCTATTTATTAGGGTTTTTACCCTAACATTAGCACATTCTTCGACATCATTAGCTTTTCTTCTTAATTCACAATCGATGTTGTTTCTGCCATTTAGTCTCTGCTCTTACTTAGACTTAGTAAAGTTGGGCTTGAGATTGTTTGAGGTTGACTTAAAGTTTTGAACTCAGCTTGAAGTTTGAAGTTTAATCGAGCCTAAGTTATGTCCCCCATGTTGGCTTATCCCACATCATGAGTGGGTAAAATTAGAAGCCTCAATTGAGGCTATGTAAGGAGACCTTTCTTTAAGGTTCTCACCTCAAATATCTTTCTCATATCCTTATATATTAATTATTGGTGTGAATTATGAGATCTTCCTATTGTAATCTTTGTTTTCTATGGTGGAAAATTTTCTATTCTTACCCATGGTTTTCCCCCCCCATATTTGTTAAGGAGTTTTCCATATTAAATTTTGTGTGTTTCTTTTTATTTCAATTTCTTTTTATTGGTGTGTTTGTTCTATCCGAGTAGAGTCCATCTTCTATTAGTAATATTAGAGCTCAAGATTTGCTCAAGTATACTATGAGGTTACAGCATAGCATGATCTTCCATATTAGAAAACAAGTTTTTCT
>JAOTAX010000001.1:16115188-16151423 GCA_025629825.1 Erythroxylum guanchezii
ATAATAATAATAATAATAATAATAATAATAATAATAATAATAATAATAATAATAATAATAATAATAATAAAATTAATCAAAATTTTAAATTTAATATAGTATTTTTCATAATTTATAAATTAATTAAACAATTTTAATAAATTAATAAAATTTAAAATTTTTATCTTATAAATTTTATTTAAAAATAAAAATAAAAATAAAAATAATTAAAAAATAAAAATAAAAATATGTGTTACAAATGTAAGTATGTAACACACTAACACTACAAACCTAATTATTTCGTTTTTTAAAACTTTTTTATCATTTTAATTTTAATTTTTTATAAAAAGGAGTTACAACTTATGTCACGACCTCGACAGTTATGTTCGTGGTGTTTTAACGTTTCTGGATAATTAATTTTGTCCATTAAAATGAAAGCTGTTTTGTTAACGATTGGATAAGGAGAATTTTGTTGCCCATTGCCCATTGAATAAAGATGAGTTTTGCCCATTGGATAAAGATTAAAGAATTTTGCCCATTGAATGTACGCAGATGTTTTCCAGAATACTTTCAAAGACTTTTCGTATTATATACAATTAATATGTATTTTTTAATACTATTTGATTAACATATATTTAATTTTAGTTATAATGATAATTAATTAATTTAAAAATATAATATAATATATTATAATTATTACACATAATAGTATAATTACAAAAATAAAAGCATGTTAATAAAATCAAATATATTTTTGTTCTCAGTTTTTTATTAGAAATTTCAACTAAACAGATTTTTGTTTTCAGTTTTTATATCACAAATTTCAACTAAATAAGTTTTCGTTTTTTTAAGAAAAAAAACAAAAACCAAAAATAAAAAACAGAAACTAAAAATAACAACAGAAAAATAGAATTGAAACCAAACGGCCCCTAAATAAAAAGACAACTTTTTTTTGGACAGAGTTAAATAGAATAAAGGCAGACAGAAGATCCGATGTACTTTACTCTATTTTTATTTCCCTTTTCTTTTAATTAAAATGTAATCAATATTATTTATTAAAAATAAATAAAAACTTTAAAAATTTTAAAATTTGGGTGCAGAGAAAACTTGTCACTGCTTTCCCTTTCGCTGCGGGGTTTTGATCCAAGGTCTGCGTTTACTGTTCCTTCTCTCCATTATAGCAAAATCTCAACAAGCCTCACCCACTTTCTCCCACATTTTCCTCGCTTCAACCCCGAGGTAGTTAGTTCGATTTCTTATGAATCCTTGGTTTAATCATTACTCACTTAGCATCATGTTTTTGATACAATATGTAGGAAACTTCCGGAGCTAGAAATGGCCGTGTATATGGTTTCTCGCCGCCTCTCCGGCGGAGCCAAGACGGCGCTGCGTTATGCGACTTGTTGGAGATCTTATTCGACGGGATACAGAGAGGAGAGAGACACTTTTGGGCCCATAAGTGTTCCTGATGATAAGTAAGTCATAGCTGCTCTTTTGGAATTTCAGTTTCTGTTCTTGTATTCTTTCATCAGTGTTTGTTTTTCCTTCTTTTTTTTTGTTTAATGATCACGCGACTGTGAAATTTTTAGGTTGTGGGGTGCACAAACTCAAAGGTCGTTGCGGAACTTCGATATAGGAGGGGAGCGCGAGAGAATGCCGGAGCCTATCATTCGTTCATTTGGTGTTCTTAAGAAATGCGCTGCCAAGGTTGATCTTTTCTTCGACTTCTTGTCAATTTGATGATTTCTGCGTGGAGACAGTCTTCGCTTATTGGTTGTTTGTTGTTGAGATGGAGTTTTATTATTTTGTTGTTGTTGCAGGTGAACATGGAGTACGGGCTGGATCCATCCATAGGGAGAGCAATAATGCAAGCTGCCGATGAGGTGGCTGAGGGGAAGCTCAACGATCATTTTCCACTTGTCATATGGCAGACTGGTAGTGGTACTCAATCTAATATGAATGCCAACGAGGTCAGTTCCTCTGCCCACCATTTGTGTGTGTTTCGTTCTGTATGCTGTTGTTGTTTGTCGAAGACAATGGAAAATCAAGTTCTCCAGTAGTCTTTTTAGACTGCAACGATGAATGAAATGCAAAGAGGAACATGCTATGATGAAAATGGTTTCACAATTCTTGAGCATCTTAAACTGAGGAACATGCTACGATGAAAATGGTTTCACAATTCTTGAGCATCTTAAACTGCTACGCAATAAGTTTTCACCGTATCAATTATTCAACCACTAAAGTGTATGACGAGAGTTTGGGAATCTTTCCCAGGAACATGGAATTAGTGTCTGCAAAAGTTCAGGAGATTTCCTAGATCTGAAGTGTATATTGTCCTAGCACATACCATGATAGTATGATCTATCTAAACATGGGTTTTTACACTGATCTGATTATTTTTTCTTAAGCCATTAACCTCCCAGGAGGTCACCTCCCAGGAGGTCATGTTTTAGAAATCTAAACATTGACCGTTGAAGGGAACTTGAAAGTGTATATAACAAAAATGAATGGTGGTTATCTGCTGTTTTTTTCTTTCCTTTGGAATTCTGTCATGGGATTGTGTAATATTGTGTAATATTCTGAGTCCTAAGATACAAAATTGTCAAATGATCAAGTGATGATTTAGTTTATAAAATGATTAAGCAGTACAAAAGCTTTTATATGTTATGTCAGTATGTAATTTCATTTTTCCAGAAAAAAGAAGATGATTTATGGTATGATTTATGTTATTTCTCATGGACTTTCTAGGTCATTGCCAATAGAGCAGCTGAGATCCTTGGCCATAAGCGTGGTGAAAAATTTGTGCACCCAAATGACGATGTGAACAGATCACAGTCTTCTAATGACACATTCCCAACCGTAAGCATGATTTGTATTTTACAGTTTTGTGTATATTGCTAGTATCTTTGGTGATGCATTCACAGCAGTGAACATAATCACATCTTACATTTTGGACAATAAATATTATGTGGAAATTCTTTCTGCAGAACTCTTGTAAAATCTATATAAAGTTGCTGATCCGTAGAATCTTTCTATTGTCTTTATATTTGACTGTTCTTTCTCTTGCTTTCCAGGTAATGCACATTGCAGCTGCAACTGAAATAAATTCAAGATTACTGCCAAAGTTGAAAATTTTGCAAAATGCATTACATGCTAAGGTTCACACCTAATTGTATAAAGAATAAATATAGATGTTGTGCTGGATACTGTACTCTTTTGTGTAGTTATTTTTCATCCCAATTTCTTTCGCGCTGTCCATGCGAATCAATCCTTTCAGCCATGGTTGAGCATTTCATGTATTTGTTTTTCAATATCAGTATCTTGATGTCACCTTATTATTGCTGGAATCTGCAGCTGTAGGAGATCTCTAAACTGTTTAGTGCTTTTTAAGAGCATGAAATATTGGTGCTAGTAAAGTTCTTTTGTGATTCTTTAAACTTTGTTTTTCATTGGGTGCAGAAAGATACAAATAAATCGAAGTGAATTTACACCATTAATCTATTACTGCAATCTGAAAATTTCGATTATTTTAACTTTAATTCAGGTTGAGCTTTGCCGGATAAGGTCTGCAATTTTCTCTGTTATTCAAGATATTATATCATCCTTCTACTAACTTTTAATGAAGGCCATACTTTTAGTTTTTCCTCTTGGTCTGTTACAAGCTATAATCCTTTATGTCCCCACGATAGGTTCTAGAACAAAGTCTTTCTAGGTTCACTAACTTTTTTCGGGTTTAACCTTCATGCATTTCAGTTCACATTTACTTTTATGCTTATGTGCATGCTTGTGCCTTTGAACTTCTATATGTTGTTGCAAACTGATGATAATCCTGTTGTCCTATACAGTCTGTTGAATTCAAGGATATTGTCAAAATTGGCCGCACTCACACCCAAGATGCAACACCTTTGACCCTAGGGCAAGAATTCAGTGGCTATACCACACAAGTCAGTTAACCTTTTTGATAAGGCTTTCTTCATGTTCCTTCGCTGTTCTTTTTCTCACTTACTCAAAATCATTTGCATTGTTTGCAGGTTAAATATGGGGTTGATCGAATCATCTGGATTCTACCTCGGTTATATCAAGTGACAATGCTTAAGTTTATTCTGCGTCTTTTTCTTGTTCCCTTTCTTTTTCTGGATATACTTTTAATATGCATTGATATTTATGCAGCTTGCCCAAGGTGGAACTGCTGTTGGAACTGGACTGAACACGAAGAAAGGGTATGTATGGCCTTGAGTATAAAGCATGTTCACACAGATTATATTTTGGTGTCTTTGGGAATTGTAATTGAAAATTTTCCCAAACACAAGAAATGTTCGTCTTGTCCTTGTGAGTAAAACTCCAGCTGCAATGGTTTTAGGTGATGGCCTCTTTAAGAGGCTTTTTTTGCTTGTTGGATATCATAAATAATCTGTTTATTTATGTGCTTACATGAGAGAACTATCACTATCATCTGAGCACAGGATAGGATGAATGCATTTGAAAGAAAGCATAAAACATATGCATCCTATTCAAACAGTCTGGTTTATTGGCACTCTTTATGTCTATTTAGTTTTTGTCAAAGAAAGAAGTACAAATTTTTTTGAACCATCTCAATTGTGTAAAAAGTAGATTAACTGGTTTAATCAAAATATTTTTGTTCGTTAACAGCTATTGATGTTTGCCTCCATCTAGTTTTGATGAAAAGATAGCTGCAGCTGTGGCTGAAGAAACAAACCTACCGTTTATCACAGCAGAAAACAAATTTGAGGCTTTGGTCAGTTTTCAAAATCTTAATTGCTCTGCTCTTCTTTTCTTATCTTTCAATTTAATTACCATTTCAATCACTAAGTGATGCTTAAAATACAGTCATTGTTGGTTAATTGGGAAGTCATTTTTGATGCTTAAACCTCATATAAATATTTCCCAGGCTGCACATGATGCTTGTGTTCATGCCAGTGGAGCACTCAACACAGTTGCTGTTTCTTTGATGAAGATTGCCAATGATATACGTTTCTTAGGAAGGTCAATACCCTAATGTGAATATTCTTTTCCTTGTTCTTTATTTATTTTTGCCTTGGTTTGGAACTTACTCTTCTTTCTTTGTTCAGTGGTCCAAGATGTGGCCTTGGTGAGCTCATTCTTCCTGAAAATGAGCCAGGAAGCAGTATTATGCCAGTAAATCTTTGTCCGGTCATTTTTGTTTGTGAACCAAAAGTTTTCAGGTTGCATGACCTAATTTCAAATTCTATTCCCTTAGGTTGTTGTATGATGTGATTTATCCTTTGTCAGGGAAAGGTGAATCCAACTCAGTGTGAAGCCCTCACAATGGTTTGTGCTCAGGTAAGTTTAGGTCGGTTAATTTTGCTCCTCAGTATCAATGGATTTATACTAGCAAGCAGTTGATCATATGTGGAAATGGTTGTTACTACTTTTTTATGGGTTTTGACCTTTTATTTTGGAACCTGACTCAGCATGGAATTTTCCTTAGAAAAGGAAAAACCTTAAAAGCTTTTCTCTTCAAATTGCAGGTTATGGGAAATCATGTCGGCATTTCGGTGGGTGGATCTAATGGCCACTTTGAGCTAAATGTGTTCAAGCCAATGATTGCTAGTAATCTTCTCCATGTATGTCACACTGCTACGCAGTTTTTACTTTTAGATAATTACCAAAGTTTAAGGTTTGCGTTGTGGTATACCAGGTGTTATAACCTGGAATGCAAATGATTCATCAGAGGAGAACCCCTAATTGATATGATTTGTTTTTGCACGAGTTCTGAATCTGGTCATTTTACTTTCTAAAGTTTTTGAGAGTGGATTTCAAATTTCAATTTTACTGTCGTGTTACCTTGCTTGGCAAGATTCAATTAGACAAGATAATGGTTAAACAAAATGGGGAATGCTGATGAAATCTGGTTTCTGAAGATATATATTCATTAGATTTGTCTTTGAAATTGTCATTGTTGTACAGTTCTCTCTTAGATGACATATGAAGATGAATGCAGTAGAATCATAAATGCTTATCTTCTACCTGGATCTAAGTTGGCAAATAAATTTCATTGCCTATAATGACATATTTATATTATCTTGTGTTTGTACAATATTGGAAGTATGCTTTGAACTCATTGACATGCACTTGACCCATACTTAAACATCATTGAGATTTTACTGTCTTGTCCACTGAAGTAGTTTGTTCGACCCTTTTCTGCAGTCAATAAGATTACTCGGAGATGCATCTGCCTCATTTGAGAAGAACTGTGTGAGGGGGATTCAAGCTAATAAGGAAAGAATTTCAAAATTGCTGCACGAGGTCAGTTTTTGGCTAGAGAGAATGTTTTAGATTACAGTTTTAACTGTTAGATCTGGAACTGATCAATCACGTGTTCTTGGTGCGTGACCATTTGCACGAACCTGCAGTCGCTAATGCTTGTCACATCATTGAACCCAGTAAGTTTCCACCCTCTGATTTTTATTTTGAAATTTCTCTTAATTTAAGCATTTCCCATGTATTTACTATTTTAACCATGCTTTCCAGAAAATTGGTTACGACAACGCTGCAGCAGTTGCGAAGAAAGCCCACAAGGAAGGAACTACTCTGAAGGTGACGAATGTTCTACATTATGGTTCTGTGCAGCATACCTTGATTTTTAGCATTCAAATTTAGTTGCCAACAAGCCGACAACTGACTTTAATATGAAAAGGCTTCTTGAATTATTTTTCTGTTAGAAGCTTGGGCTTGCTGAATTATTATTTTCTGTCAAACTTTATTCTGCAGGAGGCTGCACTCAAGCTTGGTGTGCTAACCAGTGAAGAATTTGATAATCTTGTGGTACCCCAAAAAATGCTTGGCCCATCTGACTGACCTACAAGCTATTCTCCGAGATTTTAGCATTGAGCATCGGGGATTATTGACTTGTTATGTAAGAGTAAGCAATTTTGTCAAGCACTATTCTTTGAGAGGCTTGGTTACCAGCCAGCAAGCCTTTTGTCATAAAAGTACCATTGGCCGTTAATTGGCCGTTAATTGGTTAATAAGGGAAAGCCTCTCAGAATTTGTAAGGATGTGAATTTCACGCACCTGATGAAGATGATAATCTTTGGCTCGATAGCATTACGTCCATCAGTAAATGATGGTTTTCATGTTTGTTACTTGCTCATTTGGCTAACCCTTGCTAGTATAGCTTCACATCTGTAGGGTTGTATTCGTAGAGATATCTCCAATCATGACTTGGTAGGGGTAAGATGCTATATCAGCTTGAGTTTGACGTTGGTGCCACTCTCAAATTAATCTGTTTTCAATTTCAACCAAATCTAGGAAATGAGAGTAGAAGGAAAAACACATTTGTTCGTATTGCAGCAGAAAAGTTAGACAACTTGGCTCGGGCATTTACAGCCATTTACCTACTTTGTTTTCGTGGATGATGAAAGTTGTGCTTCAAGAGCCTGTGAACGTGTGGATACCCCTTTACATGGAGAAGGTCAAATCATGAAAATGGTGCTAGAACATGAGCAATTGTCACAAGACAAAGCCCCATTGTTGTTTAACCTTCTAAATGGAAGAAAATAGATCTGATCTAGTTTAAGTTTCATCGGCAAGGATTGGACTCGTCGGCAGTTAAGTCTCCCTCCCAAGATGCAGTTCAAAAGCTTTTGTTGTGTTGCGAGTGATAATTAGTAAGCTAAGTAAAAAATGTTGGCAGCTCGTGACGATTGAATTAACCATACCATGAATCTGATAATACTTTGCCTTCACAGGTATGGAACATGAGATTCATCTGCCATTCAAGTTTACATTTTCATTTGGTTTTCTACGTTCCTGATTCTTCATCATTAGACAATTTCTTGCCGAATAGGCGGAGATATGGTTTCATAATTGTCATGATTTCCCAGTTCAGTTACGAAAAACTCAAATCCATTAATTTCCAACCAACACAATCATGAAGCATATATTTAACACAGATTAATGTTAAAAGGATGCATAAATGCCAGGGCATGGCACAAATTTCACTCTGCATACCATCCCAGGTCTTCCAGATATTACGGATAGACCAGATACAAATATTGGGATGACATGAAATGAGCAGATCAGATCCTATAACTATAAACCTCAGCTTTCATAAAACTTGGAACTACGTCGCTATTGAAATTAAGGCTCTTCTGTTGCTAATTAGTTAGGTTATGCTCTTCATACACAGCAAGAATCAGGGCAGATGGATCCTAGTCACTGCCCTGTACGCCTTCTGTTTGTGCAGTAGTTTTTTTGTCATTGTTTAGATTTTGGTCATTCCTGCTACCCCTAAAGCCTTCATTTCCCTCAAGTTCTCCCAGCCTTTCCTGCAATTGAAGATCAAAGACATCAGAGATGCGCTTGCTCCATGTGCTGTTCAATCAGTATCTTTTGGTATCATTAACATAGCACTGAAATGAGCATGTAAAACTGCACAACATTGTTCGGGTTTCGTTCAAACAACACTGTTCGAGCTCATTATTCACATAGGTGGCATTGCAATGAAACCAGAAAGACCTCTCTGTTGTGTAAGTAATGTTCACCGAACAACTCAAATTTTGCCACTTCGTACTTTCGAACAACTTTTCTCCACGGAAAGGAACCAGTTGCCAGAAAATGACAATTTAAACTAGTGCTAGTGAAGTATTTGCATGATGGTAAATATAGAAATAGATTAAGCAGTCTCTCATATGTGTCTGAAGCAGATCAAGCAGGTAATTGCTAGCTAACAATGAAAGAAATTAAATTCAATAATGAAACCAGTATCAGACCATCACCTTGAGGGAAGCATTCTCAGCAAGAAGCTGCTCATATTCACTCTTGATTCGGTTTACTTCTGATTTGAGCTTGGCATTTTCTTCTGTTAAGGCTTCAGCACTCTTTGCCAACTCATCACATTCGGCCTGGTGAAAGTACACAAGAGCAAATGATTTTGAAGTAAAGGCATGAAGAGACAGATTATGAACATCAAAATAGTTCATCATTACCTGTTTGCGCAACCTGGAACGACGGGCAGATTCTCTATTGGACTGCTTCCTTCTCTGTCTCTTGAGCTCTCTTTCATCCTAACCAACAAAAAGAGAGTCATGCAAATCGTACTTGGCCATGGAAGAAAGTTTGTCAAAATGAAGCATGCAAATACTGCCCAAAATACCACCACTCTTCTGAGGTTTCTGAAACATAAGTCCCATTCAATCATTTTCCAGAACAAATTTGACATTGATAATTTGTAAATTACGAGTAATTCTTGTCCATAATAAAACATCTAACATATAAGAAATTATCGATGCAGGCACTTTGACTTGACTTCTCAAGAAAAGGAGGGTTACAGCACAGGCCAAAAACAGTTGATCAAAGTTGGTAAAAGGTTGAATAAACACATTTAATATAGGATTAAAACGAATGTTGCGTGTAACCTGTAGCCAAAGTTGTGATTGAACACTATCTCGTGAGCCAGTAGTAACTATTGGAGTAGAAGAAACCTTCCCATGTATTGCAGGGACTGTAGAAGAATTTGGGGCTCCCCAGTAGTCCATTCCAATGTTTAAGTTGGTAGCTGGACCAGGCAGAGCACCCGGAGCCCCAGTAGCAGAAATCGGAAGAATTGACACCGGTTGATTCACAACGGCATTTCCTTGCCCTCCATTCTGAGCACCATGTACAGAACCACCATTTTCAGATGCATCAGCTGCGTAATACGGAGAGAATGTCATATAATTAACTTTTTAAAGGAAATTAGCTGTGCATTTGGCTAACTTTAAGGAAATTAGCTGTGCATTTGGCTAACTTTAAGGAAATTAGCTGTGCATTTGGCTTCATAATACAAAGAAAAATGACATCAGAACTGAACCTTCTACAGAATCTTGATAGCCACCGGACTTCATTTGTGAGTC
Organism: Erythroxylum guanchezii; assembly: GCA_025629825.1. Lineage (NCBI taxonomy): Eukaryota > Viridiplantae > Streptophyta > Magnoliopsida > Malpighiales > Erythroxylaceae > Erythroxylum > Erythroxylum guanchezii. The sequence goes on from JAOTAX010000001.1 coordinate 16,125,046, forward strand.
CTACAACAGACAGATTGGGTTGGTATAAAATATCAAGATGGGACAAGCAAGCAGACAGATAGTAATGTATGTGGTACTTATATATACCAACAAACTTTAGAAAACATTAGGAAACAAAGTTTAAGATAAAGAGATCCTAGACTACAAGAAAATAAATAATTAATAAGTACCCTCACGAACCAACAGCAGCTCTCTCTCTCTCTATCCCTCAATAACAGTTGCATAATGCCTGACAAAAACCAACCGTCTCTTAACAACTCAACCGCCATAAATAAAGGCAGATGATCAAGTCTCTTATTTCCTCTAGTTTTTTCACAATATCATTACAGAGACATCTAGAACCAATCTGGAAGTCAACCTCTCATCCATCATTTACACAAGCTCCTAAATATACCTGAAAGCTAAACATTGAAAACATCAAACTTATATGTAGGTCATTGAAAAAAGAGACAATGTGCCACTGAATACCAGCAAGACCAGCTAAATCTTCAAATTGTAGGACAAATCAGATGAACACTAAAATCACGAGTCAGTAGTGAAGTTTCTTGTTTCCAGTAAAAATCCAATCCTGCCCACCAATCTAGGAAAAGCTGTAACACTTGTTAAACCCTCTGCAGAGAAGGAGAAGCAAAATAACTTAATGACCTAAGAATCCACTCAGTAGCAGAAAAGGGTGCTAACAGGGCTATCCTTCCAATCTCCCCCCTATATGTAGCACAGAACACATCGGAATAAGCAACTTCAGCAACATGACACTTACACTCTGAGAATTTGCATCACTTCCTTCACTAGTGCCTTCACTTCCAGTCTCACCACTTCATGTAAAAAAACAATTACATCAGACCAAGAAGCTTTTAACAGGTAATGGAATCAGTACTAAGTGCAGTCTCAATGCATAAGATTACACTTTGAAACCCAGTTAAATTTTAATGTTGAGAAATATGAATAAATATAATAAACCAGAGTGAAATGGATTTTTAACACTCTTGAACAATTAGGGACATTGCTAAAAAATGTTCAATAATAAGAAACTGCAGACTACAGTAAACGAACAAGTTTCAGGATTCAGATAAACTGTAATCACAGGTTAGAATAAGTATAAACTGTTTGGTATGGTGTGTAGGAGATCACTAAAGGGAAGAATGATTCAATTACATTCAGCAACTGCCTCCTAAACACAACTTTCAAAATCCCTCTCTCACCCTTCCAATTGAATTTGTAAATAAAACAAAGCGTCAATAAATAAAACTTTAGAAACCAAACATCAGGAGAAACCAACCACTGATCTATAATGGCAACAATTAACTCAAATTTTATTCCTAAAATTACCTTTTGGAATAAATTCCATTAGCAGCTGCTCCTGTTGTTTTACCAAGGTGATTATTTTTCCCAGTTATCATGTTCAAACTACCTAAACTTCCTTTTGATCTTTTAATTGGAAGCTTTTCCTTTGTATCTGAGGGCTTGCCGTCTGCTTCCATGCTGCTAGGTGTATTTCCCTGCATCAAAGTTATGATTAAATATATAATATACTCTACAGATATAGACAGGGGGATCTACTGATGAAACTTAGCACAGAGGAACTCACAGATGCCTCAATGACACCATTAGAAGGCATTGCAAACGGACTAAAAGGATAAGAACCCTATAGAAAACATAAAGATCATTAAATTTTATGGAATCCAGATATGAGGATAAAATGAAACTTCAAGAACAATAAAGAAAGCCTGGTGAAAAACAAGATACCGGAGGTATAGAAGGATGAGTATAAATTCCGCCAGGTGGATACATTGTGACATACGGATGTGGAGGAGTGCCATAGGGAGGCATAATGTGCTGCACTTGACAATATATGTTAGAACCGGAACGCTTAAATATCATAAAGTAATTACTCAATCAGAGAAGTCAAAAAGCCCACAAAGCATGTACAACAGATGGCACAAAATGACAAGGCAATCAAACAAACTCAAGTATTCAACATCCTCCAGCTTGTAAAGCATATGGCACATACTGCTTGAATGCCACATCATCTGTTTTCTTCTACCTTCCATTGCCCCTAATTTCTCCACTAAACTAAAATAGCTAAAGTATTCCCTGATTACAACAATCCATTCATATTGCTGGACATTGTCTTCTAGAAGTGAAATAGTCAGCCTTACAAGTTCATTAGCACACAGTTTGCAACAAGATGATTTTAAATTTATGAGTTTACCAACATATAAGATATCTATTCAGAATACCGGGTGAAATCATTAGTACCTGAACGCCCCACATATACGGGGGAGCTTGCGGACCTGAGGCCAAGAATCCATGTGGTGGCATCGGAGAATATGCCTGTAGAAGAAGCAAGCAACACGATGAAAGCGACAAACTTGAAACTAGAATACTTTGTTGAAGGAAGAGAAAGAGGGTAGGTAATCATTTAGACCTGAAATCCTGACCAGTCTGGGTTATTCAAAGGACCAGTGCTGGGAGTCGAAGACTGCTCCTGAAGAAGACAAATAAAAGTTTGTTTGTTTTAGGATGGGATTGCTTATTTAATCCTATAATGAAGATAGATGAAAAAAAACAGCAGATCAGAATACCTGCGTGGTACTGGCAGGTTGTGTCGATGTCTTTGGTTCCTTTTCTTTTGTTGTTTTATCAGTATCACTGCCACCCATTATAGTTTATATATCTCCTAATTATTCCTCAGACCATCCTTTACAACAACCAAAAACATATCATTTAGTGTCTACTAAGTAAACCATCTTTCCCACCAGTCAATAAAACCAGAAACCAACTAAAGCTAAAACTTATATTGAAATAACTACAAAAACGTAAGACAACAAGAAAAAGCATAAACACATCGTTAGCTCCAAGCCTGTAGCGTGAAAGCCTATAACTTTAACAGTTCGAATTTTCCTCAGCCAGCACAGAGAAAGAAAAAAAATCATGCCATAAGCATGCATTAGCAAATTTTTTTTCCGAAGTTCAAGATTCAGTTAAAAAAAGATCCAACTTACGAATTCCAGATCCCAGTTATGGGTTTAGCGTAGTCAGTATCTTAATGCATATAGTTCTACATATCCACTAAAATCAAAGTTAAGATTAAGAGAACCCCGCGTGTACAGATACAGAGCAATTCAACCCAAAATGCTTTTAGCAGAAATTAGCACGCACAATTCACCAGCTCATGCAAACTAAAAACATAAACTTTCCAATTACCACTAGCTAAAACTCTAATTCAGCTGAATTCGATGCAAGATCAACCACGTCTCCCTAGTTATAACAAGGGACAAAAGCCCACCAAAAAGCCGCTGCCCCGATGAGACAACACAGGTCAAATTGGGAAAGATTAGGGCTAAGGATGGGTGGAGAAGAGGGAAATTTGAAGACCGGAGATGAAGACCGGTGGTGTAGATGTTAAGGGGTTCACGGAATGTATCGTGTGGGTCGTGGTAGGGTATCGCTGCTGACGACAGTACAGAGGCACGAGACAAAAACAATGTCCTGCTTACTTGAGGAGAACTAGCTAGCTCCAGGTTTCAGAGTCGGACTCGGACAGGCTTTTAGTTAGTTAAAAGTCCACAAATGAGTCGAAGGTGAATGCTGTTTTATCAAAACGATCGTGCGGCGGAGCTTTTTCTAATACGGGGTTGGATTATGGACGGCTCATGATGTGTTTTTTCAGTTTTTTCTTTTAGCTGTTAATCTTGGGTTAAAGAAATGTATTAGTAAATAGGAATAAGGATTAATGAGATACATGTATAGTATATATATAATATAGAGAAACGAGCATAGACTATAAAGGAAGTCTTTCTCTCTCTTCTCCTAAACTGCAAGTCGACTCTCTTCTCTCCGACTATTCCATCCGCAGGGTTTCCCACAATCCGCCGCCATGGCTTACGAGGACGATCCGTAAGACTTCTTCGAATTCGGGAGTTCTTTCATCAAATTATGGCTTCTTTTATTTCCTTATATTACCTTCCCAATACGTCGAAAGTTTGGGCATTTTTTTCTGGATTTTTTTGGGTTGTAATTTAGGGATTTAGGATATCTTTTTTTTTAAAAAAAAAATTGTTCATTTTGTGTCAGATACCGTGACGAGGACGGAGAGCCGCTAATGGATTTTGATGATATGCAATCAGACGGCGGGCAATCCCCAGCGCACGATCTGCTCGACGATGATGTTGATGGTTGGGAGGAGAGAGGACGAGAGAGGTCGCCAACCCCTGTTTACGACCCGGACAAAGTGGGTAAACCCAGGAAAAGGCTGGTGAAGAAGGGTGGTGATTCGGTTGGAAAAGATAGCTTTGGGGTGCCTGATTTTGTGGATGATGATTATGATGATGGTGGTTTTGATAATATGAAGAGGAAGAGACTGGGGAAGGAAGGCAGTGGGAAGGAGAGGAAAAAGTTTGGTAAGGTGGAGAAGAAGTTTGGGAAGGGAGGGGGAAGCGGATCCAAAGCAGGATTTATGAAAAAGGGGGTGTTTTCCGGGAAGGATGATGGTGAGGTCAAGGAGATGTGGGACACTATTGCTGGTGGTGATTCTGAGGTTTGTGTTTCTACTTTCTACTTTATCTTTTTGATGCTTGGATGTGTTATTGGCTTGCTGGACTTTGTGTTTAAGTGAATTTCTATAGTTGGTGTCAGCTTGAAGAGTTGAAGTGTATGTTGATTAGTTATGCTCATTATTTATCAACTTTGCGCTGCTTTTTCATTATGATTTGTTTATCTATGTCGTCACCATGAGAATGACTACATTAATGAACTTGCTGGTGTTAGAGCCGAAGTTGTTAATTTTGGGGGTGATATTAGCTTGCCTTTGAGGATATGTTGTGCGGTTGACCATTTTGAGTAATTGCAAATTTGAAAATGAGAGTTTCTTTGGGTTTGTGTTGTAATTTTGCATTTCATGTTTGTATTTTCTATGGCTAGATGTTTTTGATCTGTTGGGATGTTTTGTATGGCTGATGTGAATTTTAGTTGTTACTTTCTACGTTTGCATTTAGTCTTGAGCATTGTGCATATTTGAGCGAGTAATTGTTTATATTTTATTTACTGCATATGGTTTTTACCTAATTTTGCTCATGTTTCTTATTTGTTTGAGCATTGAGCTTGTCATACTGGTCTTTGATTCATTGTCTTCCACAAATATGCTTAAATTAGAATCAGAAGCGTCTATGGTATTAATTTTTAGTGTTTAAAAGTTTGATAAGTAAGGGTATTTTCTGTCACCACCCCAAGAATGGTCCCTGTCCATATATATATTTTTGGTGGGGGAGGTAAGGTCAGTAACTAAATGTGCGAGTCTTCCTAATGGCTCATCATTTTTATCTTCTTTTGCTATTTTTATGCTAAAAGATGATCTAACCATATCTCTGTTCTCTTTGCACTAGGATGATCAAGAGGGTCCTAGGACTGTGGATGATGACAACTTCATTGACGATAGTGGTTTGGATCCTGCTGATCGGTATGGCAGTGAACCAGGATCTCCTGGTGATGCTCCTCAGGTTAGCATGCAATTCTTATAAATCTCACTTTTTAGTACTGACATATCATACACTGCGTTTAGTTGTCTTGGCATTCTGAGATTACATTGTATGTACTATACCTGGATTTATTGCCTTGTATTTTTTGCGTCCTGTCTCTACTGTATATTATTTTGTTTTGCTGGATGGTGAGTTCCTTCACTTATGATGTTCAATTTGTGATTTCTCTGATCTTTCCAGGCTGAAGAAGGTGAAGAGGATGAAGAAATTAAGCAACTATTTAGGATGGGTAAGAAGAAGAAGAAGAATGAGAAAAGTCCTGCAGAAATTGCATTGCTAGTTGAGAATGTGATGGCAGAGCTTGAGGTCACTGCTGAAGAAGATGCAGAACTTAATAGACAAGGGAAACCTGCTATTAATAAGCTTAGGAAGTTACCTCTCCTTACTGAGGTTTTATCAAAGTAAGTTGGTTGCCACCTTCATAGTATTTAATTTGTCTTTGCCAGATCTTGTGCTCATCTAGTTTTTGGGCTGCAGGAAACAGCTCCAACAAGAATTTATTGATCATGGAGTATTGACTCTCTTAAAAAATTGGCTTGAACCACTCCCAGATGGAAGTTTACCCAATATAAACATACGAGCAGCAATCTTGAAGATTTTGACTGACGTATATAGTGCTTCCCACATAATGTATTATTTTGAATGCGGTCCTTCATTTTTGCTTGAACATAATGTGTTTTCTTCTTCTGTTGTGCAGTTTCCAATTGATCTAGAACAGTATGATAGAAGAGAGCAATTGAAGAAAAGTGGTCTTGGGAAGGTTAGGGATTTTTGCATGTGGATAATCTACTTGTTCTGATTTACAGCTTTCGTCAGCGTGAACTTGAAAACTATGTGGCAGGTTATTATGTTCTTATCCAAATCTGATGAGGAAACCACTGCCAATCGAAAACTGGCGAAGGATTTGGTTGACAAATGGGTAAGAGAGTATAGTTCTTTGAACTCTTTTGTGCAATTTGTATATTGTTGCTCTTGCAGCCTTTTATTCTGGCAGATTGATCAATTGCATTTGTTTACAAGAGAATATGATAAAGTGGCATTATGGCTTAAGTCATGCGTTGGAGATTATAATTTTCCAGGATGTTTGTGGAATATTTAAAGTGTTTCTTTTTTCTGAATGTCTATTCTTCAGTTATTTATTGATCACAGGTCTTAATATAACTAATAGAACTTTAGATTTCTTCTCTGAAATTTTCTAGATGTTCACCTTGCATGATTCCTTTGCTTGAAGAATGTGTTTCTGCAATATTAAGATTTTGTGCATAATACACTTTGTATCCTAGTATTAATCATAGAATTTTCCTTTATTGTTATAAATAACAAATGTAGAGTCGACCGATTTTTAATAAGAGTACAAGGTTTGAGGACATGCGAAATGTTGACGATGATCGGGCCTACAGAAGGCCAACTGCAAGAAGGTATTGCCCCCACATATTTCTGTTGGTTTCTGAGTGACTAAAACTGTAGATATTAGCGCCTGCTAATTTGATATTTCTTTTTAATTCTTCTATTTTTCTCAACCTCTTTGCAGGCCAGTAACTAGTGCAGCAGGAATGGATTCTAGAGATGGTGATCTTGATTTGGATGTTTCAAGGTAAGATATGATGCCATATGATCTTCATGGTTTGTTTGTTGCTTTTTCAAGCTTTTGTTGACTATTTGCTCAACCATACACTGGTTACAAGTTTTCAATATTGCGGAAATTTCAGGGATAGAAGGCATGGTCAATCATCTGCCCGTCATCAACATGCTTCCAGGCCAGAAGCAACTCCTTTGGATTTTGTTGTGCGCCCACAATCGAAGGTTGATCCTGAGGAAGTAAGAGCCCGGGCCAAACAAGTTATACAAGATCAGCGTAGGCAGAAGGTTGGTTTTCTCAATGCCAATGCTTTTCTGTTAGTTCCTTGAAATCTTCAGACGAATGAACGCTCCACTTTTATGCAAAAGTTGACCAAGCCCCCCTTTATCCTGATTTCGTTTTGTTACCTGGGAGGGCAATTCACGTTAGACATTCATGCATGCTTTGTCAGCCTGCTAACTCTTGCGTTTTTATGTTACTGCTTTACGGCTCATACTTTTTGACTATGTTCATGGCAGATGAATAAAAAGTTGCAACAGCTTAAGGCGCCAAAAAAGAGGCAATTGCAAGCTACAAAACTTAGTGTTGAAGGTCGCGGTATGCTCAAGTACTTGTGATGACCGGAGGATGCGATGCATTGCCCCAATTGGAAGGTGTGGAACGTGCCATTGGGATGAAATAAGTGGTTCAAATGGGTGCAGAGCACTCTGAATTAAAAGCTCAATAAGATAGATTAACATTTCCCATTTGGCTGTGTTGACGCCGGAATTCGGCCCAGAGTTGCTTATTGCGTTCAAAGATTCCAAGATCGTCAATGATTTTGAACTTGTTTAAACTTTGTGATCTCGGCGTTCTACATTAATGTTCAAACTATATATATTGTACATTTTTATGTTCCGAATTTGAGAAGAATTATCCAAGCTAGAATTTATTTTAAGGAACGAACAGTCACCGTTTTCTTATTTGACATGTCCAAGTCGGCAATATGGTCAACTCACGCGTAACGGCGATGAATAGATACTTTTGAGTCAGCCAAAATCACTCTTTTCTATTTCTGTTGAACTAAACGAAACTTGAATTAACGTTTCAAGTCTGAAGTGATTAGCTGTACCAGATTGTATCTAAGAAGAAACGAAGTCATCTGAAAGAGAAAAAGAAAAGAAAATCATCCCTTAATTCAGCTAGCCTTCTGGCTTTTTGGATGCGGACCAGTGAGGATCTTTATTTTAATGGCAGCCCAAAATAAAAAGGAAAAGAAAAATAGAATAATATCACAACCAATTCTCCATTTGAAAGAAGCATCTTCTCTTGTTCAGATTCAGCCCTTTGAACGACAATATAATGTAGACACAACCTGTGCAGTGTGTTGTAGTTTCTTTACTCGCAATGTATTCCTACCTGAAAATATCATTTAACGTGTCACCTGCAATATAATGTTTTGTGAGTTTCAAATGTGAAAAGCCAACTCGTGCATTTGGCAAATAATGCACGTAATGGAATTGAATTCTGCAGTTGTGAGCTCCACTTGGATGACTTCGATATTTTGCAGCATCTCCCTATACCTCGATGAACAGCAATCATGGTTGACTTTACCAGGTCGTAGCTGCTTGAAGACAAGCAAGAGGATGAGAAGTATTATGTTCTGTTAGTGGACTTTTACTAATTTTACTTCATCATCTAATTCAAATGTTCCATTTATCAATTAGTCCATCCCATTATTATTCTCTTGCTTTCATAACGATTGAAACAAAATTGGTAAATGCATCTTTTGAACTGTGCGCCTTGCATGGATTGTATAGTTTAGAAAACATGGTCGTCATACTCCAATTATTGTCACTTGCATGTCTTCAAACAGCTCTGGCCTGCTAAGGTCCACCTGATTGCTGTTCATCAAGCACAGGGAGGCCCTACAAAATATTAAAGTCATGCAAGTGGAGCTCACAACTGCGAGATTCAAGTCAATGGTTTCTATGAGTTGGCTTTTCACACTTTAAAGCACAAAATTATTCTTTTTCCATATAATACTTTAAATGATATTTTGAGATACACAGTACTGCGTGATTGTAATCGGTCCAAATTAAGGCATGATCGTAGCTATACTCTATATGCAGATTAAAGTTAATACAAAGAGCAAGTATCTGATTTTGCAATTAATACTAACATTTTTATACTTCATATAAAATCAAACTAAAATAAATAAAATGTTACATAAATTATTAAGATCAATTAAATTCCTTTATTCTTACAAACTCTTGAAATTCCATTGTTCTTTTAATATCCTTCTCATTAATCTTATTTAATTAATTAATTTTGAACATATCTTTGACTATTAATTCTTAATTGATGATGCAAATGGTTAAGTAATTATCACTATTAATATGTAACGACATTAAAACTATTCTTATAAAAGTTGTTTGCTTCAAATAGCATTTGTCTAAATCATCATACATTTTGTTTGGAAGAAATTTGTTTATTAGTTATGTACTTGTTTCTTCGAATGTTTTAAGAAACAAACCATAAATTAAATCAATAAGACAAGAGATTTAAGGCTTAAAAAGTTTAATCGACATTAGACCGTCTTGGCTCAAAATTAAATAAAATTAAAGAATTTGTAATATGGTTGAAAAAGATTTGTTCTTATCAATAGAAGATTTTGAAGTTTAATTAAAAAAGATTGTTAAGTAAAAATTAATTGGTTTATTTTAATTTATAAGAACTTATTAATTTATAAAAATAGACTGATTAATTAATAAAATGATTAGTTTTTAATAACAATAGTTATTAAAATAAATCGAACTGAAAAATTTAAAACTAAATCGAAATGTTAAACAATTTAAAGTTTTTATTTTATGATTAAATCGGTCTAATTGATTGAGTTTTTTAATTGATAATTTGAGGACCATTATTTGAAAAGTCAATATGGTGTTACATTTTGTTATCTTTATATTCCTAGATAGTATATTTTGTTATTTAAAACTTTAGACTAAAATTCATTCAATTATAGGTTGAGTGTTAACGTTGTTATGATATCCTTCGTTATCTCCATATCTTTAATTTGGACTGCTTCCAATTCTATTAGGATTTGACCCTTTAACCCCTCATTTTGACAACGATGATGGCTTATGAAGAGAGAGAGAGAGAGAGCACAGGCTTTCTTGAACGAAGACAAATGGTTTCCTTGACTTCTCTAGCCACGAATTCGGACATCTCAAGAGAAGACCATAGTTAGATATCTATTATACTCTATAAAATGGCCATTGTCCATCACCTTATCACATTAACTATTCATCCTTGAACACAGATGGAGCACACAAACATGCAACTAAAACTGGATGTCATCTGCTCTGTCTTTGTTGCATGTTTTCTCGTCCACTTCATTAACATGTCTGCCAATGCTGCTATGCTCGGCCCTAGCCTTCTCTTTACAAATGAGACCGACCACCTTGCTCTGCTCACCATAAAAGGTGAAATTATTGGTGACCCATTTCAGGTCCTGAAGTCGTGGAACGATTCAGTGCCCTTCTGTGAGTGGCAAGGAATTAGTTGTAGCCCCCGACATCAAAGAGTGATCATGTTGAGCTTACCATCTTTAAGCTTGAAAGGCACATTGTCTCCTTACATTGGAAACTTATCCTTCCTCAGGGTCGTAAACCTGACAGGGAACAGTTTCAGCGGAAATGTACCTGAAGAGGTTGGACGTTTGTTCCGTTTACGTAATCTAATCCTAGTTAATAATTCCTTCGAGGGAGAGATTCCTGCCAGTTTATCCAACTGCTCGGAGCTTAGAACCATTGGCTTATCAATGAACCTTCTCAGTGGAGAGATTCCTCTGGAGATAAGCTCTTTCTCTAAGCTTGTTTCACTCAGTCTTGCGAGAAATAGGTTTATTGGAACCATTCCATCTTCCTTGGGGAACCTGACAGCACTCACCGATCTTTCTCTTGATTCCAACCATCTTGAAGGACGGATTCCTCCAGAGATAGGACTGCTCTCCAACTTACAGTCCTTAAATCTAGATAACAACCTTCTCTCTGGTGCGGTTCCTAATTCGCTTTTCAATCTATCGTCCTTGTTAACTTTTGACGTTTCCAACAACTCTTTTGAAGGACAGTTACCACATGATTTTGGCCTGAATCTTCCAAACCTCCAGAAATTAAATCTTGGAGGAAATCAATTCTTTGGCCCCATTCCGTCCACAATTCTCAATGCTTCAAGGCTTAGAGATATTGACATCACTCAAAATGGTTTTGTTGGACAAGTGCCAACAAACTTTGGAATGCTTAAGGATTTAGAGACATTACAGCTCTCTGTCAATCCTCTGGGGAAGGAGAACAGTACAGATGACCTGGGATTTATCAGCTCCTTATCCAATTGCACAAATATGAGAATGTTGATTGCAGTTGGCAGTGGACTGAACGGCCAGTTTCCTGATTCAATTGCAAATCTCTCAAGCAAACTCACGTTCCTAGGACTGTCCTACAACTCTATATCTGGCAACATTCCTGAAGGCATTGGAAACCTTGTTAACTTGATATATCTTGGGTTATCTGACAACATGCTTACGGGAATCATTCCTGATTCTGTTACTAAACTTGCTAAGATGCAACGACTTCTCATGCACAACAATTCAATCTCTGGGCAAATTCCATCTCATATTGGCAGCCTGTCTCAGCTAAGTTCTCTTTCCTTGTGGGGGAATTCACTAGAAGGAAGAATACCCACTTCATTGGGTGATTGCAGCCGCCTACAAGCATTAGATATTTCATACAATAAGCTTAGTGGTCCAATACCCGAACAGGTTATGAGTCTTTCATCACTCTCGTTGCTCCTCTATTTATCCGGGAACCAATTAACAGGCCCTCTACCAATTCAAGTGGGAAGTCTTAAAAGTCTTCGAGCAATGTTTATTGAAGACAACAAATTGTCTGGAGAAATTCCAAGCACTCTTGGTGATTGCGTTATGCTAGACTCACTAGACCTGAAGGGTAACATGTTGGAAGGAAATATTCCTTCGTTTCTCAGTAATTTGAGAAATCTTCAAATTCTAGATCTTTCTAAGAACAACCTCTCTGGACAGATTCCAAAGAGTCTAAGTGAATTAAGATCCCTATCTCAACTCAATTTTTCTTTCAACATTCTTGACGGTGAAGTTCCAACTGAAGGAGTCTTTTCAAACATTAGTAAATTTTCAGTTTTTGGAAATCATAAGCTATGTGGCGGAATTAGGCTACTGCAGCTACCATCATGCCCAAAACAAATTACAGAAAAAGATCATAGGCATAGTGGCCGCGGGCTTCTACTCTACATTGTTGGTCCCATTGCCTGTGCCATTCTGTTATCATTATGCTTCTGTGCTTTCCATTACTGGAAAAGACATTCAAAAAGGGATCATGCTCCAGTCTTACCTTTGATAAACCAGCACGTGGAAGTTACTTATGCAGATCTTCTTCAGGCAACAGAAGGGTTTTCTTCTGCCAATCTGATTGGTGAGGGAAGCTTTGGTTCTGTCTATAAAGGAACTCTCACCGCAGGAGAAATGTTTGTTGCGGTCAAAGTATTCCACCTCCAAGCAAGTGGCGCCAACAAGAGCTTCTTTGCTGAATGTGAAGCCTTGAAAAACATAAGGCACCGTAATCTTGTCAAGATCATATCATCGTGCTCAAGCATAACTTTTCAAGGTGAGGATTTCAAAGCCTTGGTCTACGAGTTCATGCCTAACGGAAGTTTGGAGAATTGGTTGCATCCTGTCTCCCTTGAACTTCCTGAAATTAAGAACTTGAACTTCACGCAGAGGTTTTCCATTGCAATGGATGTGGCTGAAGCGTTAGATTATCTTCATCATCAGTGCCAGACACCAGTTCTCCACTGCGATCTAAAACCAAGCAATATCCTCCTCGACGCTAACCTGACTGCCCATGTAGCTGATTTTGGGCTTGCCAGATTTCTTTTAGACGGTGCTGATCACTCCCAAACATATTCAACTGGGCTCAGAGGAACAATTGGTTATGCAGCTCCAGGTAAGACCATAAGTTCTCTCGCCGTTCTGTTACAACCAAGAAATGAGGAAAACAAATCTTAATTTAAGAGAGTCTGAATTGAAAAGTGATTCATTCAAGAAAGTAAAAGTTTTCTCATCTGTTGATTGCTGTGATTGCAGAATATGGTACAGGCTCAAAGGCTTCAACTCAAGGTGACATGTACAGCTATGGAATTCTGCTGTTTGAGTTGTTCACAGGAAGGAGGCCCACAGACAACATGTTCACCGACAACCTTAGCCTACATGTTTATGTGAGGATGGCTTTTCCAGATCAAGTGATGCGAGTCATTGATCCCCAGCTCATACTGCATGAAGCACAAGGTGAGACAAGTAGTGGTTACAGGAGTACAGAAAGGAGCAACGTCCCCCAAATAGAGAACTGCCTGGCGTCGATTCTTAGAATTGGAATCCTGTGTTCCGCTGAACTACCAGCAGAGAGAATTAGCATTCAAGATGTTCTAAGGGAGTTTCATGGGATCAAGAAGTCATTTCTAAGCAATAGAAGAGAAAATACTCTGAGAGTATCCTGAAGTTACTTTCTATTGAGTTACCATTCACTTAAACAATAGTGTAGCAAACATTTTCGCCTGTATGCACACTAGAAATTAATAATTTCGAGGCAAGATGTCTATTGGTTTCGTGGTTCATGCTATTCTTTTTCTTGGTTTTCCTTTTTGATAGAAGAATGGAAATTATAAATGTCTAGTTTTTACATTCACACGATCAAACATGGGTTATTTACATGTGTCGACCTAGAGTACAGATCCTCTGTCTAATTTTATGGTGTCTTATTCTGTCTCATGAATTTCAGTCATTCATTTATGTGGGCTCCGCGTGGGTCCTGTACAAATAAATATAGGACCCACATAAATGAATGGCTGAGATTTATGGGACAGAATAAGATACCATAAAACTGGGCAGAGGATATTGTCACGTCGACCTAAGTACAAGAACAAGTTTTATATTCGCTATAATACTAAAAGTTAAAAACATCATTTTCACCGGAGAAAGGTGTTAAAATGAATGTTGCGGAGAGAATTTAATTACAATTCAATTAAAATAACAAATAAAACTTACAAAATGTTATTTCTAGTAAAAAGAGAAGTCATAACACAAACATTCATTAATTATAATTATTAATTATTAATTTATAACTTAAAACTTATAATGTTGGGATCATTCCAAGTTCTAGTCTTAAATGCTTGAATTGTTTCTTATTAAAACACAAAATGAATAAGTATTTATAGGTGAATTAAAATAACTATAGCCATACATTTCAATTTGTGTTAATTAACACATATTTTAATATTTACTTGTGCACCACATATTATTTATCTACATCTACATTTTTTTAGAAATATCTCGATTCTTCTAATAATTATGAATAATATATAAATATTCTAAGTAATATCTAAATTCTTCTACTCATTTAAGGACTTGATTGAAAAATAATCAATCTCCACATCACCCTGCCATTATCATATTGCTTACATTTCTATTAGGCCACATAAAGATTGATACTAAATAAACTTGTCATTATCGATTACTTTTACAAAAAAAGGTTACAATATTGTCTTTAGTATGAACTTTTTGTATATACATTGTTCCTTCCTCCACTTTCTTACAAAATAAGTGAAATTGAACTAATACATGCTTGGTTTATGAATAGAATGTTAGATTTCTTGCTAGATGTTGGACATTATGATGGTCATAAAATAACAAAACCTTTTGATGCTTGTACGCAAATTATTTCAACACTATTTTCAATCATACTGCTTCTTTAATAGCTTGTGTAATTGTCACATATTCTTCTTTTATTGTTGATGTAGTTACAACTGATTATAGTTTTGAAATCTAACTTGATACTTTGATAATAAGCACAAACACTTAACTTTAGTGGATTTACTTTCTCAAGATTACTTATATAATCAGAGTCTTCTAGTCCTCTATATTGTAATGCAACATTATAGGTCTTCTTAATGTATTTTAGGATCTTATTTACATCATTCAAATGCTCTCTTCTATAATTCACCATGTAGCCACTAACTGTTTTTACTATATATGCAATATCTAATCTTATATAAATCATGTTGTACATTAAGCTTCCAATTATAGATGCATATGGCACTTAAGACTTCTACATCCTCTTATTTTCATTGTTAGAGCTAATACTAGAGGGTAACTTCAAGTCAATAAGAAAAGGGGTAGAAATTGACTTACAATTTCACATGTTAAAGAGTTGCAAAACCTTCTTCAAATAGTTTTTATGAAAGTCGAATCTTTTGATTATTTTTGTCTTTGTTAATCTGTATACTTGTAATCTTGTATGTTAATTCTAAGTCCCCTGTTTCGAATTTCGTAGTCAATTATGCCTTCATTTCTTTAATATGATCATTGTGAGCCCAATAACCAATATATCATCTACATACAATAACAAGATAATGAAACCATCATCACCAAACCTTTTGAAATATGAACAAGGGCCTACCTTAAGCGTGTTGTATTCAAAGCTTATAATGTAGGAATCAAATCTCTTATACTAATACCTCAAGTGTCTATTTAAGACTATATAAAAAATTATTCAACCTAAATTCTCTTTTTTTTTCAAAATATTTTGGTTAGATCATATATTTTTTTTCTTCAACATCTTTGTAAAGAAGCATTTTTCACACTAGCTATCTTAGATGTAAGTCAAATACAACACACTTTGTCATGACTACTTAAATTTTAGTAAGTTGGACCATAAGAAAAATATTTTATTAAATTTAATTCCTTCTTTTTGAATATATTCTTTTACCACCAATCTTAAACAATATCGCTCCACTTGATCATCTCCAGTTTTGGTGATCTTGAAGATCCATTTATTACCAGTAAGCTTCCTTCCTTATGGTAATGGTATAAGTTCTTAAGTTTTGTTATCACAAAGAACTTAAATTTCTTCTTCTATTATTGTCATCGATTGAGGAGCATCTAGATTATTAAGTGCTCTTTAGAGAGCTAATAGTTCTCTATCCTTTGTTAAAACTCTATCCTTTGTTAAAATATAGTATTCTATATTGTCCTCTATTATATAATTTGAATGTCAATTTGGTGGTTTTTTGGTGATTTGATTGACAAACTTCCAAAGTTTCAAACTTAACTAGTTTTTGAACATTTTACCCAGTGTTACTTTTAAAAAAGCCTTTTGTTGAATTTCCTTTCCTTTTTCACTTGTATCATTATCTATAATTTTTTTAATAAAGTATTGTTATCTTTTTTTTCCTTTATAATTTATCTTCTACAAAGGTGATGTCTTTGTTAATAATAACCTCGCAGGTAGTAAGATCTCATAAGAATATCCTTCACTTAGTCAGCATATCCTAAGAATTGGGTTAGCAATGGGTCAAGCCTAAGGTTATTTAGCTTAGCTTGAAGCCCCTTATAGGTGGCCTGAGTCTAGCCTAACACTCGATTAGGCCTAAATTATATAGCTTAAAGCTGAGCACGATCATAATTTATTAGGAATAATGCCCAATCAAACTAAATAAAGGCCAAAAAACTGATAATTCTTTAAGTTAAATGCATTTTAATTAAATTTAATTGTATAAATGAAGAGGAAGAACTTGTAAAAAAACTTCAAAAAACTCGAACATAGAAACTCATACTTCATAAACCTAAAATTTTAACTAACAACAACCATCAATCAAATGTGGTGCATAAAATTCTCATAAAATACCTTTCTATCTCTGTAATATAATGAAGTTATATGATTGGCTTTATTAAGATCGACAAAAAGAAATTTGTATTTAAGAAAAATGAATTGCTTTACTAGAACTGACAGTAAGAAAACTAGGTGGCAAGCAATGCACAACATATATTACATGGTAGGAAGCATGTGATAAGTGGTAGGGAGTACGTGATAAGGAGAGATGCGAAGCAGGAAATGTTTAACATTCTAGATTACTAGCATAACTGACTAGACAATTATAACTATTAAATATTAATTAATAAATGATGTCATTTATCTAGGGAATAAGTTCAAGTTTGATCACCTTATTTGAAGTACTAACTATCTTTTTATTATCTAATCTAATAAAATAGATTATTAAATCAAAAGATAAAAGAATAACTAAACTAAAATTAATAATATGATTAACAAACCAAAGCGAATAATAAGAAAGAAACAACCAATTGATGGTAAAGATCTTGAGAAGAATCTCCTTAAAAAAATTTTGTGTTTAAATTTAACTTGATTTAACGATTAACCCTAGTTTCTAAGCTAGTAGAAATTATGAAGTTGTAACTATATTCTTTCTTAATATAAACTTTAGCCTTAAGTTGATTGATTGAAATATCTTTCTAATCAAAATCCCTAAAAATTTGTTAGTTTGTTCTGAAAATTCCTTTAATAGATTTGACTTTTTACCTAGAAGACTTATATTTTGTAATAGCTGATTTCCCAACCTATTGAGGGATTAGAGTATTAGTCACATGAATTGCATCATATTAGAATGAATTAGTACATTTGGGATATGATTTCATGATTTCATTCACATGCATAACATGAACATATACACACATGAATGTTGATTTAGAAAAAAATGCACTCAATTGATATGCTCCGGGGTATGAAAGTTTCTAAATAATTATGATATGATTATGCATTTCTAATGTCTTATACTTTGATTTATCAATAAAAAGAATTGATAAAATTCAATTAGTAATTTGGAGTTATTTGTTACAATTGGGAAATTGATGAATTCATATGTACATTTAGACTACGAAAAATTTCAAGTAATAAGATAAGTTTACAGGTGAAAAATTAGGATGACTAAGCCTATAAAATGAGTGACATGTGGCAATAGAATTGAGTGACAAATGACCTAGGAACTAAGTGACAAATGGCATCCTAAGGAGAGGACATGTAGTTGGCCTGGACACTTGACAAGTGTCCCTAAACTTACTCTCCACTCACACCACACGACTCACACATGGCAAGCCTCTTCATTTGTTGTTTTCTGCTGAAACTCTTACCTTCTTCTTCCTCTCACTACCGAAAGCTTACTTCTCCCTTATATCTCTGTGTTGTTGCTTAAGTTTTGTTTAATTGTCACACCAAAATCCATGCAAAAATCCTCCATAAAGATAGTCATAGAAGCAGAACATTGTTGTAATTGTTGTTATCTTCTTATCCTTGCTGAAACCATCTTACTCCTACCTTGTTCTTGAGATAATTTTGCATGCATGTGAGGCAAAGCAGGCTTGATACATTGAGGTGGAATTTGAGCTAAACAAGCAAGTGAAATACTGATCTTTGTGGCATATGTTAGTAGAATTTTATGATAACTGAATTGGGATGAATTGAGGGTAATGTTGATGATGAAGTTGTGCTAGAAATGATGGATGAATTGGTTACTTTCCTGTTTTGTTTTTTGGATGCATGAAAACAGTAGTTTATAGGTTGGCATATTGATGATTAGGTTGGGATTTGAGGTATAAATGATGATGAATTCATGCCAAAGATAGGTGTTATTGAAGCGTTCTTAAATTTGGAAAAGTTAGGACTACATGTATGATGTTATAAAGTGAATGGTAATGAAACAAATGAGTATAATTTTGTGAGATTTAATGTAACCAATATGGAAGCTAGATTAGTATGAAATGAAGTAGCTTTATAGGACATGAATTTTGAACAAATTCAAGTATTAGTGATATTTCTTGTTAGAGAAGTGCTCTAAAGGCAATCACCTTTAGCACTTATTGTGCAAATCATTTTTTGATTAATAAAGGCATTTTCATTATTTCGATGGTCATATATTTATGGATTTGATGTTGATCTTAAATTGATTTAATGAAGTCTTTGATACAAAACATAACATAGAGGAAATCATGATGAGATCATGATAATGAGATTCCTATCATGTGTAATTATGTTAGTATCTAAACTTTCCCTAGTCATATGATTAATAAGATGGGATATCATTAATCCGAATAGACTAGCACATGTTGTACTCCTTGCTTTGATCAAGCAGTAGATCTCATAAGCTGTAGACATGAGTTGTTTAGAGTTAACATGTGGATGTTTACTAAGGATAGTAAGTACATTGGATTGACCTACTATGAGACAATCATATAGATATTCTATTCCAGTGTCAATGATACTCTCATCATAGCAATGGTGCAAGTATCCTTTAACTTGAGGTGCTCAAAGATATCTCAGATATTGATCCTGTGCTTTGACTCCATTCATTGGTGCCTTTCAGGGGTTACTCATAGGATGACGTTTGGGTACAGCTTGAGGTATTCGGAGGTAATTGAGTAGCCAATAAAATATTCACCACTCCTGATAAAAGGAGATGATACCCATAACCTCTTGTTGGGGTCATTACTCGAGAGTCTCTGGCCAAAGTAGATATGTGTCATAAAGAGAATCTTCAATGATCCATAGAGTAATGAGATCCTCAGGACAAGATCTAATATCATTTGCAGTAGATGTGACGAAGTCAATCTAGTGAAAGTTGACACTTTGACCATACTCTAAACAAGTGAGGTATAGATGGTGAAAGGACAAATTGCATGACAACATTGCATATAAAAGGGTTCGTAATCAAACCACTGACTTTTCAGTCAATTAGGGGTCATAACGTGTTGCTAGATATTGCTCTTGACTTACTTGAATTAAGTGTTAATTCAAGTGGCCAACATAACCGGGAACTAATGGGTCACACACATAGGAGATTTGAAGGGTGAGTAAAATGGTCTTGAATGGTGATTCAAGATATGAGAGAGTATTTTCGGATTATATTGTGATGTGATTGTGGTAGAAAACATTGCATAGAATAGATTAGAAATAAGTGTTGTTGGCTGCCAATTTGGTCATTAACTTTTCAAAACTTCCATTAATGCATGCTATTCATGGTCATTAACTTCTCATAACTTCCATTAATGCATTCTATTTATGACCATTAACTTCCCATAACTCTCCATTGGTGATGGGGGTTATGGAAGGCCAAATGGTGCAGAAAATAGAGATGATTTTTGTGCATTTTATGTAAGACACAAGTGAAACAAAGGTTCTTTTCTCACACACACTCCTTTTCTCTCTAACTCTCACAAGAGTTCTTGTTTTTGCTAGCACAAAGAAAAAATTCCAGCCATCTCCTAGTGAGGTTTCATTGTTCTATCTTCGTGTGGGCTTTCATTAGAGATGGTCTATATTGATCATTGTGGTTTACGATAACCCAACGTAGAGAAGATTAAAGAACGAAGGAGATCATCGAAAAGGTATGTAAACATCTTACATTTTATGTTTTTGTTTTCTATATCTATATGCATGAGTAGATCTGTTTTCTTTTGAGGTTTTGTTTTATTTTCCGCTGCATATATTTGATATATATTATACATGAGATGCATGATTAGAACCTTACATTTATAAGTATGTGAAATTCGTGGAGAATTGAGAGAAGAAAGATAGTGCACGATTGTGGCACTCATCCTATGATCGTGGCCTGTTGCACTAGCTTCTGTCACGATCGTGGCAAGGTTCCCCACAATCGTGGGCCTAGTTCTGGAATTATAATTTCTATTTTATGTACTTGTTGAACCAGCTAAGGAAAAATCACTCTAAATTGGTGTATTTAGACTTGATTAAGGCTTGGAATGAATCTAGATTGTTGCTTAATTAATTGGTTAAGAGCTTGATAAGTTTAGGTTGTTAATTGATGTCATAACTTAAAGACTGTTTTGATATCTATGTATCCAAATCTGGACATTATGGGTTATCAAAGGAATAAAGGTGTTCTTATTAATGTAAACATGATCTTAAGAATATGAGAAATGTGAATTAGGCATGAACGAATGAGCATTGAAGAATATGAGGTAATTGTGAATGAGAGTAATTGTATGAATATATATTGTTAGAAAAGTGTGGTGAATGTATGATTGATGAATTTGGAGTAAATCAAGCTTCCTTAAGGTATAAACCTGATTGCAAACTAATTGTATACAACGGTCAAGATATTTGTATAAGAATATATACATGAAAAGTCAATTGAGCATGCATTGAAATGTGACACATATACATATACATATACATATACATATACATATACATATACATATACATATACATATACATATACATGTGCATGATTGTATATTTATATGATTAAATAAATTAATGATTTGTGAATTATGTGTGTATTGCATGACGATAGACGCACAAGGTAATCGTCAACATCAAAACATTGTCGTAACAAAGAGGCAATAACTTTTTTGGAGCATAATGTGAGTCAACTTAGATATGTAAACTCTTTTAAATGTGCTTCTGTATGAATTGAACGTTTAATTTGAAATATGTATACAATTGATTGATGAATGCTAGACTTAGGTCTGAGGATGGCATATGAATGATGTAACTCATTACATTGAAATGCATTATTAAATAAATGAGTTGTGACAAGAGTAGCCGATGTTAGAAAAGAGCTTTGAGCTCAGGAATGTGAAAAAGAGCCTCAGGCTTGGATAATATGGACTCGGTATCCACAATAGGTACGGGTCAGAAATGAGCCCGATATCCACAATAGATACGGGACAATAAATTAGGTTGATAGGCACTTGGTCATAACAAAACAAAAATGAGAATGGAAACATATGTGCATTTGTATATACATTACTACATGTATCGTATGATTGAATTGAAATAAATTATTGAATTGTTTTGAAATAGTGAAATATAGTTGAAGTAAATGAGGATGTGTTGAGATATGCAATGCTAGCTTACATAACGTACTTGTTGAAGTATGATGAAATGTGACGTGGAATTCAATATTGGATGTTATGATATACTTGTTTTTATGATCTGACTTGAGTGAATACATTGATGATAGTTCACTCACTAAGTTCGCAAACTCATCAAAATTGCAACATTTTTTTCAGGTCCAGGAGAGATCTAGCTAACCTAGTTGGAGTAAAACCTCTGCATGTGGACATGAGTTAGTGGTCGAGATCAGTTGTACCTGCATATGTCTTTAGTTATTTTGCATTACGAATAACATTGTCACATTATCCTGTTAATATCAGATTTTGTTTATGTCTTTTGAATATTCCGCAAATTGTAATAATATGGAAGGTATTTTTGATAATAAGGTCGAACTTTGGCAATCTTTTGATTAAAATGCCTTCGTGCCATATGATTCTATGTGTAAAGAGGAAAAATCTTTTGAATTGTTTTCTAAAATATCTTTTCAATAAAGTATAGCCCTAAATACCCTCTGATATGCTTGGGAATACACTATATTAGAGTGGTATGTTACATATTTTCCTATCTATACGATTTTTTACAACTCCAATTATTCATGTCATGATCTATTTATACATATAATTTCTTGATCTCTATATATGACATTTGAAATTAAATCAAAACTCCATATTTCAATTCAAAATAAGATTTAATCATGAATAATACATAAAAAAAACTTGGGTCTTTTATTAAATCAATGAATAAATCAAAACATATAGTTCTAGGTTTCATACCTTCTAGATCTATCCTAATTTACTTAATACTAAGGTAAAGAAATCCAACAACAGTCAAGAAAGAAAAAAAGATAAAAGAAGTCATCCTTATAGAGAAAAAAAGATAAAAGAAGTCATCCTTATGGATTCTTGAAATCTTGAAATCTTGAAGTTCTATACTTGAATCTTAATGAAATCCCCTTCTTTGTCTCTAAAGTTGCTTCTTTCTCATTCTAAAATGTTATAGTTCTGCTCCTTATGATTTCCCCTCAGTCCGTTATTGCTTGACATCTTTTTAAGCATAAAATCACAAAATGTTTATGATGAGTTACCATCAATATGGGACTAACACGGGTTTGTGTTTACTTATGTTGGCTTAGTAACTTGATAATTAAATCCTAAATTGCACATATGAGAATTTATCTTGAGAACATAGTTCTAATGGGATAAATGCATATTTGAATTCAGTCCATGTTTGTTTATATGACAAATTCTCGAAGAAATAAAATATACCATTAGCCTTACACTTATAATATAGGTCTATGCTTGATTTATTGCAACATCTCACTACCATAGGGTATATACCCAAACATTCAGGAACATTCAAGTACATATCCTATGATAATGACATGTTAGAGCAAAAATAACTCCAATTTACACATGGCATCAACTAACATCATTTGAAAGTCAGCAAATTTTAAAATCATTCATTGCATTAATCCACAAATTTTACATTGTTTCCTTAAGACAAATATTTACACAACCTTGTGCAGGTTCTAACAAAAACTACAAAATACAAGATACAACACTTCTAGGGCCAGCTGACAGACCTCTGAGCCATGACTTAGTCCAAAACGTTCTTCTAATCCAGAATAAACACTAAGTCTCCTGTCTCGTACTTGAAAAATCACGTCGCAATTTTTATGAGTTTTACGAACTCAAAGAGTGAACCATCATTGATGATTTCACCGGATCACAAACGCATAATACACATGTTGTAAACACACATTCAGATCATAAATACATACTAGATGTTCACACATTAACTCATTGAATTTTATCTCATATTCTGCCACTGTGAGTCTGCCCTGCTTCAAATCTAAAAATTCCTTCATTTTTCGATCCATGTAAATCTTCGGCATGTAGTTCTCTCATAATGCCCTCAGAAAATCCTCCCAAGTCAAGCTACAAGGTCTGGTGGTGCTGCCCGGAACAGTCTTCCAGCACTGAAATGCAGGACCTTGCAGGAGTGAAACTGCATAGTCAAATCTCTCATCTGCCTCGCAGTCCATCTGGTCGAACACTCTTTTAGTTTGCTCAAGCCACCCTTCTGCTTCAGTCGGGTCTGTATTTCTGTAGAAGTCCACAGCCCCTTGCTTTCTCAGCTTATCATATCTCCTTTCTCACCTCACGGGAATTCTCGGAGGCATTCCAGAAAATTCAGGTACATGGGACTCAATATTG
Organism: Erythroxylum guanchezii; assembly: GCA_025629825.1. NCBI lineage: Eukaryota > Viridiplantae > Streptophyta > Magnoliopsida > Malpighiales > Erythroxylaceae > Erythroxylum > Erythroxylum guanchezii. The sequence goes on from JAOTAX010000001.1 coordinate 16,149,155, forward strand.
GCTCCTATAGACTCCATGTCAGTTGACTCTCCAATTTGATCTCCTATGGAAGATGACCTATAACAATCAAAAGCTGTGATTACTGTCTGAATCTTTCACTATGAATCATATTGTTTCCCTAAAGATGCCAAACCATGCTCTAATACCAAAAATGCAACATCCCACTACCATAGCGTACATACTCAAACATTCAGGAACATTCACCTACATATCCTATGATAATGACATGTTAGAGCAAAAACAACTCCAATTTACATATGGCATCAACTAACATCATTTGAAAGTCAACAAATTTTAAAATCATTCATTGCATTAATCCACAAATTTTACATTGTTTCCTTAAGACAAATATTTACACAACCTCGTGCAGGTTTTAAAAAAAACTACAAAATACAAGATACAACACTTCTGGGGCCAGCTGACAGACCTCTGAGCTATGACTTAGTCCAAAACGTTCTTCTATTCCAGAATAAACACTAAGTCTCCTGTCTCGTACCTGAAAAACCACGTCGCAATTTTTATGAGTTTTACGAACTTAATAAGTGAACCATCATTGATGATTTCACCGGATCACAAACACATAATACACATGTCGCAAACACACATTCAGATCATAAATACATACTAGATGTTCACACAACATAGTATATCATAGGATCACACAGTTTACATTGCTAAGTATAGCAAATAAATCAAATCAATTTATCACTCATTTAGCTTTGCAAATCATTCAATAAATTCAATCTTATCATATTATATGCATGAGACTCACATTCTTTTTTTATTGTTGTGACCGAGTGCCTATCACAAACTTATACAAATACCGACCCATAGGGCTCAGTCAACAGAATCACGGAGCATAGCCCTACGTGCAAAATCAGAAATCACGGAGCAAAGCTCTATGTGAAAGCGCTTCATACCGGCAACTCAAGTCACAACGCCTTTATCTGAGCATGCATTTTATGAAATGCAATAATTTCAGAAAATCTCATTTATCACAATCTTATACAAATGCTCAGATAAGATTTCACAGTCATCGGACCTAAGCCCCGCATTCCACTTTCGTTGAGGATCAAATGTCAAATTCATATCAAATCAAAACACTCCCAATACATGCCCAACTATTAAACTCCTCGGACCTCAGGTCCGAAATCCAGAAACAACTCACAAACAGTTCAATAATAATGAAAGTGTAATAAATCAAATTAAATTCAAATCAAATCAATCCTAGGAAATCATCTAGGTTGACTCACAGTACACTCCAATAAGCTACTGCCTGGATGGTCTGGCAATGTTCGACTGACGTCTGATGTGCTCCTCTAAAACATACACAACACATTCACAAATATCACATTTTTGCACAAATGTACAAGTGTTCTTTTATGCACATCAATGTGTAGAAAGTATGCACAATGCATGTTCAATGACAATTCCGGGTATCTTATTGTAACTCTCATAATCAAATTGATCAAATATCAAAGTCCTCATTAATATCATTTGTATTTATAAATTGGACCATAATAAAGTAAATGTGAAAACCATTACAAAACTTAATTGAACACTTCAGATTTTCTACCCACATGATTTTGGGTCAACTTTGCATAATTAATCTGATAGAGTAAATAACAAAATTAGGCAAAACTTCCTTATGGAAAGTTGTTCTACAGTATCTTAAGTTTCTAACGACTTCAAGATCATCCAATTTGATTCAGTATTCAATTAGTTATGCACAAAATACCTTAGACTGTGCACATTTGAACTTTTGGCTAGGATATGATCATACCCTCTAATTGTTCCACTCATATCTTTTAGTTTAGACATCCAAAAATTTCAAACTTTATACCAATTTAAAGATAAGAGAATAAGCTACAAATTTGATGAAGAAAACTCAACCTAATTCGGCCCACATCAATACAATTTATTCAATAACCACATGACATAATTTATGTCCCTGACAGTGCTTCAGCTTAAGCTATAACTCAATTACATGCCAATTTTAAAAATCAAAGAGACATAATTAAAATTCGACCTCTTCACAAAAATTGTAGAAATATGTCTCTAGTTTAATATGAATAAAAAAAACTCATTCAGAAATCTACAGCTCAAGTTATAATTAGAAAACCAAAGCATGATCATGAAAATTTCTAGTTCATCACATTCCAGCAGACTTTCAAACTTTCATCCTATCAATTACTTCCAAATCAATTCAGATAACTCTAAATTTTTATGGAGAGAAAGAAAAATGTCTTAAGAATCCATTGGTCCAAGT
>JAOTAX010000001.1:16162031-16174904 GCA_025629825.1 Erythroxylum guanchezii
TTAATTTAGATCATTGACTCGCATGAAAAGTATTCATAGATGACCATCGTCTCTTTAGTAGAGAACTTGAATACAGTTATGACTCAAGAAACTAAATGAGATCAAAGGAAAAATGCAAATGTGAGATATGACCTAGGGTATAGCATACAATGTCTACTCATGGACTCATAAGTCCCAAGATCAATTTGTTAAATCGAGATGTCATATACTCCTAACAGATATATGGCACTGTGCTCTCGTCGTATGCTAGTCACACTGGTTATTGAATAAGTATAAGTACTGTAGAGTTTTGTTAAACCCATCATGTGTGAGTGGGAGATGATGACTTATATGCACCCATGATGGGTATAATAGTCATCATTCTTGAATAACTATTAAAGGTAGTTATATACAGAAATATATGAAGGCAATTTTTGAGAAAAAAATCCATCTCTGCGTGTATTGGTTTCATGTGGATTTTTTCAATCTTCTCTAAAAGTTTACAAATAAGAAGAAGGAGATTTCTGCAATAGAAATTGAAAAAAAAAGTGCTTTAACCGGTGGAACTACAACAATCAACCAAGTATGTATTTTTTGTTTTCTATGCATATAAAATCGATCATGTATTTAACATAATCTTTGTGACTATGTTTCGATTTGTTAATTTCTAACAAAACGCAAGATTAATAAATGGGATAGGAATATGCACGGAATAGCATAGCTATTCCGTCAAAGCAAACAGGCCGTTAGAGATATAATCCCTATACATGACACTTGAAATTAAATCAAACTCTATATTTCAACTCAACATGAGATATAATCATGAATAATACATTAAAAAAAAAACCTTGGGTCTTTGATCAAATCAAAGAATCAATCAAAACTTAGAGTTCCAAGGTTCATACTATTTAGTCCATATTTGTTTATATGACAAATTCTCACAAATTCTCAAACTAATAAAATAATCCAGTAGCCTTACAATATAGGACCATGCTACGTTTAATCTAAATTATAAAGAATTGTTATTATTTTTTAATTTAATTTATAACTTTTTTTATATATGTCTATGAATTATTTGTTTGTTTAAATCGTCGTACACTTGTCAATAGAGTAATTTTATTAAACATATCAATCTTAGAGGGAATGACAACACTAGCACATCCTAGGACAATTACCGACTTACCCTGCAGTCAAAACTGATAACCCCTTGGTAGATGCCGTCTGGTCCCAAGTATTTGTACGAGGAATGAACGTTGAATCCAACAACAAAAGCGCTTGTGCGTCTCTTTCCACTCTGGAACTACAGTCTCTCGCTTTGCTTTGTTTTTCGTCCCCTTCTTTCTTTCTCTCCCATATTCCTTTTTGATTCTCTGTTTCAAGACATCAACTTTCTTGTTGTATCACTTCCACAGCTGCTGAATACGTACATCAGGAGACGCAATGGCTGTGTAAGTTTAATTTCCTTGCTTCACTGATCCTACTCAACTTTTTTTTTTCCCCCCTCTTTTATTTCTGCTTCTCGATTTGAGTTTCCAAAGATGAACAAAACCCAGATGGGTTTTCTGGCTATTTGGCAGTTCCACTTACTGTGATTAGATGATGTTATTGGTGTTGGGTTTTCTGGCTATTTGGTAGTTCCACTTACTGTGATTAAATGATGTTATTGGTGTGCTATAATAAAACAGAGATTAGCTACATCAATAAAGTTTGAATTTTTTCTGTGTACTTCTGATTTCCTGGTCTTGGCCAACTTGATGAAGGCTACTTTTCTTCTATGGTGTCTTATTGAGGTGTTCAATTCTTTTAAAAACTTTGGCTTCCTTGGTTTTTGTACAACAGAGTTGCTTCTGCTCCTGGTAAGGTGTTGATGACTGGAGGCTACCTTATATTGGAGAGACCCAATGCTGGAATTGTTCTGAGCACCAATGCTCGATTCTATGCCATTATCAAGCCTCTGCATGATCAAATCCAACCTGAAAGCTGGGCATGGGTATATATGACATTCTTCTGGTATTAGTGTTCGTAGGTTTTTTTCTGGTTTTGTCCTAACAACATAACTTTAGAACATCTTGTCTATTCTTATTTCATTTTGGATCTAAATTTGGAGAATGCTTGCTTTGCTCGAAAAGATTGATGCCAGTGTTAATATTCTATAATCCTCCTGCATTAACTTTCAGGCATGGACTGATGTGAAATTAACTTCTCCTCAACTCTCCAGAGAAATCATGTATAAATTGTCACTGAAGCATCCAACTCTCCAGTTCCTTTCCTCAAGGCAAGTTTTCATTTGCTAATACAATGTCTGATTTTAATGGTCATCTGATATTTCTCGTCTTCCTTGGCTTATACGGTAAGTTTAACTTTTTGCATCTTTTGTACCACATCTACTAGAGGAACCTTAGGGGTGTATGGGAGAGCTATGCTCAATCCAGATGAGAGAGAGAGAGAATATGCTAACATTTTTGAGAAAATCACGGTTAAAGAAATCTTTCAATGACGATTACTTCTCTTGGCTTAATTTTTAGTGAGTCAAGAAACCCTTTTGTGGAACAAGCTATTCAATATGCCGTAGCAGCTGCACATGCAACATTTGACAAAGTGAAGAAGGATGCGTTTAACAAACTGCTTTTGCAAGGTAATGCTTGATGCTTTCTTTTTTCTCCTATCATTGTACAGTCATGAATGGCCAGGAGTTCAGTAGTCTAATCTTTTAGCTGGGTTAGTCATGCAGGTCTTGACGTCACAATTTTAGGTTGCAATGACTTCTACTCATACCGAAATCAGGTTTTGACCAGATCTATGATCTGCTTAATGCTCTTTTATTTGCAATTATTTGGGAGGTATCTTCAGTTATTGGCAGGGTATTCGGATGCATTTCATTTTCTAAAAACATTTTCAGCCTTTTAATTTATCTTCATTTCCTGGTGTTGTTTCTTCAACCATAGTGTACAAGAACTACCAGGTAGGTCTATCTGTTAGAGTCATTCGATTTGCTTTGAAATATTTGTTGTGTGATAAGTACAATAATATCTATATGATGAAAGAATGAGTTAGCAACTTTTGAGTATTGATATCTCAAATGTCAATTGCTTTTCAATTTTGGAGTTCTAGTTATTAGATCTCCATCCAAGCTTTTCATTTTTAAGATTCTTCAATGGATTACATAAACTTGCAGATTGAAGCACATGGACTTCCTTTAACACCAGATTCATTGACTCAACTTCATCCTTTTACATCAATCACCTTCAATGCTGAGGAAGCAAATGGACAAATTTGCAAGCCCGAAGTAGCAAAAACAGGACTGGGATCATCTGCAGCAATGACAACTGCTGTGGTTGCTGCTTTACTTCATTATCTTGGAGTGGTTGACCTTTCATCCTGTTCTAAAGACAAAAACCAGGAGTGTCTTGAAATTGTACACATTATAGCTCAAAGTGCCCATTGTATTGCACAAGGGAAAGTTGGTAGTGGGTTTGATGTGAGTTGTGCAGTTTATGGTAGTCAGCGTTATGTTCGCTTTTCGCCACAAGTTCTATCTTCTGCTCAGGTCTCTCCCTTTCTCTCTCTCTCATGCATTAGCACGCTTCTGTACAGACATCAAGACTATATTGTGTCTGAATTTTACTATGAAATTAGAGTTCAAATGTGTGTGCAAGATTCACAATTATTTTCAAGATGAATGGAGGCTGCCCATCACTCATATCATCTTGGGTTCAATATTACATGCAAAAAATTGATGCATTCGGTTGATAATAGGCTACTCTATGTACCAATATTATTTTTTTTGGTTTTTAGTGCACGAATATCCATGTTGACGACATGGTCTCAGGCCCATCTGATATCCAAAATCAATTCACGTATCAATGGCAATTCTACAATCTGGATGCTTTGACAAACTTAGATTTCTAAATAGATGCTAAGAGTTTTACATTGCTATCTTTTATATGTTACTTTCAAATTCTTCCTATACTTTTTACTCTTACTTATACGCTGCCGTTCCTTTCGACTCTCAATCATTGAAATTGGTGTTTAAATGGATATAGAATAGTTATTTGATTCATATTTTATGCCTATCTTCTAAGACACATGGAGGACATATTTTATGAAGCTATATAACGGCTGGCAAATGTGACTGGAAGATCAATCTGGATACTGCATAAATGATGCATTGATATTGAACCTGTGTCAGCTAAGCCAATAGGCAATGCGTCAATTTCAATAGAAAATCTATTTGAATAGCCCCCAAACAATATGTTTATTCAAGAAACTATTTAACCCAAAAATTATACAGTTGGGTTATCCTAACAAGTTATCATTTATAGCTGTGAAATGCTCCTTATGGGCTAGAAGCTTGGAAAAATCACTGGCCTACCCTACAACATGCTGAAACTGAAAATTAAGCTTTACATGACATGGTAGCATGATGAATTTGAGAGCTTTTTGTGATAAGACTATGATCCTATATTAAGAAACTATTCAACAATAAACTAATATCATGCGTGATGAATTCAACAGTTTTTACTGATAAGAATATGATCCTATGTTAAGAAATTGTTTAATCCTAAAGTATATGTTGTTTTGCAAGAATGGATCATATATAACTCTTAGTATATTTGTATTATTTGCAATGGAGCTTTGAGAACTTCCAAAGAATAAATTGTTTAAGACATCCTTTATTTGTAGCAACTTCCATGTCAATTGTGATATTCCCAATGATTGGTAGTTTCTAAACATTCTAGGGTTCTGACATTGTTACCGTGAGTTTGTCAATTTTGACACTGATGCCATGCTTTGAGCAACAGGAGAAGTATAGCAAGGAAATGATCTTTGAGAAGATATTAAATAAATCTTTTACTTGTCATCTTCATTAACGTTACTATCACAGGAAAGATTACACTTGTAATGGTTGCTGTTAAGAGTATACAGTTACGTTATAGTTATATTTGTAATTTCTCTTTCCTGTACCCACTTATATAGATAATATACTCATGGTGCTTAGCATTTATCCTATTCACACTCTTTTTACACATTATCAGAGCTGACATAAAAACAGTTGCAAAAGTTGAGTTTCTGCTTTAAACAGTTCAGTATTGAGCACCTTAACCTATTTTGAAATAAAGAAACTTGATTAACTGTAATCTTTTTGTTTTTTCAAAAAATACAGTGATGAAGGTAATTTGCATATGTAAGCTGTCTCTTTGGATTTACACACTGTTATTTGGAAGTCACGTTAAAATTTACTACCATTACCTATTCTGGTATAAATGTGAAGGATGCAGCAAAAAGAGTACCACTAGAGGATGTTATTGCTGATATCTTGAATGGAAAGTGGGACCATGAGAGGACTGAATTTTCTTTGCCGCCATTAATGGCCTTGGTAAATATCTTATGCCACAGTGTATATTGTTCCTTATAGATATCTATCTTTCTATCTTATGGTCACATTGATGTTATGCTAAAAGTCTTCATTTTTCTTTGAGTCTAAGCATATGATTTCGCCAAGAGCTTCCCTTCAATAGTTCCTTATTTGCCAGACAGTAGCTTTTAGTTTGCTCATTAATTTTGTTTCTTCAGAACCTTAGTGGGAAGTATAGTGAACTCTATCCCTATTCATTCTCTGCTTTATAAATCTTGTAATGGAAGTCATGTGATTCATTCAAGAAGCTTCTACTTCCATGGCTATGTCTATGCATCTAAACACGCTAGATGTCATAACTGTTGAAGAATTGAAGCATTTATCTGCCGTTTGTTTGTAGGCTATCTAAAGAAAATTTGGTGAACTGTACATTGGACCATGGTATTTTTGGCTTCTACTTTTCCCCAATGTTGTAACGCCAAATTTGTTTATCGCAAACATTTCACCGCTCATTCAATGGTAGTTCAGTTCTGATAATTAAAATGCTTTTTGAAGTTGCTGGGAGAGCCCGGAATTGGTGGATCATCCACACCATCCATGGTTGGTGCTGTGAAGAAGTGGCAGAAGTCTGACCCTCTAAAGTCCCTAGAAACATGGAGACAATTGTTAGAGGCAAATTCAGCCCTTGAAGCGCAATTCAATGTTTTGACCAGGCTTGCAAAAGAACATTGGGAGACATATAAATGTGTGATAGAGAGATGTAGCACACAGAGGTCAGAGAAGGTATTGCTTAACTCTAATTTCTCTTTCTATTTCAGTTCGACTTCTTTTTCCCTTGGTGTTATTACTCTGTTCCTTGTAAGATTGATGCTGTCACTAATGAATTGCAAGAGCAGTGGATGGGGCAGGCTACAGAAGCGAGCCAAGAAGCAGTAGTTCGAGCTTTATTAGGAGCAAGAAATGCCATGCTTGATATTAGACATCACATGTGTAACATGGGCAAGGCTGCAGGTGTCCCGGTATGCTAGTCTTTTGTACTTGGATATTAATCAGTTATATTTTTATTCATACATTTGAATGTTGTATGCAAAAGTACAGCTAGGATGATAGCTTTTGTTAACTGTTTTTCCCAAAGGTATCCAGAGTTGTTTATTGTAAGGATTTCCTTTCTGTAAGCACGCCATAAATGCTCACTCGACCTATGAACAAGTACTAATTAGAATTCCTCTCATTCTTCGAGGATTCAATTTCACTGTAAATTGATGATCCGAGTCTACTTTCATCAAACTTACTTTCTTGTTCACTTCATAAACTTATTGATTCACATGTCAATTCAATTATCTTTTTTCATATAATATTTGAGATATATGTAAACATCTTAAAAGAAGGAAAGTTCTTCTCATCTTTCCTTTCTTTAGCTCGAATCCTGTGTCAATTAATGCATGAAAGCATTCTTTCACCGTGGACAATTTTTGACTAGGAGCTGAATCACGAAATAACATCTAGATTTCCTCATTTCTATTTTCTTTTTTTTTTTGTTGATTGAAGAATAAAACCAGTATATATTGTAGTTTGTTATCTATTTGGGAATATCACCAGATTCTCATGGTGACAATCTCTTTTCATTTTCCTATCTGCAGATAGAGCCTGAATCACAGACTAGACTTCTGGATGTCACCATGAATGTGGAAGGAGTTCTGTTGGCTGGAGTTCCAGGAGCTGGTGGCTTTGATGCAATATTTGCTATTACCTTGGGAAACTCCAGCAATGTCACAACAGTTTGGAGTTCCCTCAATGTTCTGGCATTATTAGTAAGGGAAGATCCTCGTGGTGTTGCTTTAGAAAATGGTGATCCAAGGACCGAAAATATTACATCAGGTGTCTCTGCAGTTCATATTCATTAAGTTAGATTTCTGAGTTCTGTTTGATAAGTTGGTACTGGTCATCTGAGTGGTAGAAATTTAACTTCCAAGCTGAAGTGTTGGATTTGTTGAATTAATTAGCCGGAGATGGGAGACTCAAAAGAAAAAGAACAGTAGTATACTGAACAATGGTGTAGATTTTTCAAATCTTCTAATATCTTGAATAAATTTATAGGAATACAGTTTCTTTCCTGTGGTATTGAGTAGTGTTGCATTTGCTTAAACTCGCTACTTTAACTGAGATGTTCAGCACTGGTTAATTTAATCTAGTTAAAGACATCTCAACTAGGAAGCCATCTAATAAAAGGATGAGCCTGTTGTAGTATCGTCCCATGAGGTAGTCTCTTAGAATCATTTCAGCAGCAGCAGCTTATCCCCGGAAGATATAGCGGTCCCTTGACAGTAATTTCTCTTTGATATATCGTATAAATAAACCTGCCATCTCTGAGAGAAGCTATGGCTAACTTTGACTGTAAGCTTTCAGTCTCTGCTTCTTCTCTTCTTCATCATACTTTCAGCAGCATTCATGATATGTCTGGCGAATACCCTTCAAATTTCAATCTCCAAATTTTCTTTAAGAACAATAACGAATAATGCCAAATTAAAACCATAAATTGTCTAAGTTTTATTTTAAAAAGGTATAGTCTTATATGAAAATATGAAGCCAAAAACTAAAAAAGTATATTTTTAGTTATTTCAAAACATTTTTAAATGAATTGTTGGTATAAGATAAATTTATTGACCTATTAAATACTTGATATATTAAAATAAGTTAGACTACGAAAACTATTTCGGTATTTCTATTAGATACTTGTTGCCCACGTATTATATTCTTCCAACAACAATATTCAATAAAAATACCGCTAATACGAGAAGTCTGGAAAAATTTAACTAGTAGAAAGATTGTTTCCACTCTTATTAGTATAATAGATATATTACAATTCATTGAACGACAGCTCAAAGATTAATTAGTCTTTTTATTATTATGAGCATGACCGTATTAGATGATATATTTAAATAAATGTGTTTAATTTAACCAAAAATTGCAAGTATGCCTTATTAAAGTATATTTAATTACCAATTACGTGGCATCTGTTATGTTTATTGAAATACATTGATAAAATACTTTTCAAAAAAAATTACATCATTAAATCATCAAAGGAGAATTCCAATGGACATGTATTATCTATGTGAGTGTTGTCTGAACCTATGTTATATGTTCTTATTTATGATTTTAAAGCATTAGTGAATGATCATATATATATATATATATATATGTGCTTTTGTAATATTTTCTTTTGTTTTTCTTTATTCACAAGCTTAAATGATAAGCATGATGTTATTATTGACTCTAATAGTGATGAACAAATATCTTTCTATAAGGTTTTTTTTAAAAAAAACAAATAATCTAGTGTTAGAATAACAAAGAACATCAAGCTAATGATCTATAAGAATGATAGTGTTAGAAAGTTTATAGAGTATGTTAAAAGCACATCTTATTTTGAGATGCCCATATATTTATGGTTGATTGGTAGAAGTAAGAATTTATAATTCATAAGAATTGAATTAGACTCGAGAGCAACTAAAGTTTTTTCATTTGTTGTCTAAAAAATATAAAAGGTATATATTTTATTAGCTTGACCATAGGATAAAAGTTATTGAATAGAAATGTAAGGTTCATTCAAACTAAAGAAATAAGCAGGAGTAGAGAACCACATAAAGCTAAAATTCAAGAAGTTAAAGTGGAGATTCCTTTAACTAAAACTTCTTCTTAAGTTGTTTCCATAATTTTTAAATATTATAACAACATAAAAGAATAATAAATAAATGAAAAAGCACCCCATAAGGAAATTGGTGCTAATGAACTTGTGAGAAATGAATCACATGAGATAGTATTGAAACAAACCATTGTTTCTTGCTCTTCGGTTGAAGTGGATTACCAAGCAATGGCCTTGACCCCTTGTGAATTACAATGGTTGTTGTATCTGTTATAAGACTTTAGCATTCATCATCCCCAGCCAGTAATCCTATACTGTGATAATCAGGCTGCACTCTACATTGCAAGTTTCATGAGCGAATAAAGCATATTGAATTGGATTGTCACCTTGTTTAAGAGAGAATACAATATAATATTTGTAAAAGTTAGAGAAAGAGAGAAAACTTTAGAAGAAAAATATTGTTATGTCATATTTTACTAGGCTTGTAGTGTAATATATATACAGTAACTATATGGGGCAAACAAAAAACCTAGTGTTAAACCTAACTAATACAAAATAAGCTATATATACAATATATACAATTCAACACTCCCCCTCAAGCTGGAGCATAAAAGTCATATGTATTAAGCTTGTTACAAATAAACCCAATACGAGGGCCCCGTAAAGACTTAGTGAAAATATCCGCTAGTTGGTCATTCGAGCTGACATAACTAGTAGTAATATAACCCGTAAGGCCTTCTCTCGTATAAAATGACAGTCAATTTCAATGTGTTTGGTCCTCCCATAAAATACTGGGTTGGAGGCAATGAAGTGCAACTTGATTATCGTAATGAAGCTTCATCTGTGACACTTCCGTAAATTTTAACTCATAATAAACTGTTTCAACCATAACAGTTCACATGTTACCAAAGTTATAGCACGATATTCTGCTTCTGCACTTGATCTAGCAACAACTGCTTGTTTATTGCTCTTCCAAGATACTAGATTACCTCTAACAAAGATGCAATATCCTGAAGTAGACCGTCTATTAGACGGGGATCTTACCCAATCAACATTGTCATATCCAATCACTTACATATTACCCCTATTCTTATACAATAGTCCTTTGCCTGGTGCCCTTTTGATACATCTCAGAATACGAACAACTACATCCCAATGACTACCACTTGGAGACTGTAAGAACTGACTGACGACACTAACTGCGAAGGAGATATCAAGCTGAGTAATAGTAACATAATTGAGCTTACCAACCAGTCTCCGATACCTCCCTGGATCTGCAAGAGCTCCCCCTGTTCTGGTAAAAGTTTTAAATTAGGATCAATAGGAGAGTCTATAGGTCTGCAATCTAACATGCCAGTTTCTTCCAGAATATCCAATGCATACTTTCTCTAAGAAATAACAACACCAGAGCTAGACTGTGCAACTTTTATACTAAGAAAGTACTTGAGTAATCCCAAATCCTTAGTCTGAAAATGACTAAACAGGTGTTGCTTCATTTGATCAATACCATCCTGATCATTACCAGTGATAACAATATCATCAACGTAGACAACAAGATAAATGCATTCCCCCTGTGATGAATGTCTGTAGAAAACAGAATGATCGGACTCAGTTTGAATCATAGCAAACTCTTGCAAGACAGCACTGAAGCAACTAATCTAAGCTTGCGGAGATTGTTTTAGACCATACAGTGAGCGATGGAGTTTACAAACCAAACCAACTCCCCTTGATCAACAAAGCCAGGTGGTTGCTCCATATAGATTTCCTCCTCAACCTCACCATGTAAAAAAGGCATTCTTAATATCCAACTGATGTAAAGGTCAGTGCCGCATAGTAGCCATAGATAGAAATAGTCGAACAGAAGACATTTTGGCAATAGGAGAAAATGTATCACCATAGTCCAGCCCATAAATTTGAGTATATCCCTTTGCCACCAAATGGGCCTTGTAACGATCAACTATACCATCTGGACCAACCTTAAGAGTACAAACCCAACAACACCCAACAATAAAATGACTAGGAGGCAAAGGAACTGAATTCCAAGTACCATTATCATGTAAAGCAGTCATCTCTTCTACCATAGCTTGTCACCACCTAGAATCTGAAAGTGCCTCACCAACAGTTTTAGGGATAGAAACAAAAGATAAAGAAGACAGAAAGCAAAATAAGGTGAAGACAAGTGATGATAACTAAGGAAAGTGTAAATGGGATAAGGGTTAAGAGTAGACTGTGTACCTTTTCAAAGAGCAATAGGAAACTGATCAGCAATAGGTAGGGCCTTGCCTGGTTGAAATGTCGAGGCAGGTTGTGAGTTAGAGATGTCATCTGGTGCAGAAGCAGTAACGGTATCATAAGTAGTATATAGATCTTGTTGGGACCCAATCTCGAAACCGGACCCCAACCGGAAAGAAAAACGGAAACCGAAGAACGAAAAATCGAAAGCGAAATCACAAATCAAATCGGAACCAAACGAACGGATCGGAAAACATAAAGCGGAAGCAAAATCATAAACGGAAATCGAAAGAACGGATTGCGATGCGAAACTAAGCGGAAGCAAATCGAAAACGAAGCAAACAAACGGTTCAAATCGAACTGAATCAAATTGCCGACATCCGAGAACAAATATCTTAGAAAACAAAACAAATTTGTCGCGTTGGAATCCCTAAAACTAAACCAATCCGAAAATCCGATATAAATTTTTTTTTCACTCTTATTCATCTTTATTCAATCTTATACAAAGCGATCAAATTTTTCATTTGAAAAATCATCCATTCTAATCTCAATTCCCTTTGCCATAATTTTCCATAATCTCAATTTACTAGATTTCTCTTAATCATGCATATCTTAATCTCATCTTTAAAACTCTTATTATAATTTTCCTTTGCCATATAAACAATCACACATATCTTATTCCCAAACAAGCTATACACAATTTAACAAAATTTGGGCAGCACAACGGTTGTATTTTATAAAACCCAAAAACTCGCAAAGGGTTTTAAACACACTTCTATATTCCAAAACAATCCACACACTTCATCGGACCTCCTGTCCAGAAACCCAGCATAAACAAACATAATTCTATACCTAAAACACTTCAATAAGTCTCAATCCATAATCCATAATCAGAATCAATCTATTCATATACAATCTCATTCATACTCATCTCAATTCAATATACAAATTCATAATTCAATCCGAACACAACCCAATCATATTCATATACAATCACGATTCATATACCATAATCATAGACAAACTTATATTTCAACTCCCTACACAAGCCCAGAAGTCACTTACATTCCAAAATAAATGTACTACAACCTTTAATGGCATTCCAAGCCATATACCAAAACCAATACCAAAATCCAAAACACACAAAACACAAGATAAGCAAAATGGAACAAATGCGCCGATTTTCTTTCATCCGATCTCCTGCTCGATAACTGGAGATGGGGATGAAAGGGGGTGAGCTAGACAGCTCGTGGATAACATGATTATAAATTGAACAATAAGCAAAAGCATTTTCAAAACTCATTTTCCATTTATAAACATTTCACAGAAATAATTCATCAAAAGTTTATTTTTCAAACTTTTCAACTTTTCAAAAATCAATCATAATCAATTTCCAAAATTTTATAGTTGAAAACTCATTTCTTAAAATTCTCAAAGTTTTTTCACAAATCATGAACAATTTCAAAAACATTAATGCATCACATTATACATGCATCACAAATATAAACAAAATTTAAAATCACATAACACATCAAAACGGTTTGGGTCGGTCGAAAACGGAACGTACCGCACATTCCCGCATAGCGGTTCTGTGCAGCCGTGAACAGAACGTACTACACTTTCCCGCATAGCGGTCCAGTGTAGCCGTGAACTTATGGGAGTCCGA
>JAOTAX010000001.1:16175736-16194593 GCA_025629825.1 Erythroxylum guanchezii
ACATATTTCACTGTGTCCCAATTCTAGTATGCATGAACAGTCCTAATTCAGCCCAATCACTCTCATCCTATGCCAAAATGACCATTTTACCCTTCCCGTAGGGGGTGGGATGTTACAATTTCTCCTTCGTATGTCTTTAGTTATCACAATAATTATATTTGGGGCAATTACTCTAATTACCCCCACGATCATCCTTTTATTTACCTCGACCACTATCCTAAGCTTGAGAAGCTAAGACCGAATTCTCACTAATAGAACCAGTCGATATTGTAGGAATTGAGGAAACACGAAGAAGGCAAGCAAAAACATCATCCATAGTGGGCACAAAAGGACAAGCAAGAATCTGGTCAAGAATTAAAGCAAGTTCAGGGCCCAGAGTGGCAAGGGTATAAACCATAAGTAACTCTTCCCTTTGAGCTAGATCCTCCAACGCAGTTTGACCCGCAGGTAAAAGAGAATTATACTCAGCTTTAATAGACGTCATTCGACCAAGAAACTCTAGAAGTGTCATACCTTACAGTCGCAAATTAATCAATTCAAACATAACAGAATATAGGTGTTGAATGTCATTAGTATAAAGAGTTTTTGCCTGATTCCAAAATTCATAGCAATTTGTGTAATTAGTGTAAATTGGGCGAAGAGAAGGGTCAACTGCCTGCCACAAGAGATTACACAGCAAGGCATTAGCTCTCAGCATGCTTCTTTGTTTTCACATCTTCAGCCTTGGTGGTTAGATGATCTTTCAAGCCTTGACCTATACACCACAATTCAACGCTCTTTGACTAAGAGACATAATTAGAGCTTCCCATCAACTTATCAATAGTAATTGTTGGAGATGGAGAGAACATGCTCAAAAAAGGACCTGACTTGTTTGATGAATTAACACTCGACATGTTTGGATCAAAGGCAGCTCTAAGAAGGATCCAAAGTAAGTGAAAAATGTAAAAAACGACGCAAAATAAGTGCAGAAACTGACTGGAATAAGCATGACGACGAGTATGGGGCGGTCAGGTGTCAGATGGCGCGTGCGATGGTGGAAAGGTGGTTGAATTTTAGGGATAGGTTGGCCACGACCTCCTGATTCCAATGGTGTGGTCGGTGACTTCAACCAGTCACTGATTTGGTGAGATATGGCTTCGAAAGACTTGACAGTGCAGTGGACTCTGGCGGCGCGTGGCGGCGATTCTAACGACAACACTCTGAGGTTAGGTCAATGGAAGGATCCCGAACACAGTGGTGTGGTTAGATTTTCCAACAGCCACCGGAGAAGAGGGGACTGATCTAAAATGATGTCGGAGGAGGAAAGTGAGGGATTTTAGGGTTTTCTCAACCTAGCTATGATACCATGTAAAAGTTAGAGAAAGAGACAAAACTTTAGAAGAAAAATATTACTCTGTCATATTTTCGTAGGCTTATAGTTTAATATATATACAGTAACTATATGGGACAAACCAAAAACCTAGTGTTAAACCTAACTAATACAAAATAAGCTATATATACAATATATATACAATTCAACAATATTTTTCAAATCAAGCACATCTAAAAGGCTAAGAAGATATGTTATTTCTGATGATTAAGTGCTTTAATTATAAGTGTCAAAATTTGACTTGAGATCTGATGATGATCTAAGTTTGCTTTTACAAGCTATGAGAGGTAATAATTTTATTAAGTGGTTAAATATTATGAAGGAATAAGTGAAATCAACTAATTATAATAAAGTATGAAATCTTGTTAAATGACCTAATATTTATAAAAGAATTTAGTGTAAATGGGTGTTCAAGACCAAGCTCGACTTTAATTAATATCAAACGACATAAGCCTAGAATTGTTGCTTAAGATTTCATTCAAATTAATGGTGTTAACTATAAAGGAACCTTTTCCCATGTTTTTACAAAGGAACCATTTAAATTTATCATAGCATAGTAGCTCATTATAATTTAAAGCTCTATTAAATGAATATAGAAACTCCTTTCTCAATTGAAATTTAGTGGAATAAGTATGTACAAATCCACTAAAGGTTTTGCAGCTAAAGGAAAGGAACACATCATATGTAAACTTAAAAAGTCAATATGCGAACTTAAACAAACTTCTAAATAATGATATCTTAAATTCAATGATATCATCACTTTCTTTATATTAAAAAAAGCATTACTAATTGATGCATTTTTCTGAAGATTAGTGGGAACAAGTTCATTATTCTCACTATGTATGTTGATGACATCTCTCACTACTAATGACTGGATTATTACTAGAGATCAGGAATTTTCTCTCTAAAAACTTTGAAATGAAAGATATAAGGGAGATATCTTATGTGATTAGAATAAAAATATTTCCTAATAGATCATAAGTATTGCTATAACTATCTTAAAAGGCATATATCAATAAAGTTATAGAGAGATTTAAGATCGAAAAGTAATTTACAAGTGTTGTTCTAATTCAAAAAAGATATAAATTAAGTCTTATGCAGTGTCCAAATAGTGAATTATAATACAAAGAAATGAAATGAATTACTTGTGCATCTAATGTTGGAAGCTTAATGTATACTCACTTAATGTATACTCAAACTTGTACTAGATCAAATATCAATTTTTCTGTTGGAATGCTTAAAAGACATCAAATTAATCCATGATTTAATCATTAAAAATTTGTAAAGAGAGTATTGAGATATTTACAAAGAAAAAAATCGCATACTCACTTACAAGAAATCTGATCATCTTAAGGTGATAGGATATTTAAATTAAGATATTAGATGTGTAGGAACAAGAAAATCCACATTTGGTTATTTATTTATTTTGGCTAGAGGATTATGAAGTAGTTTGTCATTGTTGCATCTATAGAAGTTGATTGTGGCATCCTTTAAGATAAAATGAATTATGACTTTGGAAGTTTATTCTAAGACTTAAAGTTCAATAGTATTGTTATGCTGCTAAAAATTTATCGTGGCAATGTAATAACATAATTGTCTTTTTTTTTTCTAAAATCTCTAAGTATTCAAATGGTGCTAAGTACATAAAAATGAAATACTTTGTCATTAAAAAGAGAATTTTGATATAAAGAGTATCAACTGAACATATTAATATCAATCTCATGATTGTAAATATTTTGATAAAGGATTGCTGCAACCAAAGACATTCAATAAGCATGTCAAAAGAACGATAATTACTAAAGCTCATTATTGATATTATAATAACATTATACATTTTTTGAGCTCAATATGTTAGCTAGTGTTTATACATAAATTAATTATGTTGGTATAACAGGAATTTTCTTTAACAAAGACAAAATTGTTAAACCATTATGGTATCTCTCATTACATGCCATATTGAGTATAAAATTGATACTGTGACACACAAAAGGGACTATGTCAATCTAATGATATACAATCCTTATGATCTTATTAAATTTTCACTTAATCATAATTTATGATTTGGCCAATTGAGAGAGGATTTTGGTTTATAATTGAACATTATATGTTATTATTAAACATGAAAGTTGAATAGTGTCACATGAAGTGAGAGAATGTTAAATATTTTTATGGTAGTTCACATAACATATTCTAATTGATTATCTGTTATTTAGTTTAATAATTATTAAGTTTCAAAATTGTGTTCATCAATGAAGATATATTTTCTTTAATTACCCCACATATTGATGGTACGTGTAATATACAAAAAAAAAAGAATAGAAATTGTTCCGTCTCAATCTATTATGATAACTTTCTCTTGTTAAAAAAAAGTATGTCGTCAAACTTAAAAGGAATCAAAAGAGAGAAATATAAAATTTTTAAATTATTCTTCGACTGAATGTTGTCTTTAAGAGTCTTATCATAAAATTATGTATATTGTTCTAGGGATGACAATGACTCGGCCCATGGGTCAGTCTCACCAATTTATTTAAAATAAAATTTAAAAATTAAAAGCATAAAATAACGTTTTTTTTTAATTAGGTCCAGGTCTGTCTAACGTCTAACTCTTCTAAACAAAACGACGTCATTTTATTTAGAATAGTTAAGCCTCAGGTCAGTCTGGGCTTGAGCCTAGCCCTATGGGTCGATGGGCCGACTCATTACTATCCCTAGTTTATTCTCTTGTAAATGATTGAATTATGATAATCATATAGTTATAAGATCTTAAATATTATGTTTATGTAGATCGAAGGTTTGATTTACATAACTAAAATATTTTAACAATTTTTCATTCTTTTCAAAACTTTTTTGTTTAAAGTGATATTTGTTTTTCATTCAATTTTTAATAATAACTTATTAGAATTTGTTTGGTTAATCAAATTTGAACAACAATTTATGGTCAAATTGTGATAATTATTAACCAATAACACGACGTTGAATAATTGGGAATGACACCTGACCAGACAAGTATTGACAATTGAAAATCACAATTAGTAAACTGTGAAAATAATAAGTAGGTATTTTAATTGACTATTTAATATACGCAATAAAGATAGATTCAGACAAAGTATAAACAACATTGCAAGAAAATGTCTTTCGTTGTCACTTCACATGGTTGAATCCGTCTAGACTTTAGATCTTGTCATTCTCAATCAAATAAAAACGGATTTGAGTGTTGATGTATAATAATAGTCATTGTGATGAAACAAAGACAAAGACATTGATAGAAACAAAGACAAAGACAGTGACAGAGTTAGAAATTTAAGATATAAAAGTTCAAATATTTAATTTTTTAAAATTTTGAGGGATCCAATTTACTACTAATCCTTAATAACTCTATCATAATATATATATATATAAAATAAAAGTATTTAATAATCTTGGAGGGCTCAGAGCATTACTCGGCCCCATGTGCCTCCGTCAATAGACAGAGGGTATAATTAATAATGATTATGACTTATCTGAACCAAAACCTATGTAAGAAAGTATATCTCTACGATTACCTAACAAAAAGATAAGATTGACTGAAGAAGTTGTAATAAAATGCAAGGATTAGGCAAAAGCACTAGAATGCTCTAAATTATGTACCAAGAAAACTTGTAAAATAAAAAAGATAAATTAAGAAGCAATGGTTTTGGATCCATGTCTTAGGTAGTTTAGGAGATTTGGTTTTAAAGGTGACAAAGGGCTAACCGGTCCTACCTAAGGCAGCCCGACTTAGGCCTCATTTGAGACGGTTGACCGAATAACTTTTTCGTAATTTATTGAGCTTCGAGTTGGGCAAAGCCAGGATAACTCGAACCTAAGATTTTAGCATCAACTTTTAAGCCTTAGGTCGGGCCTAACTAGGGTAGCTAGCTTGAGCCCTAGCATAAACAATTGCAACATAATTTTTTTAAAATCTATTTTAGATTTAAAATAACATATTATTAGTATTTGTCATATTAGATATTAAATATGATGTCATTTTTTATTATAAATAAATAAAAATTAATAAAATATATATAAATTTTTTTGTTTAATTTACTATTGAAAGATTTTTATAATTAAATAAAATTGAAAATGTACTTATATTTTGTTAAATAGTTGAAATAATTCTCCTTTTTAAAATGTAGTTCTATGAAATAAATTATTGTAAAGAAAATGTGTAAATTATTTTTAAAAAAATACATGACTTTTATACTAATAACTCATTGTTAACACCTCCTCTAATATTAATATCTATACAAGATAAAATAAAAGGCAAATTAATAAATTTAGTCAAAAAGAAAAAAAATGAAAAATGTTGGGTACAAATGAGGCCTACCCGAAAACAACGCGCTCCCCCAAAGCGCGTGAATGATAAAGTCAAAATACACAAAAACAAATATCTTGGTCGTGCGGTTAAGTTAGTGCACTCGTGTAGCGGCCCAGTCGCTGGCGGTAATGCGTGTTTCCACTCTCAATAACTGTAGGTAGGGTCAAGAAGCCAGACAAATAAAGAAGCATAGAAAACTGAAACCTAAATGTGGTCCCCACCTTCTTCTCCTCTGAGCTTTTGTACCCATCGCTATGTCTTCTCTCTTGTGTCTTGTGTGTAGTTTTCTCCGCATCTTCTCTCATCTCTCATTGCTCTCCGCTCTTCCTTCTGAAAAGCTTTTCACTTTTTGGTTGAACCACAAAGCATGTAGAAGAGAGAGCTCTGAAAGCAAAGTGTTTCTTTTTTTTCGTTCTCAAGCTCAATCTTTCCCTCTCCATTTTTGTCCCTTTCCCTTTGGTATCATATCTTCTCTTTGTGTGTGTGTTAAAGTTTGTGTCTTTTTCCGTCTCGTCTTACTCTCTTTAGAAAGTTTGAGGCTTTCACTGAAAAGGTTATTTGTGAAGTTCTCTTTCTTTTAACGCTGGGCGGTCTTCTGTTTGCAATTGAGCTTTGATTCTCTTTGTCTAGGGTGATCATTTCTGGGAACTTTCGTCCTGTGATTTGATTGGGGCTAATTGATCTTGAATGTAGCTGGATTGATTTTAGGTTTCCTTTTTCGGGTATTTGTTATGGTTGCTTAAAACCCTTGATTGGACCGTGAATAGGGTGGAATTTTGGTACTTTTCAACGTGAATATGTCTTGTTTGACTGATAATATTCAACTTTAGATGGCATTTCCCACTTTATCGTATAAAAGTTGTACTTGCTCTATGAATAAATGATTTGACTTTTGCCTAATTCTTTTGGAATAGGATAGCTTTCTGGATCAAGCTATAAGTTACTTTCAAAGGATAACTATGCTGCTGGGTGTTATCCCATGCGAAGGGTGCCCTCTAGAATTTCCCTTCTGCTTTGTAAAGTGGTTCTTTATTTGGAATCTTCAAGAGACCATAATTTATTGATTATTTTCTGATGATTCTTTTTATGAAGGTACGATCCTGTGAGCAGTCAGTAGTTTGATGCCGTGATTGAAGGTATAGTTAATTAGTAGTTGTGGTGGAAATGGATCAAAGTGGGGGAGAGGGCTGGAGGAGATTGGTGCAAAAGATGCTCCCTCCAGGAGCTTCTATCCCTGAGAATGAGGCTGAACTTGATTATTCTATAGCTTTGGAGTACGAGGGCCCACCAGTGTCCTATGAAGTCCCCAAAGTTGAACCCCTGGATGTAAATTCAGACGCAATCCCAATGGCCGAGCCTCTTTCAGAATCGCACAGATCAGTTGCAAGTTTTGGTCTTCATACTGCAGAGCCAATTCCCTTACCAGTGTCTCGCGTTCCCGGTTTGACAAGGGCACTAACTCAAAGTCCTAGAGGATCTGCAAGCTCGGAATCAGTTGTTTCTGTATTGCAAAACCCTGATTTTTCTTCAGCCTCAGCTTCAGCTTCTCCTGGTTCGGTCCACAATCCTCCTAATAATCATTCAAACCCACTGGGCAATGAAGTAAAGAGAGTTTCAGTTGTGACATTTAATACTGTTGATGGATCGTACAAGAAAGATGTTGAAATGCAGAAGCCAGTTTATCCGGAGTATGTTGGGGTTTCGAAAGAAAAGAAGAAGAAAAGGAGTAGACTTTGTTACAGGTGTGGAAAAGGGAAGTGGGAAACCAAGGAGTCGTGCTTAGTTTGTGATGCCAAGTATTGTAGCAATTGTGTTCTTAGAGCAATGGGATCGATGCCTGAAGGCCGCAAGTGTGTTACATGCATTAGACAACCCATAGATGAATCAAAGCGGTCAAAGTTGGGAAGCCATTCAAGAGTTTTATCTCGCTTGCTCAGTCCTTTGGAAGTTAAGCAAATTATGAAAGCAGAGAAGGAATGCTCTGCTAATCAGCTTCGACCAGAGCAACTAATTGTGAATGGATTCCCTCTGAGGCCAGAAGAAATGGCAGAATTGCTTGGATGTCCATTGGCTCCTGGGAAGTTGAAGCCTGGCAGATATTGGTATGATAAAGAGTCTGGACTTTGGGGAAAGGTGAGTGGGTTTTCAACATGAGCATTCAGATAAATTTGTTTAGGACTTGGAGTTGTGTTAATTGGAGAGTTGTAGAAAGTTCTTTTAACATACTAACTTGCTGGCTTACAGGAGGGAGAAAAACCAGACAGAATCATTAGTTCAAACTTGAATTTCACTGGGAAATTGAGCCCTGATGCAAGCAATGGGAACACTGAAGTTTATATGAATGGCCGAGAGATTACTAAACTCGAACTCAGGGTATTAAAAGTAAGTACTTACTATTTTCTTATTTTTGTTCTCATGCAAGTAGCTAGGTTGAATTATTTCAACATGAGCGTGACAGCGGCAGTTACGTTGGTCAACAATCCCCTTCTGTTCAATGGATTAACAGAGTCTGTAAAGCATTAAAGGCCTGTAATTGAGTTTCTGTGGTTGATTTATCTGTAATCCTCATACTCTATGGAGATACTCTTGAATTTGGTAAAAGAAATCTGTAATCGTCATCCCGTTTGTTTCATGAAAACACTGATAACAAGGAGCTCATAATTTTCCTTCAACCAAGAGTGTCAATTATTCAACGAAGCCTGTTATTGGGCCTATCAGGTCTGTCTTGTCCTGAACAAAGTAGGGTGTTCTTAGTTAGCTCAATGTACACATCAAGATTGGATTCAAGCACAAGCCCCTGTATCTACAAAAATCCGTTAATTTCCCTTGTTTGTTAGTCAGCTAGTAGTTTGTGGTGTGATCTTCAATCACACGCACTCACTTTACCTATGGTGCATCCATCAACCTTTAAGTAGCAACTATCCTCCAACATTGATTGTTAATGGACTATAGTTAATTACATAAACCTTCATTTTTTCTGATTAGTTCCAATATGGCTGCTCTCTCATAATTCTCATATAGCTTACATTTTATTATGGTCTGCATGATAGTTTGTTGAGTTTGACCTACTTTATGAGTGCTTATGCTTATTTTTTTATCATTTTGTTCTTATATTGTCGAGCTTCCTGATTAGTAATTAATAGGCAAGTTTAGTTTTCATTTACAAGATATTTGATGCATTTTTCTTGGCTTCAATAAGTAAAAAGTAGATATAACACTTCACAAAGGATCTGTCCAACTTCTATGAGCAATTATCTTTTTCTTGCTTCAAAAGCTTTATCATTACCAAGAATTCATAGGGAGAATTCATAGGGACATATTATCCAGTGTTTGATCATCTGTCTCCATGGAGACAGTATCCAAACTTTTGATTATCTGTGTGTTTGCATGTGCACACTGTTCACATCCTCGTCTTTTTGTGTCCATGTTTAGGAAGATGCTGGCACTCTCACCTGTTGTTCTTATAGTATCTGCTTTGTTGTACTTATTTATATGGATGAATGTGCAACATTATGCCTACTTTGATGTTACTCGCTATCCATGTTTGGTGAAAGTATAGATCAAGCCGTTTTTGAAATAGTTCATCAAGCATTGGATTCATGGGGCCCCTTAGTAAATAATGCGAGGCTTAGATATTTATGTACCTTCCAAATCAATTGTTAGCTGTAAACTGAGTTTATTTTCTAGATCATCATCCTTTTGTAGAATGTTATCAATTTTTCTTGGTGCTCTATCTGTCATCTCCACTCTGTTTATGGCCTATGAACCCACTAACCTGATTTTGGATGTTCTCAGCTAGCAAGAGTGCAGTGTCCACGTGATACTCATTTTTGGGTTTATGATGATGGCCGTTATGAAGAGGAAGGTCAAAATAATATCAGGGGAAACATTTGGGAGAAGGTATATATTTGAAACTTTACTGCCAACAATTTGAGAGCTGCTACAAATTATTGATCTTGAATAAAAACATTCTGGATTTGATTTTTGCTAGACAGGCATTAACACGGTTTGTCTGTGCATTATTCTCACTACCTGTGCCACCTGGTCAACCTAATTTATTGAGAGATGAAGCTAGCAATTATACTACAGTTCCAAACTACCTAGAGCAGAAAAAAGCACAAAAACTCCTTTTGCTTGGTCCTCAAGGCTCTGGAACCAGCACTATCTTCAAGCAGGTTTGTCCACTCATTTCAGTGTTCTTATTTGGAAAGTTTTTAATGCAGGTAATCCTCTAAATATAGAGCTTCCAACTTTAATTATAATCCATCTTTGATACTTTTGTTTTTGTTTGGTATGTTTTTGTGTTGAAGAAAGAAGTTAAATAGGCTGGAGTGTGATTTTATTTTTCCACAGGAATATATACTCTTTTACTTATTATTACTTTGTATGGACCTGGTAAAAAATCCTTGATGCCATATGTCTAGAATGCTATGGTGAATCAATGCTGCAGAATCCTCTTAAATCCATATGTTTTTTGTCAAGATAACTCGGCGAGTGCTTGATATCAGTGATATCCTACTGTTGCTTTAGTATGGTAGCTGGACAACATATAATAATATGTCAAACCACAGTTATGCCAAACCTTGCTATGTATTTAGATTAGTGAGGGTATTGGGGTTCTGGTGCATATGAGTCGCTACATTGTTGTCTTTGGGGAAGATAACTCTGTGCTCTAGAACATCATCTTCGTATGTGATTGCAACTTATGATGTTAGGCTTTTGTGCATGGATGATCATTTAAGTTCTTTTGTCAGATTTCTTAATTGAATAAAGATTCAGCATTCATGTAGTAATCTCAGCAAGCACTCTAGAGGTGGATGGTCTAACTGCTGCAGAGAATTATAGAGAACGCTTTAAGTTTGTGTGGATTGAATATAACTTTTGCTATATTCAAACCACCCAAACTTTTTGTGTGAACATTTGAATCTTTTTATTCTATTTCTTCTCTTTGAGTCCTCTCGTTCTCTCTTTATACCACCAGTTTGGTTTGTCCTCATTGTCTTGGGTCATTTGCTGAATGCAACAATTTCATGTACGTCTCTGTTGTTATGCAACTATATTCAATTCATGCCAATTTGGCTTTAACCAATTGTGACAGAGGAATCGTATCAATCAGATGCCAGCAACTTGACTCCATAATCCATATGTTGGGTATAAAATTTTAGGTTAACCTGAACTACATCAATATAAAGGGTATGGGCGGCTCTTCTAGCACTTCAAGCAGTCATCGGGAGAACTCTTAAAGTACATGAAAAGAAAATTTTCATCAGTTCTCCAATACATTAATGGGGCATGATGCTTTTGGTTTATTGTTGTTGGATTGGCAATTTTTGATAAAGGAATGGACAAGAGAAATTGAGTCATTATAAATTCATTATGCTTCCTGTAGTGGGAAATTTGCTGTCATTTGCTCAAGAATTATTAGTTTTTATGTTCAAAAGCACAGATTCCATCTCATTAAAAAGTTCTTGTACTTGACTCAACAGTCCAAATTTCTGTATGGGAACAATTTTACGGTAGAAGAACTGCAGGATATTAAGTTGATGATTCAGAGCAACATGTATAGATATCTCAGTATATTGCTGGATGGAAGGGAACGTTTTGAGGAGGAGGCAATGTCTAGAATCAAAGAACTGGATTCTCAAGATCACAAGTCTGAAGCAGGTAATAATAGTAATACATATTTAAATAGGGTTATTTGACATAGTTCTTTTGTGGTCTCCTATTATTTGTTCTTGCCGGTTTGGTATGATTTATTGTATTTGCTTGTTCTGAAGTGCTTCATTGAGGGCATCTAGGCCACCTCTTGTTTGTCAAGTTTAAAGTCTGTAGTATGTTATGGAATAGTGTAGACTTGGTAACATATTGGGTCTCCAAGTCACAGTTTTGATTCCAACTTTGCTTCAGGTGGCGAGGTTGATTCTGTTGAAACTAATCTATGTGTCTACTCCATCAACCCAAGGTTGAAGCATTTCTCAGACTGGCTGCTGGACATTATAGCCACTGGAGATTTGGATGCATTTTTCCCTGCAGCAACGCGCGAATATGCTCCATTAGTTGAGGAGGTGTGGAAAGATCCTGCCATACAGGAAACTTATAAAAGGAAAGATGAGCTTCATTTCCTTCCTGATGTTACAGAGTATTTCTTAGGCCGGGTATTTCATCACCTTCCTAGTTACTCATAGCAACTTGACATTTGCTTCCTTAAGTTTGTTTACTGTTGTAATTTCTCATAATTACCACTTTCTTATCAACAAATAATTATAGTTTGTCCCACACTGGATTTGCTTTTGTGTCTGGGTTGATAAGCTTATGAGCACTTTTGATGTTGAATGACTAATTAGGATGATATTTTTTCAGGCTGTAGAGATCTCAAGCAATGAGTATGAACCTTCAGAGCGTGATATTCTTTACGCGGAAGGTGTAACCCAAGGAAATGGTTTGGCTTTCATAGAATTCTCACTTGATGATCGCAGTCCAATGTCTGAGACTTACATAGATAATGTTGAAGGCCTACCACCCCCTCTAACCAGGTAATTTTTTTTCCTTCTTTATAGGAAGATGGAATTCTTGTCTGATGTCTATAAACAAACAAGCTTGTCAGCTCTTTTTCAGAGCTTGATTAGTCCTTTGTGATATAAAAAGCGACATGAGTTTGACTAGTCCTTTATTGAGTTATTTGCTATAAATCCCTTGAAATCATGAATTGAAATCAGTTTGACTTTTGTTTGGTCATCAGGTACCAACTTATCAGAGTAAATGCCAAGGGTATGAATGATGGGTGTAAATGGGTGGAAATGTTTGAAGACGTGAGAGTTGTAGTATTCTGTGTAGCACTTAGTGACTATGATCGAGTGTGGCTTTCACCTGAGAATAGCAGCAGTGGTTCATTACTGGAAAACAAGATGATGCAATCCAAGGATCTGTTCGGTGCAATGATTAGACACCCTTGCTTTAAAGATACGCCTTTTGTCTTGATACTTAACAAGTATGATCTCTTTGAAGAGAAGATCAGTAAGGTGCCTCTTAGTACTTGTGAATGGTTCAGTGAGTTCAGTCCTGTGCGTCCTCACCAGAACAGTCAATCGCTTGCACACCAGGCTTACTTCTATGTCGCAAAGAAGTTCAAAGATCTCTATGCTTCCCTTACAGGTCGCAAACTCTTTGTATGGCAAGCAAGGGCCAGGGACCGAGCGACCATCCATGAAGCATTCAAGTACATAAGAGAGGTTGTCAAATGGGATGAGGAGAAAGAAGATCCTTATTATGGTGGGGTTGAGGATTACAGTACAACCGATGTCAGCTCCTTTCCATTTGTGAGGCAAGAGTGATTCACTTCCATCTTATAATAGGTGAGTCGAAATGTACACACACCCGAAAATAAAAAAGAAAAGAAAGAAGACGAATGATCACCTCTTCTCTAAGCTTGCTTTTTATAGTCCTTTCTTTTTCCTTTCATTTTTCACCATTATCAATTTTAGTGCAATATTGATGAATCCTTTGCCCTATGTAAAATTAATTGTGATGGAAATGTTTTTAATGTAAAATTGTTCTGAGAGTTATGTCAGCAGAGATACAAATGCTGTTAAGGTTCATATACTCCCTTGTAAATTATACAACGTCACACGACGTCTCTGGGAACAAGAAATTTCTCAAGTCTTATCTCTCAGTCATGCGAAATCTACATTCATTGCGATGCATCTTCAAACAAAACCGGTCCACTTAACGCAATCAGGACCTTACTAATAAATTAGTTGCTCCCTTTAGAACACTAAAAACATAGAAATGTTAAATAATCCAGTACCTTGGACATTTGATTCAGAACAGAAAGTGTATAAGAAACCAATGTTCTAGCAGACAACCAAGTCATACTGTCCTAAAAGCTAAGCAGGCGATTATGAGAAACAAAATGCAGTTCCACCCACATAAGTGGATCACATTCCATGTTACCCGAGAAAAATCCCAATGGCAATAAAATAACAAACACCCTAATGACGGACCGCTGCTCCAAGTAGAATTCAGAAATTGAACGGTACACAAGGTGCTCCTTTTAGAAAATAATTTCATTCAAAATGATTGGCCCTAACACCCACCCAAATTATCTATGCTTGATTCTCCATTTTGCAGCGTCTGAAAAGTCTCGACTTTGGGTAAAGAAATTGTTACAACTGGGCAAGATCAGATCAGAAGGGGAGAGGGGAGAGAAAATCAAGCTGCAACGAGATCAGGAGTCTCAGCTTCAATGGATATCAAGGCAGTATGTACTTTATCCAACCAACCGTCCAGTCGATCACGCAAAGATTTGATTTGAGGAATTCCCAGAACTCTTGGCTGCACCCAGGACACATATACCGTTCCCTCAACTTGATCAATTATACCCTCTATAAGATGGACCTGCAGTAAAACATAAGAGTTCACACTGGTAAGACAGCATCATCTCAGTGATGCAAATTAGGTAGGAAAAAAGAAAGCCACCAGCCTAAAACAAATCACAGACGTGCTATTTTGCTTTTATATTCCTAGACTGTGCCATAACCAGAACCGAGGCTTAAAGTGGGTATATAATGTATTCACCATCCAGGTAAATCCACGAGAATACACGCAACCCATCAACCTGGGCAGCTGTCTATTTAGGTCAAACGGAAAACTCAGCCTCCACAATAACAGTAGGATTTTCCCCAAAAAAATGCAGCTTGAACCACTACAGCAATGAGAAACTATAGGTGAATCCAGCAGAGTTGAACTGTTTTTTTTATTACTATTATTTTTCTTGTTAATATTGTCCTAATACAGAAATGAGAAACAAATAAAAAAAAGTGGCCCCGTAAATCACAATCGGGTAACACCATAATGTCTCTCATCTTCAGGTATCAGTTTCATCTCTTACATAATTGGCGGATTTTACCTTTACCATCAGAATTAGGTTAAGTACTTACAGAGAGACTCTTCATAAGCAGATGTTCCACATCCTCAATGGAAAGTTTTGTCCGCTCAGCAATAACATTTAGTGGAATAGTTCGATCTTCCGAAGGACGGCTGCATGCCCAAGAACAAGTGAAGTTTGTAAACAACTTTGATACTGCCCATATATATCAAATGTAGAAGTGTATCAGAACATCATTTATACCTGAAGATAATTTCCATCAGGCAGAGGATGTTGATCTTCTCTAATAGCTTCTGCTCATTCTCAACTAATGCTGGTTGAGCCCTCAGGGCATTATTGTGTACACGGCATAATTCTTGATAGCGAACTAAATCACCAGCATTAAATGCCTGAAGAATATAGTAGAGCCACTCAACCTGAGTCCCCAGAAGACTCTTTATCTGTGAATGATATTTCACGGTCAATTTTTGACAAAAGTAACTCCAGAATAAGTCATTTGAAAACAATCATAAATGAAATATCAGGACCCAAATTTAATCCACCCTCATAAAATGCTCTTGAACAAAAGAATTCAAGTGATACAAATTTAACGCAAGGGAAGGAAAATAATATGCATCATTTTATCCGCTTGCTCAACAATCAGCACTTATGTAGTTATAAAATAAAAGTCTTTTATACTGTCCATTACATGTAAAATTAAACAATTTTTCCAGACGAGACACATCTTTCAGTCATTGCCATCCCATCCAGATACAACCCGTATCATTACCCATATCTTGTATCTTTCAAAACTGCATTCCACTTTGTACTGACTTCCTAAACATCCAATCCCAGACACATGAATAGAAAGCACCTCATAGCAGGAAAGCCACTAGAATTGCATAGATCTAGTTTACACAAATGCTAAATCTGATATGTAGGCATTGAAGCTAAAAAAGGAAAAGAATTTTCATGAATAAATGGTTAACAGAGACAAATGTGATAGCTCTTACATTCAATTATCATAGATATATGCAGTTCGGATGTCCTCAACAAAACTTGTGGGAGGGCAAAGAATTAAGAAAGAAGGTGTTCTTACAATTGGATGAGCAAGCAGTTCACCAAAGTTGTAGATATTCTCCCCCAAAAGTGCAGAAAGAGATAGGTCAAATGCCAAATCCTGAAATACACAATTGAAAGGATATGCCAAATTCAAGTAATTACATAATATCAATAATTCAAACATCGAACATGAATGCTTGCAGGGAAATAAATGCATATGATCATAGTAATTTCTTTATATTCACAAACAACATTTAAACTCTGGAAACAAGAGATTACCAACAGGCACTCTAACCTAACAAAGAAATATTAAACCTCCAAATCTAGCTATTCGGTGATACAGAAGTTCTTTCTATGTAAGGTTTGACCTTGTCATCTTAAGATTCCGATAGATTCAGCAGCAAAATCCTGTACTAGATGTATCTCAAAACAAATAGCACTACAACATGCAAACAAAAGTGCAAACACTTGTGCTCCTTCAGGCTTAAACTATATTCCATTAATAATTTGGTTGCAGATGAAAAAAGAAATATCTCAGTAAAGTAATTCAATATTTTACTTTTGCAGGCAATAAGATGCTCCAATTATGGGGAAAAAGAAGTCCAGGACTGATTACAATATAAAACTAGCATCAGACAATGCCTTCCTACATTGATATTCCTACATGCAACCTGACAAACCATTCATCATGAATGATACCACAAATAGAATTAGACTAGTACATACCAGCTTAAATGAATCTGAAAGGGACTCCACTGATGTGTATGCAAGATATAGAAGAGCACTTTTGTAGAACTCAGCAAACTCCTGACGATACTTATGGTACTGAGAAGAAACCCAATAATAACTTGCATAAACAGATGGATCTATGTCAGTCATACTGTCCAGAGAACTCTTTCCATCTTCTAGAAGTTTCTTGCACTCTTTTTGGTCCCCTTGCTCAAGCTTGAACAAGGCTATTTGCATCTTAATATAAAGAATTGGCTCTTCAATCCGTTGCTGTCTTGTTGCTTGAAGTTTTTCAATGACCCCTTCCAGATAGCTGATCGCTGCTTCTTTCTCTGCATACTGCCTAGAAACTATCACAGCAAAGTGTGCAAGCTTGAGAAGGTTGATCTTGGTCTCAAAGTCGGTGATAAAATTGTGATATAACTGTATCAGAGCATCACCAGCCTGCATAAAATAAACGTGAAAAGTCAAATTTTAAGTATTACTGTAACTAGATTGGAGAAGTGACAGAAACTGTAATAAAAAGCGCAATATCTACTTCCTAGAGCTTCCCGTGTTGAGAAATAAGCATGAAAAAACAATCTTCAATGCTTCCACATCCAGAAATATACAAAATCAGGAGATTGATACAAGGAGCAAAGTGAATCAGAGAAAAAGAGTAAAGACATAATCATAGAAGTATGTTAAATCAACACCTTCCCTTTCTCTTCTTCTTTCCGGTTTACCTGTGTGACAAGCTCACCCTTTAGATCTTGTCATTCAATCTTTAATTCTGAGCAGTGAATAACATGCTCTAACACCCATATTACCCAACGAAAAGAAAAGAAAAGAAAAGAAAGAAGAAGAAGCAGAGGCAGAGCTATTAGCCAAGCAAGTAAATCTATTTCCAGTGCTGCAACCACCAAGTTAATCTCTCTTTCTTAGAACAGCTCCAAATTACCAAAAACTGATTCGCTTAAGACATAAATGACTACTTATCAAGCTTATCCAAAGCCATCTATTCTCAATCCTTTCGATGAATAACAACAATACCATTAATCTACATAACAAGTCTCCAATTTCACCAAAACTATCAAAACCCTTACTGTCCAACATAAACCCTAATTCTTGAACAAAGACACCAAATTCCGAAACTCCAGAAGCTCAAAACTCGAAATCACAAAAAAAAAGCAGCAATTACATAACCGACCTCTGTAGGAGATCTATCAAACCTAAATCGCGAAGAAATAAAAGAGGCAGGGAGATATTTGGACCTGACAGACAGCGAGAGCAACGAACTGCTCAAGCTTGAGAGTGAGCTGGTGCCAGAGCTTCTTCTGGTAGAGATCTGCGAGGGTGTTGTACCAGTCAGCCAGCTCCGGATTGGCATTTCGCAGGGACTCCAGGTACTGAAGAGCGGCCATGTTGCGGAGGAGAGAGGTTCGCGAGCGTTAAGAGGCTCTTGAGAAGTCCCTTAAATTAAATCAGAACAACCCACCATCTTTTTGTCTTGGGCTCAAAGAAAAGAATATTAGAATTACTATTACTACTAATTGTAAACAAGACGACGGTTAAGAAGGAAAATGTTAAATTGGTATTAATCCTAATTATAATCCCCTTGTAACTTTGGTTTCAAATATTTAGAATAAGAGCTATATTTATCAATATTTTAAAAATCGACAAATAATATAAAAATTTTAACTGATATTAGATCATTATAAAATCGATTGAAGATTGAATAAATTATAAAATTTTAAAAATGATTAAAATTTTTCCTTATTTATTTAAAAATTAAAATTTAATTAAAATATATATTGTAA
Organism: Erythroxylum guanchezii; assembly: GCA_025629825.1. Lineage (NCBI taxonomy): Eukaryota > Viridiplantae > Streptophyta > Magnoliopsida > Malpighiales > Erythroxylaceae > Erythroxylum > Erythroxylum guanchezii. Next base: position 16,193,895 of record JAOTAX010000001.1, read on the forward strand.
AATAAAAATTAATTAATTTATAAAATTTGATTAGTTTAAAAAAATTGATCATATTGATTACTTTTTAACAAAAATATTAAACTAAATTAAACCGTAAAATAAAAACTTAATTAAAAAATTGACTAGTTTAAAATTTTTCAATATTAAATTAGTAAAATTGATTTAATTTTTAAAATATTAATATTTATAGACTTACCACTGGTAGAATCAATTCGCCTTTTAAAAAACATTGATATTTATGGACTTAATTACTTTTTATTCGTACTAAATGTATTAAAATATCTTATAAATATCTTTATTTTAATGTCACAATTAGCCTGATGTAGGAAATATTATTCTTATATGTATTATTCTTACTTAATGGTGAGAATACCTTAAAATTATCTCTAAAACTTAATTTATTTAATTTCTTAATTTGAACTAATAAATGAGTTTTTTAATATATTTACAAGTTTATTAAGTAGTTTATAAATATATAATTATAGATTATTATTATTATTATTATTATTATTATTATTATTATTATTATTATTATTATTATATATTTTAAAAAAGTTAACTCACACTTAATAAATAATTTTTTAATTATCAAAATGAAATGCCTTTTAAAATTGATTATTAATTTGTGGTTTAATTGTTAAGATTGTCGTTTTTCGTAACTTCATCTTACATAGGAGTTTAATAATTTAACCCTCCGCA
>JAOTAX010000001.1:16202168-16227447 GCA_025629825.1 Erythroxylum guanchezii
ATGACTTGTAGAACATGCAACGCGATAGAGTGTAGATATTCATTCAGCTCAAGCACCACATCACATGGCTAGGATTTTTGAATGGATATTAATATCAGATAGAGATAACTCAGTCCAAAAATATACAGACAAAAGTTAAACAAGAGACAATTAATATGCAATATCAATATGATCAATCACAAATGGAAAGAACAAAAAGAAAAAACATAACAACCTAAACTCTAGTCAAACCCTCATTTTGAGAAGCTTTGATAGAGAAAGACACAGGAAAGGACACGAATGATAACCTCCTCAACTGCCCTGACGTACCAACGTAGATCCATCTTATGATTTCGAAGATTGAAAATTGGATCCATAACGAGCTACATACCAATAAGCATAGATCCCCGCGCTGTTGGAGTTAGAAAGTTTCTTCGACTCCATGATCCATAGTCCAAAGCGTATCGTAAAATAATTCATCTGAACATTTAATTTAATAATGCCAAACCAACCAGTACCGTACGGAATGACTAGTTAGTAACACCCAATACTTATGCAAACATCAGAAATTCAATATGTTAAGAGTTTGAGGTCAAATAAATTAAAAAACAAACTATATATGAAATAACAAAATTATATTACCAAGTGAGTTGCTGAATTTCAATTTATTAAATTATGTATTAACAATACGTAATTTATAAATTATTAAATATAATCAGTGATTTAATTGAATAATATTGGTTAAGATGTTAAAAAATAAAAATAAAAACAAAATTATAATAATACTATGTTAATCTTTTAATTTGAATGCTGTGTAATTTTACAGTGTCTTGTAATTTTGGAGTTAGGCTACATGTTGATCTTGTAGTAGTTTAAATATCAATGGATCAAAAGATGAGAATAACATAAAAATATTAGAAGTGATAATATCAAAACAATGACTATTATCGTTTTTTCCAATTAAAATATGCAATGTTTTAAAAATGATTGAACTGATTTTATTGTAAAAATTTTGAATTGACTAATTATTTTTTTCCAATTTTTAGTTTTTCAGTTTAACAATTTTTATTTGGTTGAGTCGGTCATACTAGGCCTAAGCTCAGAGTCGAAACGGCGCATGGATCGATCGGCCCATTTCTTGATGTTGACCTAATCCCTGTAGGTATTAGCTATATAAATTCATTACCTCATCATGAGAAATGTACGACTCTCGAGAACTCGAGTGTTCTTTATTCACTAGCCACCAAAATTCTCACAAAAGACTAATTTGAGCGTCGGAGGGGCCTACCGGCAGTCAACCCCCGGTGCGCCTTATTGTTTTGCAGGTGTTTCCGTGCCAAAGTCAACCAATCCCATGAATTCTAGAAATAGTGCCCAGCTCCATCAAAATCAGACAGAACCACTATTGTTAAAAAATTATCATTTTATTAATTAATTAACAAAATTTTGTAAACGAATCAGTTTTTATAAATTAAAATAAACCAATTAATATTCTATTTTTAATTAAAATTTAAATTTCTCAGCAAGTAAGGATAATTTTTTAATTATTTAACTTTATTAAATCTTTAATCAATTTTATATTAAAAATTTAAATTTATTATCTTATTAATTTAACCTTAGTAACCTTAGATCCGTTTCGAAAACATTACTAAAACAGCCAAATGTCTGAATCTTGAGAATTACAAGAATGTGTCAGGAAAGGTGGTATCCCATCGCATCAAGCTTGCTTAGCCCGGGGTACAGGTACAACTACTAGGGCGATTAGTTTAAGAATTTAATAAATTAACTACTAAAATGCACTTGAAAAACGCAACCCAACCGAACAGACGTGCCAACTTTTTCTTTCGCTCTAAATTGTGCGATTCTTGAGCCCACATTTCGGAGATCTGAAGAAAGGAAGCAGAAAATGAGTCGCTACCACAACGATCCTAACCCCTTCGATGAAGATGAAGTTAATCCTTTCTCGGTATTCCCTCAGATCTGCTTCTATTTTTAGATGCTGCATTCAAGTTTAGCGGTTGCCATGTTCCTTAGGGGAGGGAGTAGGATAGGTATTTGGTTTATTCATCTGGATCTGCACATTGTGGATTTTCGTGTTTGTTAGTTGGTAAACTAAATAATCTATTCTAATTGAGAATTATAGATTGAGTGATTTTGCAGTAAAAAGGAATTTAAAAAGATAAACTAAGTTTTATTGAGTTAAAAGTTTTATTGAGTTAAGTAATTCAAATATCCAATGGATAAAATAGTCCTCGTATTCGTACTGATGTTGAGTTATTGAAGACTTTGGCTTCTAGTAGTGAAGTAAGAGTAATGCTACGACTCTGGACCTGAATTCGAACAATTTTAACTGTTATGGCTGCTTTGTACACCTAACCGGAAGAACTCCAATCTTGAATACCAGACGAGTGTGTTAACGTCCTGATTCGTTGTTTCTGTAAACTTCTTACAATACGTGTTCCTAGACGAAATTCTTGCTTTAAGATGCCAGACACTAGTATTTTGCTGTTTTCTTATTGCAGATTATTTCTGTTTGCACTCAATCTTGTCTAAATTTTGATAATTTGAAAATTAAATGGGGAATTAATGAAAAAGAGGAAGTAAGTTAGCACTTTGGCACTTGATTGGTATGTGCTTCGCACACAAGGAGCTGTTAAGTCGGTGTGCTTGCTTGATAAGTCAACTTGTGCATGCATTTCGAACTCTTACCAGGTGCACAAGGCTGTTAAAAGTCGTGCACAATGAAACTTTTATGGAAGAATATGTACCTTACAAATTTACAGAAGTGATGCCCAAGTCTTTCAGAAAACTTGAAATTTGGCGCCAGCACTTGGCACATGCATTTCAAGGCACATGATTTAGTTTGGGCGCACACAAGGAGTAGTTGAGGAGGAAAGGACTTAAAGGGCTGGCGTAGACTCCAGGAAGCTGACAAGGTCGGTCCTCATGCTGTGATAGCCAAAGTAACTGGAGAAGACTTTTTTGAAGGTATCTGGTATCAGCATACAATGTCTGATAAAGCAAAGATGAACACACACAAGGATATTGTCATCAAGTTGGATTTGGCTCCAGACGGAGAGTTTATCTGAGACTAGTGCTGGTTATGAGATGTACATGTGAAATAAAATTCCAGGCTGTCAAAAAGTGTTCACCAGAAGTAACTTGGGCAGCAATTGTGAAACGTGAGTGTGCAGGCAAGAAAGCAGAACATTTGAACTCATAAAAGCAAGCACAAAAGGGTGTAGAGAAAAAAACTTGGAAAAGAGGAAAACATGGAATTGAGAATGTGGCGTGTAACTAGATACCCAGAAACCAACATGGACATGGTGAAGAGTGGGACACCGCTTAACAAGTAGGACACCACTATCGTTAAGCTATCTTTCTCAAAAACTACTAATTGAGTTGCTATGTTAAATAACAGTCTCTTCAGTTGTATATGAATAGGAGTTATAACAATTAGTTAGAAACCTAAACACAAAAATAATTTGACATGGGCTTATATTCTTGTTTTTACCACTTAGGCCTGTTTTTCTCTTTTCTTTTTTCTTATTAATTCAAATCCCAGTTGTATCTTAATTTGCCTTTGATTTGCGCTCTTTATGTGCCTGCAAGAGGTAGAACCCTTCTTAAGGAGTTCTCCTTTTGAAATTGTTTGTAACAACTTCAAATCTTAATTGAAGCCCCTGCTGCTTTATAATGATCGAAAAATAAAAAAAGTGATTTAGTTGCAGTTGGTGTGATGACTTAGTTGTACTCATGACAGAATGGCTCTTCAGCTCCTGGATCAAGGGCACGCAAGCCTCCCCTGGGATCCCAGCCTTTTGGGTTTGGACACAATGATGCAACTGTGGACATTCCACTTGATACGATGAATGTAATGACGTTTAAAAAGTCTATTTGTTTTTCCTTGTGTAGATCAGCTTAGGCTATATTTTACCTGATGCATCATGCAGGATTCGAAGAAAAAGGAGAGAGAGCTTGCTAATTGGGAAGCGGAGCTTAAAAGAAAGGAACAGGTTAGTCTGGACTTGTATGATATAAATGCATTTTGTTATTGGATTGTGGTTTTTGAAAATAGGATCTCTTTGCCTTCTGTGGAGCATAAATTTTGGATATGTTCCTACGACAACATTTGACTAATTATTTGATGATGGCTTGTGACACATGTATTGGGAATAATAATTATTGGCTTTGTTATGTATAGGAAATCAAAAGGAGAGAAGATGCTGTTTCTAAAGGTTAGAATCGAGATGGCAACCCACAGCATTTTGTACCTTAGACTTGTTTATAAGTGGTTTTACATTCTGAATCTGTAACTAACTGTTTTACTTCCAATTTCACAGCTGGTGTCCCTGTAGATGATAGAAATTGGCCTCCTTTCTTTCCTTTAATCCATCATGATATAGCAAATGAAATACCTATTCATGCCCAGAAGCTACAATATTTGGCTTTTGCCAGTTGGCTAGGTACTGGAGTTCTTCCTGTTCTTCTTTCAATCTAATCTACATGGCGTTTTTCTTTCTTTTGCATTTTAATTAATTGGAAATTATTATGCTGTCTGGTATGTGCAAATGCCAAAGGAGTCTCAGATGATACTGAATATTTGGCAGAGAAAACGACTGCTGCAACTTTGCAGGTCTAATAATGAGAGGGCCAACTATGGATATAGAAGTCCTCAAAGCTCTTGTTGCTGACTTCTGAGTTGGGATGTGCAGTCGGATTTTTTTGTTTACTTTCTTCTAAATGTAAATTTTTTTAAAAGAGAAAAAAGAAAATTCTCTAATTAGTATTTAAGGCATCGATCTATGTTTGTGTTGTAAGTACTGTGTCTGACAGAAAAGGTTATTAACAATGATACAGTTCTTATTAACTTAAATGCTAATACTTGGTGGCAAACGACTGATCTTCTTTCTGTGACACTTGCAGGTATAGTGTTCTGTCTTTCATATAATTTACTTGCTGTAATGGTCTGCTGGATTAAAGGTGGAGGTGAGTATTCTATTTCCAATTATAATAGTGTATTGGTCATAAGTTTTATGTTCAATGACAAAGGTTTATCATTATCTGAAAAAGCTGAGTACATGTAGGACCCAAGATATTTCTCCTATCAACAATATATGCTCTGCTTGGATGCCCTCTTTCATATGTGCTATGGTATAGGCCCCTATATCGAGCAATGAGGCAAGTATCATGACCCTGTTTCTTTCTATTTTATGACACAGAGCATTTGTTAAGCTCGCTTGATCTTGTCCAATTGCTTTTTTCATCTTGATAAAATTAATGCGAGTAAAGTCATGTGCTTGGTAGCTTCAGACATATGCTTTAAAGTTGTACAATGAATTCTCGTTTGAACTTGCAGGACAGATAGTGCATTAAAATTTGGCTGGTTTTTCTTGTTCTACATGGTGAGTTTGTTCATCTTCTGTCAATGGATGGTTCATTTACTTCCTCTTGTTGATCATTTTCTGGCAATTATTGATAAAATGCTCAAATGCAGCTTCATATTGCATTCTCTGTATTTGCTACAATTGCTCCACCTGTCGTTTTCCACGGGAAGTCCTTGGCGTAAGTGCATAGGGTCTCAATTTCAATTTGATACCACTGAGGACATTATGGGGAATTGATTGATTATTGTTATTCTCATGTAAAGTAAAATGCGGCAGCATGTTTCAGCTCTAATTTCCCATATTTTCGGCTGCAGGGGCATTCTTCCGGCAATTGATGTCATTTCTGATAGTGTGTTGGTTGGGGTAAGTTCTGCAGTGTTGTCATTTCCCCAAAGATTTGCTTTCTTTCTTAACAGCTTTAAGGAAACTACCTGACAACAGTTAGCAAATAGTGCCTATTAGTTCATTTTGTAATGTTTTTCTAGATATATCTGTTGTTTGCATCTAAGAGTTCTTTTCTTTATAATAATCTCAAATTACAATTGCTACTTCTGAATCGAGGTTTGTTTAGTTTACATATCATTGTAAGTGATTCTACAGAAGTGCATCCACTCCCTGAAGAAATTTAGTGCATTATTTTCCTTAGTAGAAATTCCTTTTAAATGCTTACTTTGACACCATTGGCATAAAGATCTTTTCTTGTTCATCAAATGTCGGACTAAGTATTTTTCTTCACACTTGCTGACTAATTGCAGACTTAGTACTTGTATATTTCCTACTTATGCAAAATGGTGGATTCTTAGTTCAGTTGATAACAATTGTAGAGACAAGTTAATGTGGTTTTCTGTGTTTATGGACATGTATTGAAAGAATAATTTTTTAAGGGTCCAAGAATGAGCTAAGATCTAGTATTGTTTTCGTTGGCTGATTTAGGTAAATCAAAATATAGAGAATGGAACATGAAAATATAACTGATCTTCTACTGAAGTATAGAACATGCCACTGAATAAATAATCAAGAACAAAAATACTAAGTTATGATAATTTATACGCAGTGAATCTAATGTCACATCATTTTATTATGCTCAATGTTATATTTTCATGTCTAACTAATACTCGTTTGTCATGACAAGAGAACATCACTGGATAAATGATTAAGAATAAAGATACCAATTGATACTACTTTGTATGCAGTCAATCTAATGATATCACTTGATTTTCTTCTAGTCAATGTGATTGATTTTCATGTCCAACTAAGGCTCGTTTGTCTTGCAGATTTTCTACTTTTTAGGTTTTGGCTTTTTTTGTTTGGAGTCACTTCTTAGCTTGTGGGTTCTTCAGGTGACTGCTAATGCTTCTTAATTTTTTTTATTTTTATGCTATTATCATTCGTGCGAATACCCAAAATCAATAAAGTCCAGGTTGATCGGATTTCAGGCTAGGCCTGGATTGGGGAGAGTCAGCCCGGCCCCATCTGAACCAGTTTGGACCAAAAAAACTTCGTTTTGTTTAATGGCTGAAGAATCATGTGGCCAAAACAACGTTGTTTTATTAAGTTTAACAAAATGACGTTCAGGTTTCGGGTCTGACTGGGTTCATTGCCATGTATAGGTATAGGGTGTGAACGTTTGCAATCATTACTATCTAAGGTGCCCCAAGATGTTAGATACTTTAATTGGAACAGAAAGGAAATACTAGGAGGAACTTTTTCACAAAATGATGAGTTTTCAACTTTGATGTAGACTATTTTTAGCTGTAAAATATTTATATGGTATCTATCCTCAAAATTCTGCTACTTGCATTGTCGAATTTGCTAGTTGATTTCACATGTTTCTAACTATCGCAGACCTCTGACTCGCGTGGTTTCTTTGGGTTGTGCAGAAAATTTATATGTACTTCAGAGGGCATAAATGAGATCCTGAATCAGATTTTGCCTTGGCCGTGCTACTTTCTTTGGGGTTTTAGTATATTCTTCACGTATCTTCCTTCCGTATATGCTTTCTCTCTTTTTCGTTTATGGTGATAAAATTAGTTCATGTACTGACGATAGTACTTTGGCTTTTTCTACCCAAATAATGTTCTGAGCTTGAAGACGACAAATATATATATATATGTATGTATATATGTTAATTCTTTCTGGATAGTTGGATCTGAAGATTGGTTCAACAGCAAGGCTCATCAAGCGGTTAAAAGTTAAAACTGTAAAGAAACACTTCTGTGATTTTATTTTAAGATTAGTTTATTATCTTGAAATTTTTACATTACAGAATTAGAATAAGCATATATTTTTACCCTAATACTCGCTCACTACAAGACTGCGTGATTTTATTTAATCTTTAAGTTGAACCTTTAAATTTTAATTTTTATCTAATTTTTAAAAATATTTTAAAAAAAGTTTAGCAATTTGCTACACAAACTTATGAACCCCAAAAATTTTGGCGGCCAAAGACCATATTATAAGGGAGCAAAAACATTTCAAGAGATAAAAAGGACGCCCACAAACTCGTACGATATCGGAGGCCACAGATTGAATTGGCAAGAAACAGGTCCCATACCTTCTTCTTTCACTCCACACCCCAAACCCCTCATCCTCATCTATACACTATCTGAATGCCACGTGCCCTTCTAAATATCCAAATTGCAACGAACAACCACCAAGCAAGTCCATGACTCTTCCTATCCCAAACTCATCAACAATTCCATCAATTAAAATAACTATCTATTCTAGCTCCACAGTAGCTTAAGAGAGATGGAGGGGGGAATTCGTAGTTAAATGACAACTTCGCCCATGATTCCTTGATTTAATACCCATCCAATCACGTCCATTTCTGCATTAATATTATCTCCAAGTTTGTCCAAACCAAGGGTAGTCACAGAAACCCATAAACAAGAAGCGTAAGGCGCAAAAGACAAAAGGAACAGGGAGTCACTTCTTGCCATACAGATTGCCATCGGTTTTTCTTCAACCCTTTCCTTTCCTTCTCTCTGATGGAAAGCCATCCACGCAACACTCTGTACTGAAACGAAAACAAATTGAACAAAAAGTTTTGTGCTTTGACAGCCTCCTCCTCTTCTTCTTCTTCTCAAAGCAATATCCCCCTCTGCTTCTGAGAAAGAATGGCTGCTACTGTTTGCACAGTCTACACGACCCAGTCCCTCAATTCAGCATGCTCTATCTCAACACCATCGAAGACCCACTTGGGCTTTACTCAGAAGCATGTAGTGCTCTTTAGCAGTAGTGGGAAGAAGACCAACAGGAGGTGTAGTAAAAGTGTCATAACATGCGCTGGAGATACTGTGGTGATTGGTCTAGCAGCAGACTCTGGGTGTGGTAAGAGTACCTTCATGAGGAGGTTGACAAGTGTTTTTGGCGGCGCGGCAGAGCCACCAAAAGGTGGCAACCCAGACTCAAACACACTCATAAGTGACACAACCACTGTCATCTGCTTGGATGATTATCACTCACTTGATAGGACTGGGAGGAAGGAAAAGGGTGTGACTGCTCTTGACCCAAGAGCTAACGACTTTGATCTCATGTATGAACAAGTTAAGGCTATTAAGGATGGAATTGCTGTTGAGAAGCCTATTTACAATCATGTTACTGGTCTTTTGGATCCTCCTGAGCTCATCAAGCCTCCTAAGATCCTTGTCATTGAAGGTCTGCATCCAATGTAAGTACAACATTTCATCTCTCTCTCTAGTCTCTACCATAGACGTGCTTGTGAAACCTTGAAATTATCTATGCACGTTTTCCTTTTCGTCTTGTTGTTTTAAACTTTCCTTTTCCTATTAAAGAAACAACACTTTTTCTCTTGTTTCAGTAAAATAATTATACTAAAGATTCCACGAACTTGATACTTTTCGTTTCTGCCGATAAAAGGATGTTAACTCTACAACATCAAATCTTATTTCTGTTTCTTTGCTGAAGCTGTTTTAGACATTGAGATTCTCAAATCTTTTTTAAGAGTTGATACTGACAGTTTCATGTACTATATGCTTGTTGACCCACGAATGTACATGGGTCATAGGAAATGTAAAAAGAGCTGCTCGATAGTTTGTGAAGTGGAAACGAAACAAGCAAAACGCTTATAGTAGACATTGTTAAAGCAAGCTCTACAGTAATGTTTTATGAATCCACTCATTCCACTGACCAAAACATGTAGGTTTGATGAGCGTGTAAGAAAACTGTTGGACTTTAGCATTTACTTGGACATCAGCAATGAAGTTAAGTTTGCATGGAAGATTCAGGTTTGCCCCTCCCGCAGATTTTATAGAAGTCTTTCATAGTGTTGTACTTTAGGTTTTGTGAACTAACCATCTCAACGAATAAATGCAGCGAGATATGGCAGAGCGAGGACACAGTCTTGAAAGCATTAAAGCTAGCATTGAAGCTCGCAAGCCAGATTTTGATGCTTATATCGGTATCATTCTAATAATCGCCTCTTCTTAAACTCTGAAGTGGATTGATATTAATAGCATTGTTTCTTCTAGATGAAGGGTTCCTTATTAACTTCATATGGATTCTTGTGTTGTTTATGACAATGGTGTGTGACATAGTTATGCTTCTTCATATATGACTTGGTTACAGATCCGCAAAAGCAATATGCTGATGCTGTTATAGAAGTTCTGCCAACCCAGCTCATTCCAGATGACAATGAGGGGAAGATCCTGCGAGTTAAGTTGATAATGAAAGAAGGGGTTCAGTTCTTTAGCCCTGTTTATCTGTTTGATGAAGGCTCTACCATCTCATGGATACCATGTGGAAGGAAGCTTACTTGTTCATACCCAGGCATCAAGTTCTACTACGGACCCGATTCTTACTATGGACATGAGGTATCTGCTTTAAAACTTCTGAACATGAATCTCTATTGATCTGCATTACAAGCCATGTGAAAAGTGTTTCGAGTTAATGCACTGAACAAGTCTGGACTTCCTCTTTTCTTGGCACCCCCAGGAAAAGTAAAACAAATTCTACTCAAAAGTTTTTATTTTCTTTCTTGTGTTTCAATCCCAGGTGTCTGTTTTAGAGATGGATGGACAGTTTGATAGATTAGATGAGCTGATCTATGTTGAAAGCCATTTGAGCAGCATCTCCACCAAATTCTATGGAGAAGTGACCCAACAAATGTTAAAGCATGCTGATTTCCCTGGAAGTAACAATGGAACAGGTCTCTTCCAAACAATCGTAGGATTGAAAATAAGGGATCTTTTTGAGCAAATTGTTGCCAGCAAGGTCAAGACCCCAGTAGAAGCCACAAAAGCCTAAAATATTAAACTGCCTTAATCGAAAGCCCCTTCCTTTCTTTTCTTAGGTAATCCCCTATAAGAATGAAATCTAGTACATGTTGAAATACTGTGGAGTATCTGTATAACGTAGAGAATGAAACCAAAGATGATATTGCAGTTGACAATTTTTATAAAAGAATCGATCTTCACCACCAAATTTCGATTCTTCTTACGCTATTACTACTACTTTTCTAGAACAACCCTCTCATAACATCCTTTGATTTCTTTTCTGACAGTTGCAAATTGTTTGTTGGAAAAAGAATGTTTGTTGGAAAAAGAATGATTTAAGCACGAGTCTTTAACTTGGCGTGCATGATTATGGATTTACTTGTACGCAAAAATGCCTCACGAGTGTTTTGATCTGCATGAAGCCAGAAAGAAAAACAATCATGAGTGTTTTGATCTGCTTGAAGCCAGAAAGAATAACAATCGTTTATACCGATTTTTCTAAGTTAAAACCGTCGTCGTCACTAGTACATCAGAAAAGTAAAATAAAAGAACATGAATTATTATAATTACCAACAAAATTAGTTGAGGAGTCGTAATAAAAAACTGGATAATGCATTCATCAGAACTAAAGATCATTAACTCCTCAAAATAATACAGAGAAAGCTAGCAAACAAACGGGATGCTTACAAGACAGTAAACACCCTTCATGGTAATAGGAATCTCCATCCATGGTTCATACTAGGAAATGGTTCCAGACATTTGGTAAGCACTAGAAACACTATATGTACAAACTAGAAAAGAAAAATACGTACAACACACCAATAATTACATTCCACGGGATGATGGGAGTTAAACTTGAAATTTACACCATCTCTCCACATCTTTTACTTGATTGTCACAAACTTGTTGGTGCCATGTCTAGCCCAGTGTTCTTTCAAGTCAACTGACTGGGAAAGATCATAACCTTCTGCTGCCAATTTCAATAGGAGTTTCGAATATGCCCCGTTGCTCATTTTCCTCCCAGCAATACGAGCTCCAGGCCTTGTAGAGCTCATGGGAAGGGGATATTCTGAAATGCTAATAGTACAGCATGAGGATTGCCATCCGCCAGCACCCCACTTATAGCAATTTCTAGCCACACCTGTGCAAGAACAATATGGAGTAGGCACCCCAGAGAAATCAAAATTTGCTTGGTCAATATCGATATTTAGATTCTTTTTCTCCCGTTTTGCTTCAGGAATGATCCGTCCCTTAGTCTTTTTGGAGGACTGCTTTTTTGGTTGTTTAGGTCTCAAAGGATCGACAGGAACTTTATTAGAAGCCTTCAAGGAGGACTTCTGTTTCTTTGCCTTTGGAGGTATAGTCACTGAGTTGTTATTATTTGCAGGCTCAGTCGTTGCAGTAACAGATCGAAGAGGTTGGACAGAAAGACTTGGCTGTGGGTTAAATTGAGTTCCTGAAGGTGGCCTTGGATGGTTTTTTGGAGCAGATAAGAAGCTTCCTGGATAGAACCAGGTAAAGTGGGATACAGATGCCCCTGAACTAGCTTCTAGTGGCAGATGGTTTCTATTGGAATATGTCCCCATCTTCCTGCAGAACTTTTTAATCGATGCCTCGGCACCAGTTGTAAGTCAGGATCAGGAAACTGTTTTGACAAAAATCAAAATTCCATCATTCAATTGCCTTTCACTCTATATCATCAGTCAAGTACCTAAGACAAATGCAATATCGATACATAAATTCAACCCAGTAACTGACCCAAGGATGACGCCTAATTTGCAAAGTTCTGAGATTTTAAAAAGTAAAATAAACCAACGTTAATATATAGGATAACCTTATGCTGAAAATAGAAATGTCCCCATGTTCAGGATTTGAGTGGAAAAGTCTAAGCCGGTTAGGTTAAATTCAATTTCGAGAAGAAATTGATATAGTTATAGCACAATGGATCGCTTAGCAAAAGACTGAAGAAAACTCATCCAACTGTATTTTCTAATGCATACTTATATTACACACTGAAGCTACAACTGCATTTATAAACTTCCATTAGTAAATTGATTAAAGATATTAAAGCATGCTAAGAAAAGAAAAATGGACATCAATGAACACACAAGTTGTTAGAAGATGATTAGAACTTGCCCTTAGAAACTATCACACATAATGATTACAAAAGGGCCCAGGTAGTCACCCATGAAAAAGGTGTAAAATAACAAGACTTTACCCTTCTGTGAAAGCAAAAGCTGCCATTCTAACCCAACAGCCCCCTTCCTCCCCAACTCTAGGGTCTCCAACCAATCACCCAACAGACATAGCCACGGGTTAAAACGTCATAAATAAGCATCCATTCACTACAAATTCAACGAGAGAATCATGAAATTGAGGGTAAAACCTCATTAATTTGTTAATGGCTAAAATCACCTACAAGGAACAAAACTTTTAAACAGTAGCAACATACATGATATAAACCCAATCCATTGCTGGAAAATACTAAAAGGAAGTGGAAAACTAGCCAGTTCAATCAACTGACTTCACCCAACATAAGAGTTGGACATTCACTGGAAACAAGATGATTGAGTTTAAAGAATAACACCATAGCACTAACAGCAAAAATGCAGACTGTCTCCAGCTTCCACCAAACAGATCAAACTCATAACAAAACCTATAATCCGAAAACCAATTAAAACCCAATAAAAGAAATCCACCTATCGCTTCAAAAATCACTACGAAAAACTCTACACCAAAGCACAACATACTGGCCCAACACCATGAACTACGAAAAAAAAGGAAAGAAGGAAACTAGCATCAAAAAAGACAACCTTTAAAACGAAACAAAACAATCTACACAAAAGACAGAATTTTTAAGATAAAAGGAGCTTACAAGCTTGGAAGATCTATGCAAGGCTGCTGCTTTTTCACTTATTGCCTCCAAAAAACTGTTTTTAGCAACTGAGAGTAAGGGAGTGAAAGTGTTTATTAGTTCCAACTTCCAAGTTATGGAACCAAACTAAGGTAGCAGGTTGTGTCTACTGTCTAGTCTCTGTCACCTATGCTCGCATTTAGAGCACTAGCTGCTCATATCTCAAAGATGTTGTTTAGTTAATAATGTTTTATCGAATCACGAAAACTTGCATTGCCTTACTCTCCTTCACTTGCCTCTTCTCTCGTGCGAACCACGCTCCGATCATCAGTTCATGAGTTAAAAGATATTCTTATTGTTTAAAAATTACTTAAATCGAAGTCGTAAAAAAAAAAAGAAATTCTACTTAGTTTTAATTATTTATTTCAATAGACTTGTTACTAAAATTAGGTTTATTTAACATCCAGTTTTATTTAAAATAATTTAACAAGAATCTATAAAAGATTCAATTTTAACATTTTAAATATTATAAAATATTTTTAGATAACTAACAATAATAATAATAATAACAAGAACAATCGGTAAAAACTTCTGCTAAAATGTAGAGTTAATATAATAGTAAGTAACTTTACCCTTAACTAGTAGAGAGGTTGTTTTTGAATTTGACAAATGAATAATTGTTATTAACAAACATCAATAATTATTTCAGTATTTTCTTCCAATGTGTTTCTGAGTGGTCCTTAGATTAAAACATCTCTAATCTTATATTTCATTTTATTTATTCTAATCTTTGTACATCTCTTTATTTTAGAATTCAGCCCACAATTGCCAACAAGCTTTGTCTAACCACCGGAACAGAGCAAATTACAGAGCCAAATATACCAGTAAGAGCATATGCTATGGCACAAAAAGGAAGTGCCTCTGGTTCGTTTGCTGACAGTGCTGCTGTTCCAAGTCCATGAGCACTGCAAATCAAGAAGATTGGACGCTACTATGGTTAGAACTTTTTGGTTCAAGACAAGAACAAGCATTATAGCACTAGGTAGTTTAGCTGTTCTTGGGAAATAGAAATTGCAAGTGCTGTTATCTAACTGCATATTGGATACCATGTTGGACATAGCAAGAATCATCCATTATTATCACTTCCAAAGCAATCTCCAGCTTGATCTCATGCTCAAGCTTGAGGAAGGTTGAATTAGGATCTTGCTCAGTCATTTCATTTAACTGTAAGAAACATTTAATACCTGGAAGCAGTTGCTATCCCCCGAGCAATAGGATCTCGAAACTTTAACTTATCAAGTGTTGCTTGCACAAAATTTGCTCCAATAAGACCGGTTAGTACAACTGCGGCAGCAGTGACAGATGCATTGGCACCTAGAGGGAAAATTCTTGGATCAGTATCTCTAGAGTTGGCAATAAACCAGTAGGCATATATATAATATATACAACAGATCACTATACCTTCAAAGAATGAGATTATACTGAGGGCCAGTGCCACAGTAATGCATCTGGGCAGAATAGATATAGTCAAGACTGGTTCTAGCCCGACAAGACGTCCGATAAGAGCAGTAGAGTACAATGAGAATAAGGTTGATAAGATGACAGATGTGAAAATCTCAGCTGCATGTCTTTTAACAAGCTGCATGATCAGGAACTCAATAGTTTAGATCAGTCTGATGAGTGATGATAAAACGCTCGTCAAACTAGAATGGGCTTAATTGTGGTATTACTAAGCTTCAACATAGCCAAGCAGGATAAATGGAAGAGTCAGCTGAACTAACAAATCAAGAATGAAACAGCAGCTATAGAAACTCAGTAACTGGGTGAGTAATGCGCAGAAGAACAGCTGTAGCTGAGACTCCACTGATCATCTGTCATGATTCATTTGTATTTTATTGGTAGTTAGTTCCTCCCTATTGTGATTTCCACCAAGGACATACAGATTATTTCAGTCAAGTTTCTATGTTTTTTCCTCGTCTTTACAATGCTATCCACTGTAAATTCTTTACCTTCTGCTGTGTTCTACTTAGTCTTGCTTTTCTCTTTTGGAATTCTGTTAACCTCCACTTGAATGCATCAGAGTGTAGAGTATAATGCAAGAAAATATAGATTCTTGATATTTTTCCACAATATTTTCCCCAAACTACTTTTCGCTGAGAAATAATAAGCTTCTTAAATAGTTCTAACTGTAAGTAAAAAGGAACCAATTTGTCCAAAAACTTATCAAAGCAGTGATTGATAATTCCAATCGTTAAAAACTGCTAAAATTTCCACCTTTGAATGCGATAATTGTTATTACCTTTCTCTGTTTGAACATTGAGAAGGCAAATGAAAGAATGACAGATCCCAGAAATCCCATTAGCACATCACCAGCTCCAGGATTAGATGATGCTTTTGTCAAATAATACCCTGTTCAGATAACATTCAGAGAAACATTAACATATATATAAACTAAGATGTAAGTAGACTAAATATATAAACTAAGATGTAAGTAAACTATAGACTAAATATATAAACTAAGATGTAAGTAAACTAAGTACGAAGCAGCATACTATGAAATAATCTTGATGAAGAAATTTGTCTGCAAATAGACAGTGAAATGGGAGAGACAGAGAGCTTGCTACTAACAAAAGACATTCTTTTTATATACACGAATTCATTAGATAATTAGCAGCTAGGAAAATAGATGTTTCTATATGCAAGAACTTGGCCCATGATCCTCAGTCCTTGGATTTGAAGATATCTGCAGTACAGGATACTAGATTCTGGTCATCTAGAGCATAATGTTTGAATTCTTAGACAACAAAGAAAAAATCATGACAACTCCAAGATCAACCAATAATACTTTTTTAATATTAATACAGTTTGAAGGTTTATCCACATTGTCATACTTACATAATCCCTGGATGGTATGTCATATTTTGTTCTGTAAAATTCTTGATCAAGAGCCAAAATATGTGTTTGTGGGTAATGTCCCTAAAAACTACACTCACCAAAGAGCTATATGGTTCCTCCAGTTCCCACTGCTTCGCCTCTATAATTTCTTAGTATAAGGAACAAGTTGTTGACTAAAATGTTAAGGTAGTACCTAGAACAGGATCGAGTCCCGATCGTGAAAGATAACCAAAGGCTAATGCTGCCAAGTCTGCTGACAGAGCACAGCAAATAATAGGATGGAAAACTTTCTTCAGATTAGAAGGAAACCTGGAAACCAGAAAATACAACAAACTTGAGGACAATAGACAAATAAAGATGCAAATAGTTACAAATGAAAACAGTATTCCTATCAATGTCAACGCGCATCGTGCTTATGGGGACACTAGCATTTTACCCGGAACCAACCATGTAACCCAACACAGTGGATGCCAATAAGAATGGTAGGCATGTTCGAGCACTTGTCCCTAGTGAAGTTGGGTACAACAATGCTGCAACAAATGATATAACAAAGATTCCACTCCATGTCAAAACTTCCACCCGAGAAAATGGGGACGGTTTGGTCATCGGCTCAGCATCCATCATTTCCGTTTTTACAAGTTTTCTCACAGTAATGGCGGCAAATCCTGCCACGCAAAGTGAGGCAAGCCAGCCTCCAGCTGCGCAAAGTTCAAAGATAGTTATAACTGAGCATATGCACTTAACTCTATCTCTACCTCTCTCAACGCATGCATACTCAAACTAGGAGAGAAACAAGCATGACAATATCCATAATCACTTGAAGAGTTATCATACCGCAACTACAGTTGGGTAATGTTATTGAATGCTTAATATTGTTAGATATGAATTTGCAATGATAAAATGATCTTAACAATCAAACTACAATAAAGCATGGTAAACTGGAATCTTTTCTCTTACCAATTATGAAGCAAATCTTGATTCCTGAAGCTGCAGGGATATCCTTAACAGAAAGTGGCAATACAACCAACGCTGGAACGTAGAACAAGGGAAGCCATCTCTGAATGAACAAAAGGGCTGGCTCGAAGAAGTTCATCAAACTTGTAGCAGCGGCGGGAATAGTAGTGTCAAGAATCATTAGAACTGAGAATATGCAGAACATGCCAAATAGCGCACTTGGGAACTTAATAGCAGCAGCCACAAATGCCTTTTTCAACAATATATCCATTGCAAGGATAATTCCAACAGAAACAAGCAAATGGAGAACTCCGATCACCTAGCATGATCATCTAAAGATTGGATAGGTATCCAAACAATGAAAAACATCTAAACGATTTTTAAAAGAACAAATTTTTGGACAAACAAACAACAAACCATGGACGGATTTGGTACGTACAGTTTGAGACAGAGAGGAAGAGTTAGGGGTGCCATCTGTGCTCGTAGATTTCAACAAAGTCGTTCGATCAGAACAAGTTTCTGGAGAACGCATTTGCAAGAATCTCGAATTAGGCTCAAAACCTCTGATGTGTATTAAAGACCTCTGCGAACTGGAATCGTTATGCGAGTTTTGGCCACCATTAAATGCAAGAACTGATTTGTTCAGATGAGAACTATTCACTGACAACAGTGGCTTGTAAGTCACGCGCTGTGAGTTATGTTGGCTTCTGAAGGTACAAAAATATTGAGGTGTAGCTAAAGGAGTAGCCATAGAGAAGCTATCATATACAGAAATTTGTGTGGGCTAAAGGATTAGCCATAGAGAAGTAGCTAAAGGAGTAGCCATAGAGAAGCTATCATATACAGAAATTTGTGTGGGCTGTAGCTAAAGGAGTAGCCATAGAGAAGCTATCATACAGAAATTTGTGTGGGGGAGAAGACAGAGAAGAAGCAATTTCAAATTCCTGGTGGGGTCTTGAAAGTTTTGTATGGACATAAAATAACGCCGAATTCTCCGGAGATGAGATTCATTTGCTCTATTTATTCTCCTCCTCTTAAAATGCTTTTCTGGACGGACACTAAGAGGATTTCACCCGGGAATTTTGAAAGACAGTCACTTTTCATTCTGGTGCCGGATACTGAAATGATCCTGATCTAGTATCAACTAATACCTGTGTTTCTGAGGTTTGATTCATAGTTGGTCGTCTCCAGCATTCATGTCCTGTCTTGTTTTCTTTGGGTACAAAGATTTAATCTCATTTACTTACCCACACGTTCAGAAGAACCAGACTATTCCTCCTCTTTCTCAAAGGGAAATTATTTCGTTTTAAGTTTTAACTCCTTTTTATTATCGACATCAGGGCCTGGGACCTGAAAGGGATGGAGAGTACGAGATTAAGTTGCGTTTACACTCAAAATGCCTGGTCTTTCAACCGTAAGGTTTACAATCATTTTTGGTGACCATGTATACTTATCAAACAACTTGCGGATTTCCTGCTGAATGGTTTTACAATTACACAATGAGGGAAAACTTGAATCCTCTTAACATTTAAGTTAATTGTCTCCTGCTAGATTCTAACCAAGGAATTTACCTGGCAATCAAACGAAGCACCAGTGGGATTACAAGCATGTTGCAAGTACCGTAAACTGATGAGATTTAAATTTCGAAACCCATAATTACAGATGGACAAGTTAGCAGTGCTAAGTAGACAAAAAGAATAGGAAGAAAGTGGAGTTAGCAGCACTTCTATGGAGAATAACGGTTATTCTCATAATGGTATGCATAATGAGTCGGTGAAGGTGTTTCACAGATGTAATCAGGATGGAATGCTGAATACTGGAGATGCCGAGGAAGAGGAGGGGGATCGTAGGCTTGATGAGTTGGTGAGTAAGAATGATGATAGATATGCTGTGGTGGGGAAGAAGGATGATCAACATGATGCGGAGGAGATGGAGAGCTGACTTCTCTTGTTGGTTCGATAGTAACATGTGCTTTGTGTTTGTCGAGTCTGACCTCAACTAATTCCTCTTCCTCGAACGAATGGAAAATCGGGTGCAAATAAGCATCAGCCAAGCATGCCTTCAAATTTATGTCACGTTCTGCAGTCTGATCTAATATGTCTTTTTCCATTGCCTCCTATAAAAGTACCAAAAGAAAAGAGTAAAGCAAACATCCACACGTGCAAGCAGCCTCTGATGTAAACATAATTTGACTGCATAAAGATTGCAAAATACCTCAAGTGGGTACTTTCTGAATGCAGGCTCGAACCGATTCTGGCAGTACTTGTGGAAGGCTATTGTCAATATTGGTAATACAACTAGAAATGGAGTGGAGTTAGCAGCTTTTTTGGTACTGAGCAGACCCATCAATAGAAGCTGGGAAATCAATAAGCCTCCTATTATCCGGCTATGTACATGGGGCCAGAATGCAGCGGCACTCTCGTACTTCTGATTGTACACATTAATAATCTGCAAACTTCAGCAATTAGTGGCATATGGCAGATCAGAATATGCAAAGTTCAGCAATTAGTGGCATATGGCAGATCAGAATACGTAACTCTATGATGGGTTTTTAAACAGTATCCAATGTCAATTAATTTCCTTACAGGTTTTTAAACAGCATCCAATGTCAACTGAACTTGCAAGTCATGATTAATATATAATGGAAGATGGAAAAGTAGGACCAGCATGGAGAATAAACTGACCTGGTGACGGTAAACCAAGTACGCAAAAGCAAAGAAGACCACTATAAAAGGAAGCAGGATAGGGGTGATCACAGAATAGACAATCCCCAAAAGGAAGTATAGCTGGAGACTAGGGAGAGTCTCAGGGAAGTCCACACTACCAGGGTCCATTGCCTTCTCCCTATCTCTAGCAGTCTTTACCAAAAACACATTCTTAAGATGAAATATGACCAAAGGCTTCAATCGAAGAATCTCGCCAGCGATACCAGCCCATCCATCAACCATTATGTATGTAATGAAAAAGGTGGCTTTCATTGGTATTGAGACCCCAATTGTTCTTGGAATCCTGCAACAAATGGATGCATCATAGATTATGGTTGGTACTCAACAGAATAATTCTGTGGATGACAATTTCCTTAGATTGGGTAATTCAAGACCTATAAGCTAAGAGACAAGCTACTCCTTAGGTACCTTAGATAAAATTGCCTCATATATGCTAGATGACTGTCATTGCTCATGCCAAGTCTACTTTTTAATCAGAAGGGATAAATAAAGATCTAAATACTAGGATTTGTTCATGTCAAATGCTCTTTTCAATTACTAGGGGATCATAAATGGGTCAAATATCGTATATGCTAATATCAGGATTTTATGCTTGTCATGTGCAAAGAGGTTAATGATTCTTGTATATTCTTCAATTAGAAAACTGAAAATGAGAAGAATATGAGAAGGCTGGAGAATATCATGCAATGACAATTTTTTAAAAAATAATATCATGCAATGATGCTCCAATAAGCATTTTCATTTACTATGTCTTGCTTTTCATCACTTAAAAGAGCACATAAAACACCTCTGAAAAATGTGCAACAATCAATCAAGACTTTCTTAAAATGCACACCCATTATATTTTAAGACAGTGAGATGGACTAGTAAGAACAGCAGTCGGACAATAAGAAAAAATAAACAAATATGCGTCATATCCATGCATTCAAATGATAGCAGGCAATCAAGCAAACTAGAGTTTTTGGAATGGTTCCTCAAGAATTTAGAATGTAACATCACTTGGAAATAATTTAGAAGCCAGAAAGAGAACATTTATGAAGAATTACTTTACATTTAAACCCCAAGCAAGATCTTTTATATTGTCGTGGTTGAGCCAATTAGCAACAATAGCCTCTAAAGCATCAATGAAGGACAAATGATTTATCAATTGAAGACTCCAAACAATAAACATGCTTTCAAAAAAAATAGTTAGCAAAAGTTGGTACAATCTAGAAGTTAAGTTTGAACTAAAGTTCTATCAGGGGATATAAATGACTTGGTGGATGAATATAATGGATATTGCAATAGAAAACCGGCCTAAGAATACACCTACTATCTACCAAAAGAGTAAATAACAATATATCAAGCCATTAGGGAATAGAATATTACTGAGTCGGTGACTGATGAAGGAAGGCATCAAGCTGCTCAAAAGCTGTTCCAGTTATTATACTCCCCAAAAACACATTCACCAACATAAAGTAATAATATTTGGCTGCTGCTTTCCGTTCTAGAGTTGAACGTGCAATATATCCCTCAAATTTCGACATGATCATCAATATCGTTGGTAGAATATACAAAAATATTTTCAGAGCTAGACCAGGAAGGAAACCCTGTAGGAATGACTTGATGAATTTCCTGCATTATCAGTGAACTCAGGGTAACAAGTAGAACTAAAATAGCTAAAGTTTGCATGCAGACATGCGTTTTCAATCAATCTGACATTCACTGCTGTACAAAGCGTTTTGTAAACCATGCAACAACCAAACACACTACACTACAATAACCAAATTCAAACTTCATAATTGTACAAAAACAAGGCAAGCAATATGACCAAATAAACCTAAGTAAGCAATAAGTCAACTGCATTTTCTAATTTGCGATGAAGCATAGAAATCTCAAATTCCAAGAAACAAGGACAAAAATATTCTGTAGAATACTATCAAACGAATTAACTAAGCAAATAAAAAGAAAAAGTAACACATTGTAAATATTGTCACTAGAGACTAAAACAACAAACAACAGGATTTGTTTACTTACAACTCTATTACTGGTCTGAGGAAAGGGGCAACCTTTTCAAGTCCCTCCAAATTTGCAAGGGATTGCACAAAAGCAATGGGTATCATGTAAAAGAAAACCAAAGCAAATACTGATACAGATATAATAAGTTTCCGGATGGTCAATGAAACGAATGGAATAGCCAAGTTACGCCAATAGATATCACGAGGCTCTGGGGCCCAATTTGTTAACCATAATGTAGGGTTCTTGCTTTGTTGAGTCTGTGCACAAACAGCAGCCCCCCAACGTGAATTAAATGAAACAAAAGCCACTGGCAAAGTGGATTTTGAGTCTTTGATAATTTTCTCACGTTCTGATGCCATCTGAAATAAAAAAGCAAAAGATGCATGCATTAGAAAACAAAAGAAAATTTTAAATAGTCAAAATCAGTCTACACAAATAATTATACTACTGTTACCTAGTTAATATATGATAAGAATAGCAACTAGAATGACTGTCATGAAGTACTTACTCTTTTTTCCAATTCTTTTATTTGATGCTTGTAATAGTCAATAGAATCAACTCTTTCACCAAAGAGCCCGCAAAATCCTGTCTGAAAATGAAGAAGTTTGAAGCATAAATCAAATGACCCAAATAGCGTGTAAGATTCTGAGACAATGATACAAGTAATGGAAGTATGTACAGATTCATGCTTTATTCAGTTAAAAAATTACAGTTTTTCGAATTTCTTTTATACAATTTAGCTTTCATCCAACTGCCTGTTTAGTGTGATGTTTTGCAAATATAGGATATTCTGTCAATTTTCAGATTTTATGTATTAGCCAGTAAAGTTTAGTCCAACGACAGATATCGAGCACAAGTAATTAGTTATCTTGTGCACAGGGAATGGGCAATGCACCCCACTTTACATGAACTTATGAGCACTTATTCATATACAGTTAAGCAATCCAACAGATCTAAACTTAGTTTAGTAGATAGAAGCTACCTTTCGAGTAGGTCTTTTGTCTGGATGCCTCTCAAACTTATGCTGGTTATAGTCAAGCCAATTTTGGAGCCTATCTCTTCTCCTCACAAACTTTGCAAACTTGTTTGCATTATAGACTGCCTGAAAACAATACCAATTTTTGTTCATACTTTTGGATCATATACTAGTTTTCACACAGAATGCTAGAAAATTGTAGAATAGATAAAACATATTAGCTGTACCTGCTGACAGAGGTAGGTATTTGGGTGGTTTTTCTTGAAAAACTGCTCAACAGTGTCTGATGTTGACTGACCAGAAACATGCGGCACATTTCTGACTACTACCTGGAAAAGTTATGAACAGATTAAGAACAACATCAAGAGAAGTCCTTGAAGCCGTGTAGCTTCATGATCCATTTTCCAGGACTTAGATGACAGAAACCATACTGAAAACAAATATGAAACCAAAGTTTTGTACTGTGAGATTAGAAGTTGAATTATACAATAAGATCATGAAAACAAAAAATGAAGATATTAAATTTACTCTGTTAATATCCATAAGAGGGGAATTAAAATTTAGATAGTAGTTGTTTTCGGTCAAATTTGTAACATTGCTGAAATGCTCAACTCACAGTGAACTGCTCAGCAAGCCTGCGTTGTGAAGCCAAGAAACGCAATCTCATTAATGCCACATTGTCATATTCCTTATAGAGCATGAAGCAAGTCCATATGGTGAACAAGTATTGAAGTCCTATGTGAACAAAAAATCTGCAATTGACCAAGACAGATGGCATGAAGTTTGTTGAGACTATTTCTGCTTTAACAAAAGTTGTTACTTTACATATGGACTCTGCCCACAAAGAAATAACTTACCTTATAGATTTCGGACGAACATTTGATATTGAGAGCTTGTCGATATTACTCACAACCAATTCTTTCCTTAAAAAGAACAGTGTTCCACTTGAGACATTCACTGGAATGAGTATAAGAAGTGCTACAACCGTAATCGGTATAAAAATCTTTAACCTGCAAGAAAGGCAGAAAAACCAGTTGGCAGAACATTGATCAATATTAAACCATGCATTATCAAAGAGCAAGACAATATAAAACTTTTTCCACCCTATTCCTTGAGGATGGAAACGTGGATCCTTATATATCAATTTTACAATGTTTATCATCAAATATTTTGCATCATAATACTTGATCATTGTTAGCGAGTTCACACACATTAATTTCCCAAGGAAGAGTTCGACCCAGTGTAAATTATAATAGGATCACTTATACTACAGATTCTAGTGTTTCATGTTTCTTCATTTAATGTGCCAGTACATCCATCCAAGTTTTGAATCCAAATGTCTGGAAATTTATTGCGACATTAGGGATAACATTCAACCACACTCAAAGTCGAGGTAAGACTTCTTCGAACCCATAATATAACTCCAAACTTTGGACCGCAACTTTGGACTGTTCATCGAGATATTATTATATTGTTAAATCAAGTACTGTCCGAATTACCCAGAAACTGATAAGTGGCATATTTTTGACATACAAGCAGGCAACAGAGTTCATAAACTAAATGCAAAATTTATATCGCTAGTGGGAGTATTACTCGTGACATACAACTCGGTGAATTTCAGATAACAGGTTCTCCCTACATAGTACACGATCTCCTCGACAAAGAAACACCAAGTAGCAACAGGGATTCAGAAATGTGATTGTTAAATGGTCTTCTACCAAGCAACCCAAAAAAAAACAAAAAAAAAAAGCAAAAAGAGAAAACTACGTAAATTAAGAAACCCTGTAGTTGTAGCCCAACTGCGAGTGCCTGGTAAAACAGCAGCACGAAAGTCCAAATTTCTAACAAAGACCTCAACTTTCACCTCTCGCACGCAGGAAAAAAAAAAGGGGCATTGCATGAACTTAAAAAACAAAAGAAGAAGGAAAAGAGAGATTACCCAAGAGAGTAAATCCTTAAAAAGGCAGCAGAGTCAAGACCAGCATGGTTAATAATCTCAGACTCGCTCATCTTCAGGGCCTGAGGCATCCAGTTCAAAAAAGTGAGGTAAGTCCTGAAATTTAGGTTCACAAACTTGCCCACAAAAGTCCCACCCCTCCTTGGACTGCCTCTTCCTCCACTAATGTACCACTTGGGAAAGTAAACTCTATCATTGAAGGGTTGGATTCTTAGAATGGCAAAAGCTAGCAAGAAGGCAAAAGCAGTGAGTATGTTAATCAAAGCTGAGACCCCAATGTCCTGAAGAGTAGCCATTGGAGAGAAGAGGGTGAAGAATG
>JAOTAX010000001.1:16255845-16266298 GCA_025629825.1 Erythroxylum guanchezii
ATTTAATGTTTCAACACGTGAAGGCTGAAGGCTTGCAGGAAAGGCATGTAAAGCATTTAATGCATGATCATTTTTTTATTATAAAGATGAATCGAGGCTTTTCATTTAAAACTTCGGAAGGCAAGAAAATGGAAGGAGAAAGAGAGAGAGTTATAATAGTAGTTGGTGTGGTGGTGATAGGGTTATTGATGGGGTAAGGCCACAACACCGCAGAGTCTTTCAGTGACTGGTACAAAACTTATGTACTTCTATGTGCCATTTTGTCATCCAAATCTGTTGCTTCATGTGCCTTCAAGTGCCTGAAAGATTGTTTCTTCAACTCCAGTTCAAGTACAATTGAATCTATACATGAAGGGCACAAAATATCGTCTTATTATGTTTTTTTCCAATATGCTATTATCCTGGAGAGTTTCTGGAAATATCTTGCGTTCACATACTTGATTCTTCTTAGTTGCACTGCGTCCTTCTATTTCAATATGAAATAAGTGTTTATGATAAACACCAACTTTTGTTTTTTGGTAAGATGTAACCCAGAAAATTTGTTGTTAACTACTGTAAGTCGGAACTGCACAAACCTGGAGTCAACCAAAAGAATCACGGCAAGCCCTAAAGATGAAGATGCGGCGCAGTAAAGAGAAAAAACTGATTTAGAGTTGAAGAAAACCTGTTGCGAAATATTACGGAAATATATTTTTCTCGTTTTCGTAAATTGATTGTGATTTTTTTATTTTTTAAAACACCGTAACACAACATATCTAACCAAATATGTTTTAATAGACGGTTTTGTTTTTAATAAAAACCATAACTAAAAACGGCAAAAAAAAAAAGAAAACAAACGGGGTTGTCTACTATAATTTTAGTTTTTATGTTAATTTTAATTTTAATTTTAATTATTATATTATTATTTGATTATACATTAATAAACATTTAACAGATACCGATATATTGTTTTTATTTTAATTAATTATTTAATTTAATAAAAATTAGTGACACCGTTTTATGACGTGAACCAAAAAGAGAAGCTGACAGAACTTACATCGATCTTCAGTTTCACTCAACGAAGATCCAAATTTGCATGCCCGAACTTTACAAGACATTAACCTGCACCAGAACATTAGCAATACAAGAATTTTTGTCTTGACGGTTTCTGTCTATTATCATCACTTTCTACACATCATGTCATTTTCGAACAAAGGAAACCCCGCCGTAGTAATATGTGCCGTAAATTGCTATGTTTGCAGAAGAAGACAGCTTGGCATGGTGCCAAGTTCGGTTCTTTGATTAAAGACATCGATGCACTTTGAGTTTGTCGAAAACTTCGTAAAAATCTCTATGTGGCTAAGCCCGAATACCAGCTGTAGATGAGCGAAGTGGTAAACTGGCGCTGTGTAGACTTGACCAAAACAGGGTTTTTATCCATTCTTATATCAAACTTTCTTCAATGCTTTCTAGATCCTAGCCTGTGCATTGAGTTTCTCTGCTGAGTCAAGCAAAAGGGTCCCTGGTTCCGTAGTGATGAGGAGCGACATGGTAGAGGGTCCAACAGAGGTTGAAAGTCCTGATCAAGAGGTCTCCTTCGGGAGGCCAAATGAAGATAATGATGAGCAAGATATCGCGACACCGGATTTGCATGATACTGCAATGAAAATTGAGAGGGCCTCAGAGGTTTACAAGGGTTGCACAGAGGTTGTGGATAATCCAAGTAAACTCGAGATTTGGATTTGGTATTTCTACGAGTTCTGTTCCTATTTCATTCATACAGTTCTTCTACCGGTTCTTTTCCCACTTCATATTAGTCCGATCAAGAAACGGCGTGAGCGACCTGCCAGGAACGGCAGGGGTTTATTGTGTACAAATAATGAAATGCACCTGTAAGCTTCTCATTCCTACTTCCACAAGCAGATCATATCTTATACACATGGTTTCTCAAAGATGATTCCACTAGGATTACTAATTTTTATACCCTATTTGAATATGTGCAGTTGTTTGAATTAGATTGAAATAACTTGCTATCTGAACCGTGAATGAGCCACTTCGGCTAGCTTTCAGGTGCCCACTAAATATTGCAATTTACGACTACTTCCGTTTTTGTATCAATGTCACCAATGCAAAATGTTCAATAGATCTTTTGGCATCAAGTAAATGAAACGAGAGCAGCACATAAGTATAGCAAGGGTTTACGAAAAAATTGAGACAACGTGGAACATTGTCCCAAAAGTTTAGTCATATTTTTCTGTCTTGTTAAGTAGATGTTGTACTCAAATTGCAGGTACGAAGCTTTGACACTTAGAACCATACCAGTCAGCAAGTCGAAATTCTCCCCAATGGAGTGGACTTCCTTTTCATGGGCTATAGGGTTGTTTTTGGCTGCTATAATTATTGCATCCGTTTCCAGTAACTTTGACCATGGCAAGAAACAGATAGTAATTTCTGGTGCAGCAATTGCCACTGGGGCATTCTTTTGCCTGCCTACTGGATTCTTCAACGTTACATGGATATTCCCTCCATATATTACAGCCATTGTCACAGCTTACATTATTGCAGCCACAGGCCATACTCGACACCTTGGAATAATGGTTCGAGGCTTCACAGGACCAAGCCTTCAGAAAAGTCAGTTTCATTTGCGCAGAAGGATATCTAACTGGCTCTCTCTGTATGCTACTGCTGCTGGTAGCTTAGGTTCTGCTATTATATCAGCATTCGTTTACCATATGCTTAGAAAAAATGAAAAGTTCCTCAGTCTCTGGATTGTCTCAATTTTCAGTGGCATTATCTGGATTCTTGGAATACCCCATATTTTCTTCTTCAAGCCTGGTCCAGCCAATATCTCTCGCGTTTCGTCAATAGCTCATTTCGTCTCCATTTTCAAGTTCCCACATGCCTATGGAAATCTTGCGGTTGCCTTCCTTGCCTCGTTCACAACAATGAGCATTTTCACTACTGTCGTGCTCTATCTGATAGGCCAATTATGCATTAAACCCATCTTCATACTCTTTCTTTGGTTAACTTATTTCACATTTCCATTGGTTGCTATGCCACTGGTGCAACCACTACAGCTACTTATCAAGTCGAATGGAATGAAAATGTATTTAATCGGTTTCATCTTATCAACAGTCACCTCAGGATTCGGATTCTACTTTCGAGGAAAGATTTGGCAGAGGCTTCATATACTTATTTTTGCTGGATTGCAAAGCACATCAGTTGGTTTACTATATACTTTTGGGAGGGTTCTTCTGCTAGATTGCACCCCCCATGGTAGAGAAGGTGCTTTTTCTGCATGGCTTTCATGGATTAGATCATTCGGAACTTGTGCAGGTTTTGCACTTGCATCAGCTATGCCTGAAAAGTCAGGCACTTGTTTTGCCATCACATTTTGCACTGCAGTGGGTGGCGGATTAATCTTGATTTACAGCAACATAAGCGACACGGGGGGAGCCAGAGCAGCTAGGATTGTCATTGAGGAAGGAGACGACTTCGGCTCACCTGTGCAAGGACTGGACAATAGCATGGTAGAGCCATCAAAACAGTCCATTCATGAAGGAGCTCCTTAGAATCTGGAAAGACGTAGTTTTTTTAGATTGATTCTGAATTTTTTTAGTGTATGCACAAATAATTAGATCGCCTTTGCCTTGTGTTCATCCGCAATTGTGAAAAATAATCTGTAAGTTCAATCTTTAAACATTCTTCGCTGGCTGAAATGCGGCGATTTGTGTGCCTCCATTCTATCAAATGTAGCTTTCAGGCACTTCATTCTTCTGAACCAAACTTTTTATTCTCCTTGTATTTTAGTCGATTCATCATCATCACGGTCATTATTCACCACCATTTATGAACACGGCAATTTGGCTGTCCACTAGGGGTGCGAACGCTTCCCCCATCTGGCAGGATACAGGCTCCAATTACGCAAAATGCTGACTTAAGATATTTGTAAAGTGTGACTGATTCGTTACCTGAAGAAACTTGTCCAAAATACTTAATTTATAAGATTTTCCAAAGTGACATTATAGATAAAAAGTGATAAATAAGTCTGATGTTGGCTTAACTGATAATTGCTAGCTAATGCTTACGGGTCACACGAGAAGAAAAGTTAAACCACACACAAACTTAAGTAAGGCTGCATTCTGAAATCAATTGGTAATAGATGGAGTAGTCTACTAGACTTATGTATTAGTCTTCTTTTTCCTCTTTTTCCAATATGGGACACTTACATGTGGGTATTATCAACATAGTTATTAGTATTAAAAATTTAATATGACAAATAACAAAACAAAGATGAAATTAGTAAGAATACCTGTATATTTTATTATTTGCTATGTACAAATATAAATATATACTTTTGTACTTTAATCATATATTACATTATAATAATAATAAAACAACTTTTAATATGCCTATTATTGTGCTTACATTCTAAATCTTCGAGTTATAATAAACAAAGATTGAAAATGTATAGTTACTTATAACTCTTGGAGATCCAATTTTACTTTTTTGGTTAACTGATATTCCATTTTTTTGATAATTGGGAAGGAGAACCAAGAACACCCCACCCAAGTTTAATAAAAGACAACACATTAATTACTAAATTTATACTCTTTAGAGAAAGTATTTGATGTGGAACTCTCAAAGATTGCTGATTCTTTATTTCCTCATCCAATATTTGATTCTCTAAATTCATATCTAGTGCCTGTTTTAGACATCTTTGGTGGATATACATGTCTTCTATACATATGTGAATAGTATTTGGATACTTGAATATAAAAAGACACTTAAGGAAAAACAAAATTTGATAAAATAAATAAATTTATTAAGAAAGTGTGATTGGACTATTTTAATATTTCTTTCAAGGACTAATCACTATTTTGACGAAGTTTGCTCAAATTTTAGAATTTGATGAATCTTTAAGCATTAGGTATTGAATTACTAAGGGGCCGTTTGGTTCTACTTTTATTTTTTATCAACAACTAAACATACTTAATTAAGCATTTATACTTTCTTATTTACCAAAGTAAAACCTGAATCTTGAAATTGACTACGTATTTTTTTTTTTTTGTTGTTGTTAAATAAGAAAAACTACATCTTTTCATTACATACCAACAATTTATTCTCACATTTTCAAATGCTTTTCTCTTATTAATTAATAATTAAATTTAAATTATACTAAATATGTAGTTTAAATCTTTTTTTACTATACCTTTGATTTTAAAAGATTATAATTTACCTTTATGAAATTATATTTTTGTATAAGGTAGACATTTAACATTATTCTTCATTAAAAATATTAATAAAAATAACGAAAGAATATTGTATTATTTGTCTCACTTGATATAACTAAGACAAGTGTCATATTATAAATCATTTTTTGAAAACAATTTCTTTACTAGTTAAAAGTAAGGCTGCGTAATTCTAGACAATTAATTGAATTTTTATTAGTGACAATGGACTCAACACAAACAATACTATATTATTTTTCCATTTTCTGTTCAAATATTTAATAGGGAATGATGTCAAAATTATGAATGATATAAAATAGATCTTAAAAAGTTAAATAATAATTTTTAAAATTAAAAAATAAAATGACAACACCTTGTATTTGCATTAGAATGATGCGTTGGATTCGGGTCGTATCATTCAGATCCGTAAACCGGCCCGTCTATTTAGATCTTGGACAAACGCTTATCGGGCACTGCACGTAAGCCCGCCTGCCAAGCACGCTCCAATCCCTGAAACGAGAAGAAATCCTTTCGGACCGATACGTCGTCCATAGCCGAAGAGCTTGTCACAATGCAGAGACTATCAAACCAACTGCGTGCTTTGGTAGCGCAATCGTCCCAATTTTCGAACTCTTCACATTCTCTTCGCTCTTGCTCGAGGCTTCTTCACCACCAGCCTCTCCGTACCGTTGCTCCCAATGTAAAATGGAGCCTTAGCAACTCACTTCTCAATGCATCTTATTCGTCACTGATTAAGTCAGTGGATTTTAAGCAATTTTCATTCCCTCTGCCTGTAAGATTTGCTGGTTTTGCTTTTTTGGACTTTTAGCCGTGGTTTCAACTGTATTTTGCTTATTGCCTGCAAGGTTACTGAGTAAATGCCACTAAAATGTTTCTTAGAAAGTGTCTGCTTTTCTATCTTTGGTGTTTCATGAATCATCCTCGTTTGCTTCAGTAGCTGTTCTTGCTTGTTGAATTGAAATATTAAGAGTTTTTAACATACCCTTTTCACCTTTTGTCCGTTTGATTGCCCATGAAATTTCTTATTGATGCAACTCGTGAACTTTGAACTTGTTTGAATAAAAAATAAAAAATGGATAATCAATTTTCATTATTTTGGATGAGTGATGTGGGCTTTTGTCGTTGCTAGATAAACGAGAGCTAGCATTTGAGTGTTTTCCAATATCACAACATGCTAACTGGTCGTAACCTCGTGGGAGATTAGCTCTAGGGAGGATTGACCTAAAAATTTTCCATTTGGATGATAATTTTGTATAGTTTTGGTATGAAAATGTTGAGCTTTTCACTGGAATTAACATTTTAATATGAAAACAGTTGGTGCATGTGCGGCATGTTTCATCACGGGAGCGGCGAAAGAGGAAAAAGCCAATGACTCCAATCACATCCAAAGTGAAAAAAATCAAGATAAAATCTTATTCGTAGGTTTAAGCTGCTGAAGTCGTTTATTTTTATGGCTGTTAATGCATCTTTAGGTTTATAGAACTACTGGTTTTGACACATACTTGTCAGGTCTTACAAATTGCGATTTCGGACTATGAATGATGGGTCAATTCGTCGTTGGAGGGAGGGTAAAAATCATAATGCACATGAGAAGGTAGGCTTCTTTTTCTGCATTTCTTTGCCCCATCCTGAGCAAGTTGATGTCCAAGGCCTTTTTGGAAAAGAAATCTTTTCTCATGGATTTAATCATATAACAAGATGAATCACACAACATAAGAATTATTTGGATTTGGAAAGTAGAGCTTGCAATGTGCTGTGTATTTATTATTTACAGCATGTAGAAGCATTGTGGTGTATTGGTATGATGAATGAGAAGAATAACCCTGATATTTTACATTTCGAAGTTAAAGATCCAGCATCTGTCAAACCACCTGAGAATATACAATGTGATGCTGTCAACCTTGGATGAGGTTCAACGATTTATATTCTCTGCTCATTTACAACCTCATGAGACTTGGGACGTCTTAAAGTGGGAATGTCATGAACTTTTTCCCTGCAAAAAGTTGTCATGTGATTAGAAAAAATGAAATGCAAATGGATGTGGCAAAGTTTTGCGTACTTCTCTATAGAAGTCCATTTAGTTAGTTTTTATCCGGCGGCAAGAGCCAGGTGGTTGTATAATGCGTGTCTATTGACGAAGTTAGGGATCTAAGCAAGTAAGCAACCTGTTCTGTTTCTATGGTTCTATTTCACCATGGCGTATTGCTTGCCATTTTGAACAGCCATAATGACATGCATTGCACTATTAATTTCCTGAACATGCCTGTTAGAATTCGTCATCCTGGGATGATGAATGCTTCTTGTTGATATCTACCTTCTTAATTGATAAAAGGTTCAAATGAGCATTGTATTTCATTTTTTACTTAGTCATTTGGGTGTAATTTTGCCTTTAGGTAGGGTTCTCTCATTTGAGAGCTTTTTATTTGTTTCCTCTTTGCATTGAAACTTTGTTGACTTCTAAACTAATGCAGTTTCTTTTATGCAGTCAAAGAAATCAAAACGTAGACTTAGACAGCCTTCTACTGTTCCCACAGCTTATGCCAAAGTTATGAAACGACTTAATTTCTGTGGTTGAAATTGTCACTTGGGCATGGTCTGCCAGTCAGTTGATGGAGAGGAAAGTACTTATGAACCGGATCAGAATTGTGGTCGGAAGACTCGTATTTATTTTAGCCATGGCTAACGAAAAATGATAGACATCTGATAATTTTTGGACGTGTGGAACTGCTGTTATACTTCGGATTTCATTGTCTACAACTGTTCATTAATGAATGAGTTCATTGAATAGGAAACTTTTATTTACAATAGTAAGCCTCCCAATGATGCTGTGTCTACAACGGTACATTAGACGTGACGTGAGTCAGACAGGAGCGTGCATGTGCATTCTTTGAAATCCGGTGCCATGATATACTTCCCTCTCCCGCCTCCATGCATTGCATTCCTTACGCTTGCGTCATTGACACTCCCTGTCCCTGCCCCTTGAAAGTCTATTCATCTTACTGCAACATGAAGCGGAACGTTTTGTCTTACTTTTCATTTTATTTTAAATAGTTAAACAGTCAAAATAAGAAAATTTTGATTTAAAAAGTTTAAGATTTAACGTAAATTAATAAATATATATTATTTAATATATTATTAATAATTTTTTAATACTAATTATTTTTTTAACCCTAATATCTTTTCTCTCAAATTCATTTATTATGATGTACAAAAATTGTATATAATTAATAATATTTTATATTAATTTTCCAAACCTTAATAATAATTTTTTATATTATTAATAATAAATTGTATATAATTAATAATAAAATAAAATAATTAATAAAATTTTATTAATAAAAATAAAAGATATATAAAAATTATTCGTTAATTGTTTATATATATTTTTATATAAATAAAAATATAAATAAATTATTTTTAAATATAAATCACATATAATAGAATAACAAAAAAATATTAAATAATTGATAATAATATTTTTATATAATTAATAATAAATTGAATAAAATTAATAATAAAATAATAAACTTTTATTATTTTAAAATAAAAAAATATATAAACAAATTATTTATCACGGTTGTGACTTGAACCGTGACTTTTTAATTAGAGATGATTTCTGTTTTAAAGTTATAGCTTTAAACCTCCTGTAACAACCATTTTAATATCAGCGGTATAATATTCATTTATTATGCATTACATTACATTTCATTTATTTTCCAAACAACATTTCACTACATTACATTATGAATTCTTCGATCCCTCCCAAACAACTTTTTACTATATTACATTCCATTCTATTATAAACCGTTCCGTTCTGTTACATTCCGTTCTATTAATTAACATCTAACTAAACAAGCCCTAAAGGAATGTCAAAAAAGGATTTAACTCTATGTTTAATAAAAAAAATTATGTTTTATATGTTTTTTTATAATTAAAATAAAAGTAATTAGAGAATGTTAATCAGGTGTGAAATAAAAACTTTAAGAAATATGAATAATTCTATCTTATTATCTCAAAATAAATAGTTTACAAATCATCATCATCATCAACACTCGGTTGAATTCTCACTGAAGTGCGGAGTCTAGGGAGATCCGATAACATGCAACCTTATTCTTACTAAGTAATGATTGTGAATTCAAACATTGAAATTGTTGTTCTTTGAGTGTGTATTAATTTAATTATCTTACAGTGTTGGAACTTACCAAAGACATAACCTATAATAAAAAACTTTGGCATGTTAAGAATCAGGTAAAAGATCGCTCGTAAGTAGTTCTCTTATATTTTCTAACTCTTGCTTATTGTAATTAGCTCTAGTGATAATGATGATGATGATGCATTATTGTTGTTGTTATTATTGTTATTATTAATATTATTATTATTATCTTTATTATTAGCATTAGCATTAGCATTAGCATTAATATTAATATTAATATTAATATTAATATTATGTTTATGATTATAAATGTTATAATGATTATTATAATTATTAGTATTTCTAGTTTTATAATTTTTTTATATATATTAGGTATTTTTATTGTATTGAATTTTTTCCTATTATTATTATTATCATGTTTATTTTATGTTTTCTTCTAATTTTCCTTTCATTTATTAGTTATTTATTTAACTATTTATTTTCTTTTTCCATTTTTACTTTTATTTTCATTCATTAACTTGAATCATTCGAAAATAATCTCTCTACTAGTTAAGGGTAAAACTGCATACTATTAGACCTCTCTATATCTTGCAGTGATTTCTATTTGGTATTGTTGTATATTAATTCAGTTGTTAATATCAAATAATAAATTTAATTATGTGATAAATTTAATTTAACTAAATAATAATAATACTCATTAGTATTTAATTAGGTGGGAGATTATAAAATTTGAAACTGATCTATTTTAAAAAAATTATAAATATAGATTTCAAAGTTTATTTTTTAAAATTTCTAATAGGGCTTAACCCAATAATTAAGTCATTCAAACCCTGAGTTAGATGCTTAACTTTTGTTGTTAGTGGCTGTCCGCGGCATTTGTCAAAATAATCTTTTCCAATTTATACCCAATTATTCACAGCCCTCAAATCCTCTGTACCCCTTACTCTGTACCTACTCTGTGCTCATTGCATCTGAACCATCCATTTATATGAGTCATATAAATGGATGGTTCAGATGCAATGAGCACAGAGGAGGTACAGAGAAGGGGTCCAGAGGAGCACGTCCCATT
>JAOTAX010000001.1:16266398-16281072 GCA_025629825.1 Erythroxylum guanchezii
ATGGTTCAGATGCAATGAGCACAGAGTAGGTACAGAGAAGGGGTACAGAGGATCACTTCCCATTATCCTCATTCGTCACTTTTTTAATTTTTTTTACAATTTTTCTTTTAAAGAGACGTCGCTTCCTCTTCTCAATTTTAGTTCTCAGGATTCGTAGCCCTTTCTCTGTGGAGCTCACAATGAGCTCACCAACTACTCCGGAGTCTTTAGATCTGATCTTGGTTGATAATGGGAGTAGCTGCGAACCAGTTCCCTTGAATAGCTACGACCCCAAGAAACTGAGAAGATCCTCAAGATTCACCCTATCTCCTACTAAAACCCGCAATGTGGGTGACCGTATAAAGAAATCCAACAATTGGCACATCCAAATGAGAAGATCTCCAAGATTCTGTTCCCCCATTTCGCGAAACGTTTCGAATGGAACCGTTGAATTCAAAATCTTGACGAGGTCTCAGAGGTTGAGAAACGGTTGTGCAGAGACCAGTGTGGTTGAATTCGGACAAAAGGCTGGTGGGAAGAGAAAGAGGGAGCTTAAGAATGGTGAGGAGCAATTCGAAGAAATGTACGTGAGAAGGTCACCGAGGCTGACTCCATCATCTTGTGGTCGTGGTCGACTTCGTAAATTCAAGATGAAGTCCCCTACAATTAAGGTACGTATCGTAATCCTCCACTTTTGCATGTTTACATATTTCAATTCTGCTTCGTTTGGGCTCTTAATGTCCAGGCTTGCCGTCATTTATCAATGCCTGTCGGTGGTCAACCGACGGCGGTTTGTAGCAGAATGCTGATTTCTTTTTCAGATACTAGTAGACAATTGTCGGCGACAGCTGAGTTCTCGTTAGTAGATGGGAAATTGTTGTCTTTCGTGTCTTTTATTGATTTGCTGCCGATTTTTGTTGCTTCGGGTTTTCAACCCTAAAAGCCTTACATTGCGCTTACCTTCTTTTGGGGGTCCTCAATTGGGTTGGCTTCACGTCACCTAAATTCTAATCCTGGAATTTGATACCCATTTGTTTTGGTTCTAATTTTCTTTTTGTTACACTAAGAAAACAGCTAGAAATTTGAAGATAAACACAATTTCAAGGTATTAATAATCACACGGGAATTGAATCAATTCATTTCATTAAATCATCAAAGTTGCTTGGTCCTTCTCTGCTTGATGATCCTCCAAATATTTGCTTTGGAGCTAAAAAGGAAATATTTGCTTTCGGTTTTAACAAGAAAAGATTACTATAGATTTGTGGATCACTCAGTATCGAATTCAAGTCAACTTCAAGATTTTCTGATGTTTTCCGTCGTTACTGTCTTTGTTTGTGTTGTAACTCTAGTTTTTCTTTTTTGACTGTTTTTATTGCGGTTTTTTATTAGCTTATAAATTTTTAATAAATTATTTACTTATTTAATTTTATTAAAATATAATAATTTTTATTCATATTTATTACGTATAAACTAATATTATTTATTTAATTAATTCATAAAATAAATTAATTTTAAATTTTATTTAATGTTTAATTATTACTAGTAATAAAAATGTAATATATTAATATTAAAAATTAAACATGTTATTTTTCTTTTTGTTTAAAAGATAAAAATTAGGAAACAAAAACCAAAACTAATAAGTGAACCAAACTGATGGTACTGGTGAACAAGTTTTGATTTGATCAAGAGTGGGACCAACACTAAATATCTTGGGCCTTGTAAGAAATTGACTTTTTAACTGAACTCTGTCAAAGGAAAAACTAAACATTTGAATAACGGGTTTGTGCTTGGTTGTTTCTGATGATGTTCTTTTGTGATCAACTCAAGCTAGGTTCTTTAGTCTGGATGTTATTACCTCAATTTTCTTTGTTTTTTGTCTTCATTTTTGAGTTTTTGATCCAAAAGTTCCAAGCCAAAAAAAAACAGTTTCGAATGATTTCAACTTTCTGCCAAACCTCGGTTTGAATCCCAGCTTGGGATTCATCTAATATGGTTTTTGACAACATTACTCAAGCCTGAATTATTTGCTAGCGTGAGTCTTTATTCATTTACTAAAGTTTCCTGTAATTCTGGAGGCTTTGTTGCTCTATTTAATTTTCCAAGGTAGAGCAATTTCATTGGGAAAAGTGTACGATGTTTTAAGCAATATTTGCACATACGGATGTACCCAACAAGAAACAAACTTACATCTTCACTTCTACTTGTGATTTATGGTTATTCAGAGCCAAAGGTCCAAGTGTCAAGGCTTGATAGTGAAGTAAGTAACAATCACCATTATCTTTTACTCAATTTTATCAACTCATTTTTCACCTTTCATGTGATAGTTTACCTATGATAGGAATCTTTGTGGCACTGGTTGTCCTGCAGGAAAGAAGAAGAAATTGAAGAAGGAAAAGTTGGTTCAAATGTGGACGGCTTGAATGAAAATGTGTTGAAGAGCCCTCTTAGGCAGGCAGACTTTATTGAAAATGACAATTTCGTAAAAGCTTTGCCTACAACATGTCATGTCTCAGGAGTCTGTGAAGAAACGCGACTGAGAAGCTCGACAGAATGTACTTTGGAAACTGAAAACAGTCCTAACAACCAATCTTCAAAAATTTTTGTTGCCACTTTATCAAACAATAAATTGTTGCAAACTTATTCCGGAAGTATTCAGTTAGATGCTTCAGGGGAAAACGAAGAATGTGCAGATTCTTGTGGATTATCTGATTCTGTGAGAGAATGGCCTCTTAAGAGGATCAAAACTCACTCAGAAGATTTTGTTGTTGAAATGCTGGATGAAAAATTTTCTGAGCAAAGCCTCAGAATGGTCTACTCTGGTCTTGATTCCGAAAATGACAAAATAGGTCATCTCACTGCCGATTTGTCTAAATCAGCTAAAGAAAGGACTGCAAAGATGTACTCTTCTGAGAAGACTAAACCCCAAACTTCAGGGAAAAAATGTAAGAAATTCAAACGTTGTTCCTTCATTGGAGATCCAGTCCCTAAAGATGAAGCTGAAGAAAGGTGGAATTGGCGGTATGAGATGAAGGTGATCCATAGTTCTCCAATTTTTATATGCTTTTTGATGTGATTTTATCTTCAGTATCAACAATTTTATTTTATGTCTAGACAACAATTTTAGATTGACTTCAAGAAACTGACTGGTAAGAATTTGTTATGCTGAGATCAAAACATCATAGATGATCATCATTAACACCCAGTTGAAGTCCTGCTGAGACGTGGGGTTCAGAACATCATAGATAATTGTGATAATATGTCAAGAGTTAACTTTCAGTTCAAAGCATGCTTATGCAGCTGAATATACTGTATTCTATGCTCTAGTTGATTAGCCGTGGAGTTAACCCCTGCCACAGGCAGGCTAATTCTTGTTTGTTGTCTTCAGGTTTTCCTTTCGCACGTCCATGACACTGTTGAAGTATTTTCAATTTGTTTTTGCTCTGCTACATTGTCTGAAAAAGAGAAAAAAGAGTGGGAAACTGTAGAAGTGATCCAAGTTGAAATATTTCGTTGAAATATTTCCTTTAAAACTTTTATATACAAGCTAAAGTAAACACCGAAACTTCCAAAAAAGAATACTATGCAAATGCTTTTCTCTTCATATTTGACACGAAGAGCCTGTAAAGAATTTGCTTTCAAGCTTACATGTTTTTGGGACTGTGTCATAGTTTTGATTATTAGTTTGATTCTTTTTCTTGCAACATGTTGACTATGCATTTATTTGTTGTGCTGATCAAAACTCATAAGAGTATTTAAATTGTCAATTATTGGAATGTTTGATTTTACTGATGCTGGTTCTGATGCTAAAAGTCTTGGCGTTTACAGAGTCAAAGATCCAAATGCGAAAAGCTTCCATCAGTGTAAGCAATACTCACAAGCTTTTCCTCATGTTAGTTTTTGTTCTTCATTTTTGTGGTACCAGCATGAAGTTCACCTTTGATGGGTTTTTGCTTGGGCTTTTTGTGTGCTTGTGTTATCAGTGACAACGATAATGATGAAGACAAAGTTGTTTGGAATGTGGAATGCCATTACAATCAAGCAGAAATTAATGGGTGCATATTTAGTCTCGGGGATTGTGCTTATATAAAGGTGAATATGCTTAAATTGGTATCTAAAGAGATGGACAAACATTTTCACTTTTTTATCTTGTTACTCAACATTCCGAAATTTGGTTGTACTTTGTTTTTGTTTGCTTATGCATTTATCAACATTTGGATTCATTCTCCTACTGTTATAAAACTTAATCTAGCTATGAGGAATAATATCTGGGAAAGTGAATATATTTGCAGCTGCATTATACCGATTATATTTTTGCAGAAGCGAATCCTTTTGAGGGTTTTCTAGTTTCAAATCATTGTTCAGATTTAACATTTATCTGCACTTATGCAGCTTTGTAACAAGTTGAACACATACTGGGGGCTCCATTGAACAAGTTTTTCCTTATTTTATATATCTTTGGTCATGTTTTCTGAAAGAAGACGTCATACTACACCTAGAGTGGCTTTAAGCCCAAGGATCCTGCATCCAACTTGCATCCCTATAATACTGCAGTTTCCTTTCCTAAGTACGTGTATTATTTAGTATATCTAGGAGTCAGCTGGGAGGAGCACTCTCACCTATTGACTGTTCTACTTCTGCATTGACAACAAAAACCCCTTTCTCCTCTTATATATCTCTTTGCTGTTGTGTGATCTTTAAATGGAGGTTCAGTCGTCCGTAACTGCTTTTGAACTTCAAGGCCTTATGATATGCATGTACCTTATAATTATATTGCCTTACTTTTCATTCTTTGTTCATTAGTGAGCATCACTTAGTGAATTGACAAATTTTAAATTCTACCTTCATCCAAATGCTACTATTCACTTGCAGTCTTTAAATTTGTACTAGGCCTTTTACGATTAACAATTTGGGATTTTCTCTTCCCAAAATTCTTTAAACAAGGTATTTTTAATAAGTTTTTTAGTTTTATTATGAGCGTGTGCTTCGCTGTACATGGAAAAACATGCTCACAGTTTGGGGTGCTTATCAGTACATCTTGTTTCACATTTCATGCTGTTGCTTGTGCATGAGATTCGATGTTTGCATTATTTGTTTAAAGAAGAGAAGTCATTTTTGCTTAAGAAGTCAACAACACATATTATCATAAAATTCTTGCAGGGAGAAGGAAAACAAAAACATATTGGTAGAATAGTGGAATTTTTCAAGACAACAGATTTGGAAGATTACTTCAGGGTCCAATGGTTTTACAGAGCTGAAGATACTGTAAGGATATGTTTTCGCAATAGTAACTTTGACCGGCTTTTGTCAGTTATAAGTTTTACTTGTGCTTCTTGTTAACTAAAAATAATATTGCCATCTTACTTATGGGTCTAGGTTCTGTTTCGAATAATGCTTTTGAATTTATCACATTATGATTCAATATTTGTTGAAAGTTTTTCTGTTCGTATTACATTTGACCTTCCATTTAAAAAAATTATTTTGTAATTGTTATTTAACCTTATGATCTGGTTGGGTGTTTTTTGATTTGCAGTGTATGTAAAAGGAATCATGCTTTGACACTTATGCATTCATTTGTGTTTTCTCAGGTTATGAAAGATGAAGCTGCTTTTCACGACATTAAGCGTGTATTCTTTTCCACAATAATGAACGATAACCCACTTGATTGCATTATTTCTAAAATCACAGTTGTGCAGAAATTACCAAGGGTATCCGTGTTCTTTTTCATTTTTTTCCCTTTATATGAGTCTACAGTTTATTAGAAGTTCTGGATTTTCAATTAGGCATTAAGGTATCTTTTCCTTTTGGCCAGGTCAATTTTTTTCAGTTGCATCTGATGATCTTTTCTTTAATATTTTGTAATTTGTTTCAGCTAGGTGCAAAATCGCTTTCAGGTCCATTATTTGACTTTTATTATGACATGGAGTACTGTGTGGACTATTCAACATTTCGATCTCTGCCTGCTGGTAAGTATATATATTAAACTCATGGTGCTATGTTGTTTGTTGAACCTTGTCAGTTGCATGAGAGCTTATTGTTATCAAAGTATAAAGAATTGGAAGTTTTGCATCAAGGTTAAGTGAATAACATAGAACCAAATTGTTTGGTAGGATAATCCATTATGTAGAAGCAGACTATTTTGATAGGATGAAAGGCAGAAACTACCTACTCCATGTCTTGCTGTGTTTCTTGAATTCTTATTTACAGTTTCCATGTGCTGATGGCAGCTGCATTCAAATGCATTTGAAGAAAACAAAATCATGAGACTTAAGGCATAATGTTATCTTGAGTTCTAATTGTTCTTATAGCTTACTAATACTTTTCTTATTGGAGCAGAAGTGGTTCTCATCAGCATATTTATATATATAAGTGTGTATATATATATGTTTCTGATACTACATTGGTGC
Source organism: Erythroxylum guanchezii (assembly GCA_025629825.1). Lineage (NCBI taxonomy): Eukaryota > Viridiplantae > Streptophyta > Magnoliopsida > Malpighiales > Erythroxylaceae > Erythroxylum > Erythroxylum guanchezii. The sequence continues at coordinate 16,272,782 of JAOTAX010000001.1, forward strand.
ATAGCGTTATTGATTTGTTTTGAATAGGAGTTTGTGGTTATAGTTATTGAAGTGATCTGCACTAGTTTTAATCTAACGTGTTACTGACATAAAGGTTTTTTTTTTTGGCGTTCTGAATATATATATATATATTGGTGCATAGCATTATTGGAGATTTGTTTTGAATAGGAGTTTGCGGTTCACATAGTTATTGAAGTGATCTGCACTAGTTTTAATCTAACGTGTTTGAAATAAAGTTTTTTTTTTTGGTGCTGGTGTTCTGATTTCCTCAGTTCGTTGGACTTTTAGTATTTAGACATGTTGCTTATGGTGCTATGTCAATAACAGTTTGTATTTTAATCTGTACTTCGTTTTGATATCTGCATAATAGTAAGATTTGCACATGGTCTTATGTTCTAGTCTGGGAAATCTCTTTATGATGCCTCTTTTACTTTTATAAATTAGCATATCCCTACCTACTCATCTTTGCATGGACTGCAGCCATTGCTTTGTACAATGGTGCAAATATCTTGGACTTTCAACCAGAAAGGTGCATGTTCAAGTCTTGAAAGCAGCTAATTTGTCCCTAAGAATTGAAGGGTGGGAATGCTCCTAACATTTTCTCCCAAAACATCATGGGAATACAAATGGGTAATGGATTAAAGGCCATCTTTGTGTCCCATCTTATGTATGAATGTAGATGCATAGGTGTCCTGGAATGATATTTTCTGTAGCTTTTGTGTGAGAGGAAGTCAATGGATGGACTGTTAGATAGTCCAACTAGGGCTTTAGATTTTTCAGTTTATGAAAAGGAAACTTTATTCATGGAACTCTTTAAGGATTAATATGTTCAATGCTACGTAAAGGCTCATCCATAATAATTATGAACTTGAAAGTAAAGAGAAGGGAGAGAAATAATTTACACATTGATTAACATAGTTTGGCTGGCACGAGTTACGACACCCTTCCTTTACACAAACTGGGGGCAAAGCAAAGGCTTTTGTTGGAAGAAAGATTGTAAATCAATCTCCCCCAGTATGGTCTGAAGGACTTTTGGTGCGGGTGAAGTGGGGTTGTTACATACAACCGAGGCAAAAACGTGATTGAATCTTCGAGGCATAGTATTGAAGGTTATGTTCTTTTTTGCTTTTACTTGGCCTTCTTTTCATTCGTCTTGAAGTCGACTTCCATGGACAAAAAGACCACGAAAGGTTATGTGATGTATTATTCATTGTTTTTTACCCGTCTATCTATAATAGTAGGAAAGTAGAAGATTCTACAATGGTCAAATAAAATATTTGTAGATGGTACCTAAACTACTTTATTGTTGGATATAGAAAACGTTTACTATATTAGATATATAAAAAAATTCCTATACTAAATACTAAATTTCCATAACCTTCATCAAGAATTTTTCGCGCCTTTTAGAGATCTGATCTTCTTCTGCTTTTGATTTCCTGCCTTTTTCCCATTTCTATGATGCTTTCAATTTGTAAACTTTTCAATGTCTTTTTTCTGTTGACCTCACGTAAGTCTCCCACCTGAGAGGAAATATTTGTTTGTTAGTCTTAGATGCCTAAAACTGTTATTTTATGATGCTAGCATTTTCCTACGCAAGGAAAACAGATATTCTAGTGGGGAGAAGTTTGTTGTGTCCACTTTTTGTTGTGCCCAAGAAAATTGTTCATTTTTTGACTCTGATTTTGATCTTGTCATGTGCTTTACCCTGGAACTGTCGCTAGAAAGTTTGTAAAATTGTAGGCTATAAATTTTCACAATATCATGTGGAAAATTAGGTCACATGTTGTAATTATACTTGGCACAAAATTGATACGTAACCTGATATCTGTAGGTAATGCAATAAACCAACAGGAGTCCTCAGTTCTTGGGTCTGTGAATAACGTATGCACAACAACCAGTAAACTTTCCTTGGAAGCATTTCTTAGTCTTGAAAGTCCCAAAGCTGAACTTGTCCTGTTAGATGTTTTTTCTGGCTGTGGTGGAATGTCGACGGGATTGTGCTTTGGAGCAAAAGTTTCGTCTGTTGATCTTGTTACGGTACTATTTCAAACAACTTAGTTTCAGTTCTTTGTGTCACTCTTATGCCACATTCAATTTTTTTTAGCTTTGTGCTTCATGCTTTCTGCCATTAACTTTAGAGATGGGCCCTCGATAGTGATAAGTCTGCCTGTGAAAGCTTGAAGTTAAATCATCCAGAGACATATGTGAGTGCACCTTAAGTTCCAGGACTTTTGTAAAGTTGGCGGCATCTGTGAATCATTGGGTACATGTTGATATGCTGGTACTTTTGTGTAGGTCAGAAATGAAGCAGCTGAAGATTTTCTTCAACTCTTGAAGGAATGGGAAAAGTTATGCAAAAGGTATGTGATCAGTGATTCTGGGAAATCACAAACTTTGCGATCAGGCAACAAAAACCAAAAGTCTCTAAATGGAACTGGTGACCCTGATGAACTCGAGGTTGCAAGACTTGTTGATATTTGTTATGGTGATCCTGATAAAACAGGAAAGCATGGACTAAAATTCAAGGTATCTCATAAAAATGTATGTCTTCTGTCATTGTGCTGCCTGGTTGTGGTGTCTATGATGGATTGGCTTTTGGATGTTAGAAATATTTGATATACTGTCAAGGAAATGATATCTTATTTTTGAGACAAAGACCCTATCCTGTTCATGTTGTTTTCGGCATAAGATTCAGGACTCTTTTGTATCAACATCTTATATGCTCTTATAAGTAAAACTAGGAGTATGAAAAATGTGGTCTCTGAAGAGTTGGAAACATGTTGAATGTGGAAGCCAGCGTTGTCAATGACCAAAATACATGGCCTTGAAGGATTAGTGCAGCTCTGATATACAACTTGGGTCACGAGACTCTTCTCATATGTTGCCAGTTTAATGTGTTTCATACATCAGTCATCAATATGGTCTGATTATTAGCTAATTGTAGCATGTTTTATAAATCACCTCTATCACTTCTAATCTTGCTGTCTCTATCTGCTTCAAGTGCTAGGAATTAAAGTTTAATTTCCTTAAATACTTCAGAAAATGGGGATTTATTGTTAACTGAATTGCAGTTTATACAGTTTAGGTGTACTCTACCACTACAGATTTTTTTCCCACTTTGATTATCTCTGTTTCTGTAGGTGCAATGGAAAGGTTTTGATGCAAGTGAAGACACTTGGGAACCAATTGAAGGATTAAGGTATGATTCCATGCTGTGATTTACTAATTTTTGGTTGAGTTGCGGCTTTTCACTCTTTTGTAAATAATTTTTTAGGAACTGTGTAGAAAGTCTACGGAATTTTGTAAGAACTGGGTACAAATCCAAGATCTTGCCACTCCCAGTAAGTTTGGTTATTTAGAGGTTAGAAGCTTAATTTTTTTTATGAGTCATCCCTTACAAATCAAGATGTTCCAGGGAGATGTTGATGTCATATGTGGAGGCCCTCCTTGCCAAGGGATTAGTGGCTATAATCGTTTTAGAAATGTTGATTCGCCCCTCAAGGATGAAAGAAATCAGCAGATTATAGTTTTTATGGATATCGTGCAGTTCTTAAAACCAAAATTCGTGTTGATGGAAAATGTGTGTGACATTCTAAAATTTGACAAGGGTTCTCTTGGGAGATATGCTTTAAGTCGTTTGGTACACATGAGATACCAAGCAAGGCTTGGCATCATTGCAGCTGGTTGTTATGGTCTACCACAATTTCGATTGCGTGTTTTCTTATGGGGAGCTGATCCCAACGAGGCAAGTTTCTTATTTCATGGGTTAAGATGGTGAATTGTTGGTTGTTGCTTGACCAGATTTCTTCTCATACGTTCTTTTTCGAAAATTAAAGATTTCATTGATTAAATATATTTACTTCTAGAGTACAAAAGGACGAGGATAATCCAAAAGGTCTAGATTACAAAGAGTTATAGTTCCTAGTAATTATCTACGTCTTGATATCTAAGGGGTACTTATGAGACCACATACACCAGTATTACTCCAAACCCCATCTTCTCACACTTGATAGTACATTTAACATATGCACTTTGAAACAGTTTGAACTACTGAACAGAAATTGAGTAATGTTCTTAACACATTGTTTTGTGGCCTTTCTTTTTAACCTTCTAGTCCATGAAACTGGAAATCCAATAAGCATGCAATGAAAGTTGATGGAATTTAAGTGTATGCATGAAATAAAACATTAATGACTGCATGGTAGCTTGAATAGTATCAAGAGTTTCTATTTTCTCTGAAAAGTTCTTCAAGGGACAAAAAGAGAGAAAATTTAGTGTAGTGTCTATTTTGGCACAAATCTAAGGAATAATTTTCGTAATTAGATTTGAATAAGTGCAAGTAAGGTTAACTTTGATTAATATTTATGAATTAAATCTATGTTTTTGATGATGCCCAAATTTTAATGTTCTAACTTTCATCTAAAGCAAATGATCGTGAAAGCATGGATTTAATTGCTTTTTATCTTTACCCCATGCAGAAACTGCCCAAATTTCCACTTCCCAGCCATGATGTTATTGTTAGATACTGGCCTCCACCAGAGTTTGAGGTATGGACTTCTTCTTCAAGTTTAACATCTTGTGGTGGATCTTTAGTATTGCAGCTATTCGATTAAGTTATTTCCATGCTTTTCAGCGTAATACGGTTGCTTATGATGAAGGCCAGCCTCGTGAACTAGAAAAAGCCATAGTTCTTCAAGATGCCATTTCTGATCTCCCAGCAGTAAACCTGATATTTTCCACTTTTCAATTGATGATTTACTAGTTTAATGAAATTCTATTGCATTCTCATTCACTTTTGTACTAATAGGTCACAAGTCATGAAACTCGACAGAAAATGCAATATGCAATTTCTCCTGAAACTGACTTCCAAAGATATATAAGGTCAACAAGAAATGGTAATGTAATTGCTATATGTTTTACAAGATTTGTTAAGTACAACATTGGAGCTTTTATATTGTTCTGATTAGGTTTTGAACCAAACCTGACCATGCTTAATTGGTTCCCAAATTGCTCTGTCTTCTGCCAGTGTTTTTATTCTCCTTGTACAAAATTCTTATATTCTTATATTTTTGTTATTGTTTTCACTTTTTTGTTTCATGCCCCAAGAGCCCCAGAATCCAATCTGCTCTGTGCTTCTTTTGAAGCTTTTCCTAACTTGTTTCATTTCTGTGGTTAGAGATGTTGGGTTCTGCACTGAACAGTCGTGCAAAAACTGATATACTGTATGACCATCGATCCTACTCATTGACTGAAGATGACTATGCTCGAGTTTGCCAGATTCCGAAAAGAAAGGTTGCACACATATGAACCTTTGGTTATTCCTTTTTCTGATTCCATAGTAATTTAGAAATTTTGTCAGGGAGCGAATTTCAGGGACCTCCCAGGCATAGTTGTAGGGGGTGATAATGTTGTCCGGCTAGATCCCACCCAAGAGAAGATTATGCTACCTTCTGGAAAGCCACTGGTAAGTTAAGATTGTTCTCCTGAAACTTAATTGCTAGAGTTCTTTCCATCGCTATTTGTGTCTGCAATTTTTAGATTACTATTCATTATTTATTTTTTGATGTTTTATTTTCCACAATGAGATTAGTGATGTGATAAAAAAAATCTTGTGTCAAGTTACTGTTGCCTGTGTGCAGTATTTCCAAAAGAAAATTGGTCAAACAAAAGATAACCCTGTAGTGTCAGAGTAAACACAATAACCCTGTAGTGTAAGAGTAAACACAATCATCTTTAATGATGCATTTCTGGAGAGAAAGCTCTGAGCAATAACCAGGTTAGAATACTTAGGGCCCATAAAGTAGATTCCATTTTTCCTTTTAGTTTCAGCTTGCCGAATTGGAATTTGTCATTTAAAGTAAACCTAGTTCTCTGACCTTTTGTCATAAAAAAGGGCAAATTGCACATCTTATAAACATCAAATAATCAGCTGATCCCATTTTGTTGACTAGGCTTACGTCTATTGCATCAAAATTACAAACTCGAATGTGTTTATGTGAGGCACAGGTCTTCTTTGCTTGCATATGTAACAAGCATTCCATAATACAATGTTCTTGTCTGTGCCTCTAATTTTCACCATTGTTCAGATAAAACAATTTTCTTTTTGATATTCATAGTTGCATATTTATTTTGCATTGTATATATATTATATCATATTGTTTCAACAAGTTGAAACAAATAGATTAGACTTAAAAGTATCACATGCGCAGATATCTGGTAAGGTAACTGGTAGGACTAGACTGAATGAAATGAGATTGTTGAAAATGGTCGAATCTGTAATTCCCCGGTGAATGTTCCTGTAAATCAATGAGTCTAACTTTTCCGCACCAGATGTCACACTCAAACAGTTCAAAATAATCATAATCTGATGTTAGTTCTTTTTCTTTACCAACATTTCTAGGTACCAGATTTTGCTTTGAGGTTTGAGCAAGGGAAGTCTAAAAGGTTTGATTTGACCTCATACTGTCTCTTTGATCAGATTTTTCAAAGATTTAGCTGATCTGAGCACATTCATAGGCCCTATGCAAGATTATGGTGGGATGAAACTGTTTCCACTATCGTTACTTATCCGGATCTTCACAGCCAGGTCTCTTCGTGCTCTTTTTGAAGGTTGCAACATTTGTCCGCTATAATGTCTGTAATAAGATTATATTGGTGTTTAGGCAGTGATACATCCTGAGCAGGATCGCGTCCTCACCATGCGAGAGTGTGCAAGGCTGCAAGGTTTTCCTGATTATTATAGATTCAGTGGCACAGTTAAGGAAAGGTAAGAACATATCTTTATGTCCCATTCTAAACATCAAATCTGTCTTCTGTACTATACTGCCATCAAATTTTAGGGAGGACTTTGCATAGTTATCCTACTGGAGAATTAGGGAGCTAAATGAGGACGATTGTTGGTTCACTGCATGGTTAGCTCATTTTTCATCTTCATCTTCATTACAGATGTCTTAACTGCAGTCGAAAATATTGTAAAATCCTTCATAATTTGGCCTTTTAAACCCATGTTGTCTTATGGTTGCTGCAACCAGTTATTTTCTCGGTTAACAAAATTGTAGTTTATGTGCAGGTATCGTCAGATTGGAAATGCAGTTGCAGTTCCTGTAGGACGAGCATTAGGATATTGCCTGGGGACGGCATTCCGAAAACTCGGTGGGGATGAACCATTGATGAAACTTGCACCAAAATTCTCACTTTCAACTTACCTTGACTCGGCAAATCCATTGGTTGTGGAGGACTCTGATTCATGACTTGACATACCATTACCATTCATTCATTAGTTCTTGACAGAAGCTCTCCTTGGTCAGCCATGGCTGTAACATTCAACTGGCTGGCTAGCCTAATTTCCATCTGTAAAATCAGAGTAGCGTACAATGATCATTTAAACTGCATTGCTCATTCTCATTTCTTTCTTTTCTCGGTGTTCCAGGTAAAGATTTCCTAAAGTGTACCCTTTGTTATTAGGCTTTACCAAAAAAACATTTGGTAAGTCAACGGAAAAAAATTTCAAACCCTACTTGAAGTGTTTTTATTCCTTTTCTTAGTCGATGGATTTAGACTTTTAATTTAGTTTAACATATTCAGGCTTAAATTGATAAAACAATTTCTCTATTAGTTAAGAGTTAGGTTGCGTATTACTGGATCTTCGCAAATTTTGTGTATTAGAGAGATTTATATTGAAGGTTATTGTCGAGTTGTCAAGTTTAAATATATACTTTTTAATTATATTTTAAATTAAGTTGAATCATATAAATCAATTGGAAGTAAATATATAGTCATGCACTCTATAAACTAAATAGATTTAAATATGTTGAAACATCTTAGTTATTTACCAATTATTTTCACTAAATAAAAAAGGAAAGAGAATAATTTTCAGAAAATAAAAATACAAAACATACTTCTTTCACTGCTTAAAAAAGAAATTGATAAAATGGATTCATGAAAATGCCAAATATGTTATAGCCTTATGGCCTCGTTTAGTTGGCACGAATTATTGACTAAGAAAGTAATCTTTTTTCTAAAATTTAAATTATTACGTTTGGTTCGTTTTTTTAAGTAGTTAGGAAAGTAAAAACGTTTCTAATTTAAGGAAAGTAGTAGCACTTTTCCTGGATTCTAAATCTTAACACCTCCTTAGTATTTAGATTACTTTCCTTAGGAATTTAATCTAAAAATTATACTGGTCAATTTAACCCTTCATTTTCTCTCTACTCAACGACTTTAAAATATATAAATTTCAAATAAATTTTGATTTAATAATTAAAAATATATCAAAATAAATTTTAGTTTAT
>JAOTAX010000001.1:16282538-16294815 GCA_025629825.1 Erythroxylum guanchezii
GGTTGTAATAGCAGATTGACCACTTTTACTATCAATAATATATCAGTCTCTAGCACTTTTAGCTAGAGCTTCTATCAGGTTCAATGGCTACAAGCATTTCATTAGGCCCTACAGGAAGATGGGTTCTTATATTTTGAGTACTAAATGTAGCACTAGCTTCCAGTGATTGTCATCGAACTCCTCAGACCAGATATGGCTGTTTTGTGAATTTAATGTAGTACTACTTTATTAGGCCCTACAGGGAGAACTTTTGTCTATTACATTTTATGTTTATATGGTCCTCGAGCACATGGCTGTAGTTGGGATTGTTGGCTTCCGTTTACTAAATAAAGATTTGATGTATACAACACAGTTTGGCGAGGTCGATATTGATGGATCCTTGGTTGCTAGCCATTCCTCTTCAAGTGATGACATTATCATGGTTAACAATGGTTGCTTGTGTTGTACTGTGAGAGGAGATCTAGTCAAAATGCTCTTGGAGTTGGTTAAGAAGAAAAGAGACAGATTTGATCACATTGTTATTGAAACAACAGGTGTGAGATATCTGTATCTTAGGTGCATTTTCTTGTTAACTACTTTTTCTCAATTAATGGGGTGATTATTTGAGGTAATATAATAATGAACTAAAACAATTCTATGTCTATGCTTTCAGTCATCAACTTAATATGTGAACTTAATATTCATGTCTCATGACAACCGTTCTTGATGACATCTAAATTGGAAAATTTTTAGTTCTTAGTGCTTTCAAATTTTTAGATTATGAACTTATTGGTTTTCATTCATTTTGCATCAAGTTTCCAGAGCAACTTCATAACCACATTGCTCATTGCTTCTGGCAGGGTCAAGTAAACTAGTTTCTTTCAAATCTGCCAAGTGCATCACTGGTTTATTTGTTGATGGAATTTTGAGTCTGTGTTTGCAGGACTAGCAAAGCCAGGCCCTGTTATTGAAACATTTTGTTCTGATGAACTTGTTTCCCGCTATGTGAAACTGGATGGAGTTGTTACTCTGGTAGATTCCAAACATGCCTTGCAACATTTAAATGAGGTGAAACCAAGATTTGTAGTGAATGAGGCAGTGGAGCAGGTTGCTTATGCTGATCGTATTGTGTTGAACAAGGTGGAATTTGTTTTTAATTCTTAAATATGTTGTTATACACTTATTTTATTCTTTCTTACTGTTGACAACTTACTGACATTGTTTTCATGCTCTCGACACAGACCTGCTAACTGTTCAGTACACTGTTTTGGCAGATAGATTTGGTTTCTGAGGATGAATTAAGTAGACTTACCAAGAGAATTAAGGTAGAGCTCCAGTTGTGCTGACAGCAAGACCATTTGAGAGGACATTTCATTTGTATGGTTTCGCTTGTACATATTTTGGCTCCCCCCAATTTCTGTTTTCATAATTAAAACTGCTATGTCAGGCTTCCTTTTATTCTGATCCTTAATTTTTGTGATTTACTATCATGCCCCATTTACAAAGCAACGACATTAGGATAAGAAGGAAAGAGTTCTTTATTAACTTGTTGATAACTATTTTTCTGTGTTTTTTCAGTTATCTAACTCATGAAATCCGTTTAATTTCAAAAACTTAATATGTTTTAATCTTTTTGGCAGCATATCAACGGAATGGCACCAATTAAGCTAGCCAAATACGGATCTGTTGACATGGACTTTGTCTTGGGTGTTGGAGGATATGATCTTGAAAGGTTTCTATGTTATATGTTTGAACTGGGATTCTGATCATGGACTGGTTACACAATTTGTTCTGCTGTATTTGCATATAATAATAGTATATGGACTTCATCATTCATATAGTTGATGTCTGTTTCATGAAATTACTTTTTTGGATGTATGGATTCTTGCAGAATTGATTCTGAAGTTCAGGTAGAGAATACCCGTTGCTCGAGTCATCAGCATGAAACATCAGAAGGTTGTTTTTCCCTTTGACGTTGTGTCCATTTTCTCATGATCAATTTCCTTTTCTATCGTTCCTTGTTGAGCAATGGAAATTTGCTGTTGACAGAAATGAGAGGGATAATTATAAGCAATTGGATTAAATGTAAGGACCTTTTGTGTTCACAAGAGTCACAAATCAGCAAATGTTGATCCTTGTGGATGTATTTTCTTCCCAGTTACATGTAGCAATGGAAGCCTATTTTTGCAAATATAAGAACTGCATTTAGTCAAATCTTTGCCTCTAAAGCTTACCTTACATCCTAATAGCCCTTGGGGGAAGGGAAGTGCTGACTCCAACCCATGAACTCTTACGTGTGGAGGGGAGCCTTTACCTCTGTATCACTCCCCCCTCATCAAAGCTTTCATTCCTGTTGCCAATGAGTTAGCTGACATATTTATCCTTTGTTTCCTGCATCTAATCTGCAAAATCTCCCTGGAATTAGTCAGTTCCTGTTTGCATTGTTCTCTTACACTGCCTATGGTTTGAAATGCAGATCACCATAAAGACCATCATCATGATCATGTCCATGATACTACTGTCTCTAGTGTCAGTATTGTATCGGAAGGAACTCTTGACCTTGATGAGGTTTGCGTTTCTCTTGATGACAAATTTCCATGTTTGTTGCATGTAATGGTGTTGAATGTTAACAGCTACATATTAGGGAGGTATGCAAAGCCACCTCTTCCTATAGGATCGGTTGTGCTATCTCAGTTCATTCTATAACTTTAGTGAATGCTTATAACGATTAGATGTAGACTAAAAATAATATGATGTCAGTGAAATTCAATTTTCTTTCCTGTCATGGACACAACAATCATTTTCACAGTTAATATTGAAATGCTAGAAAGTAAATATAATTGGTCAGCAATGACACATCAGTTATTAAGTACAAATTCATTCAACACATGCAAGCAAAGATATTTTTGTGAAGTCCATGAAAATGATAAATATTGATGATCAAAATGCCATATTTAGTATGTTTTATGTTGCCATGCAACTAGCAATAATGGATTTGAGGAACAAAAAAAAAAATTTGATAGATATGTTGTCATTGAGAGGAAACATTCTTATTTAATTTTTGATGGACCAGCTTGATGATTGGCTTGAGCGACTAATTGAAGAAAAAGGAGAAGACCTTTACAGGATGAAAGGGGTCTTATCTGTCTCTGATTCTGATCAGCGGTATATCTTTCAGGTATCCTTCCTTCTTGATATTGTGCCTTCAAAGATAACAGACACAAACTTATGATAAAAGTCAATGCAGTCACGATGGAACTGGCCCTTCCGACATGGGTGAATATTTTCAATGGCTGTAAGTTAGGACTCCACAAGTTGAAGCATAATGTAACGAACGTGATATGGACAGAATTAAAAGTAAAAATATTGCAGCTTTAATTCAAGTTCTGTCAAGTTGTTTGCTGGATTTGCATAATTAGTCGCACATGATGCATGAAGTTGGGATGTTATTTTCAGTGGTGGAATATGTGAACAAAGATTTGATGGATAATTCACAATGGCATGTACAGTTTCGTCTTGCAACGAGTTTTTCTTGCTCCTTAGAGTTGTGCTACTTGTTTCAGGGTGTGCATTCTATGTTGGATGGCGGCCCAGGCAAAGCATGGGAACCTGAAGAGAAGAGAGTAAACAAGCTGGTGTTCATAGGAAGGAATTTAGATGAAACTGCACTTAAAAAGGGTTTTAGAGGTTGTCTTGTGTAAATTCCCAAATACCTTAGAATAGTCTTATAAATTTATTAACAAGTTATTTGGACTTATGACAAGTGCATCTGTTTGTGACATGAACATGTTTTACCTAATTGCTACAGTAATTCATAAACCGTATCTTTAAACATTCAAGTGATTGTCGCATTATTCAATTTAATTTGCCTTAGGTCTGACATTAATCATCCACTTTGAAGCACGACCGCAACCATCCCACCACATCTCATGGATCAAAATCCCCATTTTGTCCCTGCCCCATTTGTAGGCCCTCCACGTGCCCTTTGGAATATTCGACCGCCCTGCTTTGCCGGCGAATATTACTACGTGGCGGCTGTGTCCGGCCTTCGTTTGTCCTTTTGCTGATCCTCTCAACCGTTGGATCTAGTCCACCACAATCTAACGCTCTTCTGCTCATTGGTATAATAATGCATGACCCCAAAAGATTCCAATCTTTCGGCAATCATGTTTTTGCTTCAGATTCGTCGCCGAGGTTTCCTCTACATGTTGTTCTTCTTTTAACGTGTTCTTGTCTTTTTCGATATGATTTCTACTACTTGTAACTACTACATCCACACCACATCGTACATGTAAGTTTTTTTCACCAATATCGTAAAAACACAAGATTGAAACATTAAGTAGTTGAAGTTTTTCATTCTGTATCTGTTACAAAATCCCATCTCTACGTGGTTAATACCTTCTTGGAAAGAGTTTGCTTCATATGCACACAACCCTCAACATCTTTCTTTCACTTTGTGTATATCTCAGCTTCTGTGAGCTTTTTCCTGCTTTTCTTTTTCTGGAGTGGTCTTTAGTGATAAAAGAAATGCGATCTTGGAGTTTGGGAAAAGGGTGGAGGTAGCAGTGGAAACAAGCTAAAGGTGGCAACTTTGAGTCGGCGATATCTTTTTGGTGCAGAAGTGACGGTTGTGTGGCTTCTGGTTTTGTCCTATATTTAATGGAAAGAACAGCTTTTGGTGGGATAATCGACGGAGGAGGCAGAGAAGGGGGAAGTTGTGGGTACGAGAATGGGGTGGAAATGACTAGAGACCCAAAGCCAAGGCTGAGATGGACTGCCGAACTTCATGATAGATTTGTTGATGCAGTCACTAAACTTGGTGGCCCTGATAGTAAGTAAAAATATCTATTGCTACCCAATCTTCATTTTATTCTCAAAGTTCCGTAACACACACGCACACACACACACACACATATATGCAATAATTTGTTTTCGACATTTGTGGTGCATGAAAAGAAAATCAATTAATCGATAGAATCAATTGTCAGAATCTTGATTGGTGTTGCTTTACTTCATTTCTTTTTCCTGTTTTCCTATTTTATGTCTGTTGCGGATAAGTGGAGCTAACTGGTAAGGATCAGCAAGTTTAGTGATGCCTGGGTCTGAAAATTGGTCAATGCATTCAAAAGTTTGTCAATTCTTAAGGAAAAACTTTTCGTTATGTCCCTAGTGAAGTTAAATTGCATCAGTGAGCTAAAGAAATGTCTATAAATGCAGAAGCAACTCCAAAGTCAGTGCTGAGGTTGATGGGGTTGAAGGGTCTTACATTGTACCATTTAAAGAGCCATTTGCAGGTACCAATTGCCTGAATACGGTACTTCTTTTATAATATATCCCTTATCCTTCTAATGTCATCTCCTTCATTTCCATTTCTGAACAATTTGATGACTATACTTAGCTGTCAATGTGCAGAAATACAGGCTTGGCTTGCAGGCCAGGAGACACAACGCTGGAGACCAAAATAAAGAGAATAAGGGTTAGTAAGATACCGTTTCCAACATCATAGAAGATTAGGAGATTGTCGCCTCTCTAATTAGCTCCAGCCATTTTCTTGTAAAAACTTCTTAACAATTACGATTGAGTTGTTTTAAGTGCTTATTGAGTTCAAAAAATTCCAGGGGATTCATACATACATTTCACCAATCAGTGTTCAGGGACAAGCACCAGCTCATCAAGAATTGAGAACGAGCAAGGGTAATGCAAATTGCTTTTCCTTTTTATTGGGTTACATATGTACTAATACCAAAAATGATTGTTTTGCATGAAATCTTTCTGTAGCTTACATGTTAGCAGAAAAACTGTTCCTAGCAAGAAGTAAAATTTTGCAAATCAAGACTCAAAGTTTAATTTTAAACTAAATAAAAGAGTGCAACACTAATGGAAATGAAATTCTTGGTTAGATGGGGTAAAACATATACCGATCCAACAGTCACTATGTGTTATATCAGATTAAAGCATTTATTTTTCATATAAGTTTAAATATTCTTTAATTACTATTTACAATTATATAATTTTTTATAAAAAATTTAATACTTGCTATTTCTTATCTGTTCCTTTTATTCCGAAAAAACAGCCTAATACTAATTGACTTGTATTCTGAACAGAGAACTGCCCATCACAGAGACTCTGAAACGCCAAGTTGAAGTACAGAACAGCCTGCAAGAACAACTAGAGGTATGATAATTCCTCGTATGAGTATTTCTGCTGAAATTTTGTAATTTATGAAAGATCATCCTGTAAATCTTTTGATCTTATTTTTCTCTAACAGGTACAGAAAATACTACAAGTAAGAATAGAAGCACAAGGGAAGTACTTACAGTCCATACTAGATAAAGCGCAGAAGAGACTTTCACTTACGATGAATGGCAATAGCAATGTGGAAGATGAAAGATCCCAGTTAACAGATTTTAATTTGGAAATGTCAGGCCTGATAGAGAATATAAATGGAGAAGAATCAAAAAATGACAGTAGGATCATGGAATTGAAGGATCCAAATTGCTCAGCTTTCCACGTTTACCAAGACAGATCAGAGACAAGGGGTAGTAAAGATGTCAAACTCCAGGTTGGAGAAGGCTGCATACCGTTTGATCTGAATATGAGAATGTAACTTTGATTTTGCTGTTAAATAGGCTTCTCATAGTATGACTTGTTCATAGGTTATGCTAATATCCTAACCTTCTAAAGTTTTCATTTTCCTGTAATTTTCAACCATGAGATGAGTTGAGTTTCATCAATAGCAATTAAATCTTATTTTCCCTGTAGATATTGGCTTGTGTTCAAAATGATAATTGTTAATTGATCTATTGTATTGAGTTGACTATTAGCATACAGATTAACTACAAATATCTAATTGTTCTTTTTGTTATTTCTGAAGATCTTTTGCGACCGGTAATTGGTAAAGTTATTATCATAGGTTCGAGTAATAGAAATAACTTCTTTGTAAAATGTAAATAAAAGATTGCGTACAATTAATGACCCGAGCCTTGTGTTTTGAGTTTTGCCCTTTTATTCTCTTTAAAATACCTGTGTTGGTGATGGCTTACCATTCAGAGCATGTAAATGAAATTCAGTTGATGTCATATTAGTACATTGAATTCATTTTGAATCAATATCACTAATTGAAGTAATGCAAATTAATCAATTCAGGGCTAAAAAAAAATAAAAAATAAAAAAAATCGTAGCAACCAACATATGACCACAGCAACAACTGCAAGGCAAAGCTAAAAAAACAGGCCAAGTCTCTTTGTAAAGGTCGCTCTTGGGTTGAATTATAGTATTGAAGTTCAGATAACTAGTTATTATTACTCTGGGAATGTTGCATATCGTTTACAAAGCACAAAATACTTATTGCAAGTTTATAAAGCACTTATGATTCAATCCAGATGATAGATTCATAGCTTACATGCTTTTAAGTGCTAAGTTAATTGTAATTTAACACTTTTATGACATATTTTATATGAAATTCATTATATTTGATTCAATTATTTTGTAGGTAATGAATTTAAGGAAATATTACGAATTTAAGTGTAATTTTCTCAATTTTTGTTTGATCCAGAAGTAAAAGTAATGGTTAAATATAGGACTGACACAGATTCATGTTTGACCAGTGTTAGTCATTTTTTGTCCAAGACAAGTGTAATTAGAGGGAACTCATCATATTGCACTACTAAGCACCATTCTAAAAGTGTAATTGACCTAGCACTTCGAGGATAAGCGAAATTATAAATTTAATCATCTTAGAACTCTAATATGTTCCCTAATTTATAAACACTCTTATTAGGGTCCTTTTTGGGAGATTTTGAAGGCTAATGACTACTTCCTTTGTCATTAAGTTACTAGTTTAGGATTTCTTAACATCAAAGAGCCATTTGGAGCAACATTTAGAGGAGTCCGTGACAACTCTTTAAGTGATTTCTCTCTCTTCTTTCTTTTATGTTAAGGTTAGGGATGTAGTTAATGACAGATTATTAAATTATTAATGCATCATTTATTGGTTTGTTGTTTGAATTTATTCTTTTCATACTTTAATTGTATGAGGTTATGCCTTATTAACATATTTTCAAATTTAGGGCTTGTATAAAGTACTAAAAGGAGAAATATGATTTATACACTAGGAAAATATATATCTTAGATCTAGAGAATTATACTACTATGATAATGAAAATATTAACAATGCTAAATAAGTTTGATTATGATGAGTTGCACAACGAAAGATGCTAGTTACCTAGTTAAACACACCTGTATGTCTTGAGAGAGAGCATATATAATTTAGGTTAATTGTCATTTCAACCTAAATAATTAATCTTGCACGATAATTAGAATTTCATATACAAGTGAATTCAGAAAATCTAATATTTTTTAATCTTGATTTTCCTTCTCTATTTAATTATCTTATTTTAATTGGTTTTATAATTTAATTATTTTCACAATATCTTTTTAAATTTTCTTTATTTACCTAGTATTAACAAATATACTACTATGTTCCATATGGTTTTGATACTCTAGAATACTTTAGTTTTAATAACTTGCTATAAACAAACTTCCTACCTCCATTATTTTTTTAAAAAGAACTAGAATGGTAGTTTTTTAAAAGCTTCAGAAGTTTGTGTTTTGTTTCTAACACTCAACCTAATAAAGAAAAGTTTATACCAGATGCTTTCAAATCCATCTTCATAGGATGTTCACTTGTTTAAAAAGCATATAAACTATATGACCTCCATTCTTGCAAAGTTTTCACCTTTAAAGATTTTGTTTTTATGAACACATTTATCTCCATAAACTTAAACCATATACCAATGATGAGATTCCTTTACCTCGGGTGTTTATAGATAAAGAACCATCATTTGAATATCTATATTTAAGTTCTTTACCTGATACCAGACAAAATCCTACTTATTCAAATCTAATGGAATATGATAACTGAATCTATTAAAAAATTCTTATTAGCCTTTTTGGTCATCCTATAATATATCCTTTTACACCAACAATTCTTATATAAAGCCATAAAAATAGAAAAAGATCCTATAGACTAATGACTTTGTAACAAATAGTGTTTAGTTGAAAATATCTTATTATACTATTAAGCCAATTACTTCATCACGCACACCAAACAATTGCTCACACAATGTATCACTAAATATGTCCACATATCATATGTCATTTTTAGCAAATGTATCAAATATACGAGAATCAAGTTCATATAATCAAGCTACAAGTAAACTTGAATGGGTGAAAGTAACATAATTGCAAGCTTTGAAGCCTATCAAATATGGGAGCTAACGATATTGCAAGAAAGGAAGAAGAAATAGGGTCAGTATGGGTTTATAAGGTGAAAATCTTCCTAGAAAACATAATAGACAAATCTAAGGCCGGGTTGGTAACAAATGACTATAACAAGATTGAGGGAATTGATTATTATGATAGTTATATCTCTACTTGCTATTGTAGCTACAAGATCATGGCCTCTACATCAATTGAATGTAAATATTACTTTTTACATAGTCACCTTAATGAAGAAATGTACATGTACCCCCTAAAGGCTATGATAAAATTGGTCTAAATTAAGTTTGTAGGTTAAAAAGGTCTCTTTATAGCCTTAATTATGCCTTTCACCAATGGAACTATGAATTCACTGTCTACATTTAAAGTTATAATTTCAAACATTCAATTTATGGCAATTATATTTTTAGCAAATACCAAGCTTTTGCTTTTCTTGCTCTAATGGTATATGTAGATGATGTTTTAATTATTGGTTTTTTTCAAATAAAGATAATGCTGAACCAATGGAGGTTCTAATTGATATTTTGATGATAACAAAACATAATTACCACTAATGTATTTATTATTTTAATAACAAATATTAGAACAAAATAAAGTCATAAACTTAAGAAGATAGTGTATGAAGTTGAACAAGAGAAGTTGAAGTTTACAAATTATGAAATGAAGATCAAAACAAGAAGAAAAGAACATCAGTGCTCATCAAGGTCATTTTACACTTTGTATTATTATCTGTAAGCTCACTTTGTTAATTTGATGATCCAAAAGGTTTACCATGCACAATCATTTCATCTTACTTTATAGCATAAGTCTTTACATTCATTAAGTGGCATTGAAGGTTTTGATTTTAATATAAAAGCCTTTTGATCTTTCAAATCAATCTTTGGGGAATATTTTAAGAAGTATTTTAGTCAGGTTTAGATTAAATGACTTGGCTTTGGGCATTTGAAGTTGATAACATTATATTTTTAGGGTGATTGGTCAACCTATATAAGTTAGTGGTTGATTAATATAGGTCAAAATTTGTTAAATTTAAGGTATTGAGAGTTTGCTATAACATTGGTTTATGCATTGTTTAACCAATCTATCATACAATGTTCCAACATTTGGTGAATCTAATATTGTAAATGTGTATTGGGTAACCAGTGCATTGTATATAGCCATTCTAACGAGTAACTCTTGGATCCAACTATTTTGGATCCCAAAACACTATAAATATTAGTATTAAGTAGGTTTACTTGTATACACACATTTAATGGATTTTTTTTCAGTCAATTGAGCATCATTATGTAATTTTGTGTGAGTGAGCCATTTTGGAGTTATCAATCAAGTAATAAAGTTAGGTATTTTGAGTTGTAATATTTGGTTGGGGCAATATATTATTATATTTAGGAATAATATAAGTGAGATTGAGGTTCCTCTTCACCTTAGAAGAAAATTGTAAGAAGGGTTCCTTTTTATCATGAAAGATTATATAAAGGTTATTCTTCACCTTGAAAAAACTATTATTATGGAATTCTAGGAAGAGTCTTGGGAGTGAACAAAGGTAAGGGTTGTTTATCGAACTACTATAAATCAGTTTGCATTTTCTCCTCTTATGATCTTTAAATTATTGTTTAATTGTTTGATTAATTTATATTAAACAATTCCTTCATTCATATTTATATTGATTGCTATTAATTGAATATATTAGTTATAAAAATTATTGAATTTTGTAAACTCCAAATTCACCCTCCGCTTAGGTACTATTAGGAACTAACAAGTGGTATTAGAGTAGGTCTATTAAGCTATTATTTCTAATGAAATCATATAAAAAGGATCATAATGACCTATTTAGGAGCATCATCATCGTTATTCAACCAAGAGGGACAAAGAATTAATAAACCACCTTTCTTTGATAAAAATGAGTACCTTTATTTAAAAAACTAGGATGAGATTCTTTTTAATATCCAAAAGTGTAGACCTATGGAAATATTCCTTTTATTCCTATAAAAATTATAGATAAAAAAGTAACCAAATTAAAGAAAGAGTAGGAACCTCAAGATCAGATATTAGTATCCTTGAATAGTAGGGTCACTGTAATACCCGATATTTGATTTACCCGTTACACTGAAAATAAAAAAAATAATCGGTGTGAACTATCATTTTTGGTGACATCAAATTAAGGATGTTTCACATTATTTTTGGTGGTCATAAGAAATTGTACGAGCAAATTTTAAAGAACCAGTCCAAAAGGGGCATTTTTGTAAATAATGGACAAAGAGGCTTATAAAAGAAGCTAGCTATACATAGAAGACAAAACCTTGTCTTCTTCCTCCTCCCTCACCTACGAAAATCACCATGGAAGCTCTCTTTCAAGGTTTTCAACCTTTGTAACAAGAATGGGAAGGAGAATTAAGCCAATCGGTCAATACAAAAAGGTAAGCTTCAATCCCGACACTTAGTTCTACCGATTCAAGTTTAGTTTCTGTCTCTTCTCTTTCATGGCTATGAAACCTATTTGATGAAATTTATGGGTTTGATGATTCTGATGATGGATTCTTATTCTTTGATGTCTAATGGCAAGTTAACATGAGGAAAATTTCATTTTTTATGGTGATTTGGGGCTAAATCAAAACCTAGGGTTTTGGAGTTCAAGCTGTCAATAGAAACAGAATTGTAGGTCCTCTTTATACATGTTTTGAGCTGTTTAACGTGTGACTTTGTAGAAACTCAAAACTTAGAAGTTGTAGATACGGATGTCTACTGTATCCCTGAATTTTTTTTTCACGAATTTAGGGTGAGCTAAACAAATGAAAGAGGCCCAAATTGAAACTGGTTCAGAATACCAGTGGGATTGAAACATGAAATGAAAGTTAATTATTTGAAGACTTTAGAGTTAGAATTGGATGATGAGTTCTCTTATGAAATGATCGAAAATGTGTCATCTGAGTGCTGGATAAAGTAAATTTTAATTGGATGAGTATTCTGTGAGATATGGCTGAATAAGTGAAGGGTGTTGCTAACCTTAGTGACATAGAAG
>JAOTAX010000001.1:16308890-16320357 GCA_025629825.1 Erythroxylum guanchezii
GCCCTCTATCAAGCGAGCTCCTTCCTTCTTAAACGAGAGTAACATTTGCAGCTTTTCGATGTCGAGCCCTATCTCATAGCGTTGGAGGACATATGTTATATGGCCCTGTGCCAAGCTTGCCTTCACAATTCTCCTACCTATATAGCCAGTAGCCCCGACTACAAGAACTTTGCTCTTCGCCATGGCTAAAGGTTCATTCTCTCCAAGTGTTGTGTATGTAACTATGCATATATATACACAGACAGCGCTTGAGATTTAGTGATGTAGTGTTTTCTTATTAAATTGTTTACAGCTACTTGGCATGAACTACAAGTCACTCTTCTCTATTTGTTGATGCTTTGAACCTTGTCAAACGGCAAAAATTCACCTAACTATTCTATGAAAATTATAATCTCTCTGATTAGCGATTGTGACTTGTCTTATTTAGGTGCCGGATTTTACTTCATTACTTGTTTTCAGTGCTTTTTTTGTTATTCAATATTTCTAAAGTACTAAGACTTTGAATAAGTTAGTGTTTTATTTAAATGTTATAATAAAAAATCACAGAACACTCAATAAAGAGCAATTGATTTTGTGCTTGATAATTCAAAATATGGTAGGAATTTGTTAATATAGTAATGCTCTTGCATGGTTCGTGGGTAGGAGCTAATCAGCATTGTCTAGCAGATCAGGACCGGCTAACTTACAACTCCCACTAATGCAAATTGCTTACAAGCTCAGGATACCATAACCAGTTTACTCTTTGATCATAATGGCCATGCCGCATGACACTTGCCCAAAGGGATAAACAAATCGTCAATGGCATCGGATTTCAACCGACACTACATATGCCTTCGCACCAAAGACTTTCGTCACCTACCAAATTGTTTGAAATTATATTGAGGTGACGTCCATTAGTTTATATGTTTCTTTATACTAAAAGAAACCAAAATGTTATTAGAGTAATCCCAAATGGACTAAGCATTAAAATATTAAAAGGGTCAACTATTGCTAAAATGACTAGAAGCAATAGTTGACTCTTACCACTTATAAATCCTAGAAGCAATAGTTGACTCTTACCACTTATAAATCCTAGAAGCAATAGTTGACTCTTACCACTTATAAATCCTTTAATATTTTAGTCATTTTAGCAATAGTTGACCCCTGCCTAATTTTAATATGATATCAAAGCTGATAGTTTGGTCCGGTTATCACTACGTTTATTTAAAAAAAACAATTGAATGTTCAATCCTGATTGTACTTGAGGGGGAATATTAGAGTATCTCATATTGACTAAGCATAAAAATGTTAAAGGGTTTATAAATGATAAGAGCTAATTATCCAAATGACTAGTTATATTCAGTTAACCATAGTCTAATTCTAATAAATGTCTCCTTTTCAATTATTAAACATAGAGCATGAAATTAATATTTGCTCTATTTTAGTATGAGAATGTTAGTGATTCATTCTACCATTAATGTCATTCTATCTTGCTTAAGAATTTCATGAATTAATACTAATCGAGAATAATGTAGCATTCTTCCTAATTCTTTAGGTTGATAAATCTTATATTGATCACTCAACTACCTCCGTGTAGTTTATGTTATATTAAATAATTGAGCTACCCTTGACTAGAATATATATGTTATAAGTACTATCAAAAGATAACAATCTCTATATGAGATACTTTGAAGATCTTAAGTTAAAGAATCACTTATACAATCATTAGAATGATAATTTCTATAGATATACAAGTAATTTTTTAAATGAAATTCTCATAAGAGGTCAGATTCAATGAACTTATTCTCTAACAAGCACTTACACATTTGTTTAAGCATTTTTATCACATACATATGAATATATATAAGATAAAGAATACATTTAAATAATTATGTTATTAAACCATAATTAAAAGATTGGCAAAAGGGCATAAGCCAACACTCAAGTCTAAGGATTAATCATACAACCATCAGACTGAGTATATTTATAGACACACATGTAATTATCCATTTAGAATCCTTGTAATCGAGCCACTTCAGTAAACTTATTTTCTAAAAAATACCAACATATTTGTTTAAATATCTCTAGCCTTTAATTTATGAGATCAATTATTTTTTCAAATAAAGAAATATAATATATATTAATTTTACAGCACCAACAATATCCCATTTTGAGATAATTATAACTAGGAATAATTTGTAAATAAAACCTAAATATATTTTGAATATCATAATTATAATCCCATCATACTTTTAATTATATAATAATTATTTTAGAGATTTTATCTTTAATATTAAGTATTAAATATAATTAATAAAATACATAAAAATAAAGAATATTTTTATTAAATTAAAAATAACATATGTTAATGACAACCAATCGATTTTCTATAAAGACATAAACTAAAGTACAAGTTTAACCTTATTTTTCTTAAGAAGCAATCCTTAGATCCTAAACTTCTAATGGTAGTATCATTGAAAGTGTGATTATTAATAATTAGTTGGTGTATTATTGAATATAATAACTATGTAGCTTAATAAAATTGAAAATTTGATTATTTCAATTTATAGTAACAACAACAATTATGGTTATAATAATAAAGAAGAAGAAATCATAAATTGTGTTCATGATTACTGTTAGCCACGACAAAAATAAATCAATTAGCATCGATTAACAAATTTACTTCTAAAATGTATAAGATGTAATTTTATATGTGTTTTCTTCGTATAGGGATGTTATTACTCATTGTATCTCTGTATAAATGAATTGTACAATTGGAAACGCCGTGTGTTAGACGTTGATCAGAGTGATCCGATTGATGGCAGCCTAGGGGACACCTCGTACAAACATTATTTTCAGTCCCATACAATTGATGTGTTGTTTAGTTTGCTAAAACAACCTTTGGAGAAAAACGCAGTTGGCATACCAGACATGTTGCTGGCATAGGTTAGGTCTTGATAGGGACTAATATGCTCTAGATGAGATGTACATCAATGGAATAACTTCTTTGTTTTCAACTTCAACTCACTTTCTGGTATGAAGAAAATACTACGGTTTGATCGATGACATATTTAGGAAAACATCTTTTTGAGGAAATGGCGGTCAGCTGGATACGTATAAACAGAAAAATAAAGTCACTTCTTATTTAGCTTCTCTCTTTGTATGGCGAAATCTTCTGACATGAAAAGACGCCTTTCAAATTTTGATTTTTTTCAAAGGAATTTGGCAGCCTTGATTGGGAATTTCTTCTTTGTATTCTCAAAGCATTTAGCTTTTCGAATGAATTCATTTTGTAGATTGAGCTTGGTGTCACCTGATCTCTTTCCGTATTGCGACAAATGTACCTTTAGAGATTGTGCTCTTTAATTAGAACAAATGAAGAAACAATTTCACAATGAAATACCAGATTACTTTCCCATGCAGGTTGCTTTATTTTGATAAAATCAGTTACTACAAATCTACATGTATATTGGTCTTTTCATTTTCTTTTGTCAACAAAAAGGTACTGAAATTAGTAGAGAAATTAACGTGTAACTTCTTCTAATCGAGTTCTAGTGTTACAGATCGTAAAGAGAATGTATGGGAAGGAAGTTTGTTTCTCAAAACAAGATGAGGGACTCAGCTTAACCCCTATCAAATTGTTCAGCAAAGTTCTACTTGCTAAAATAATCTAATGACTCTTCACAAAACGTGAATCCTTTGCGGGCAAGATGGGTTTATTCAGAATATATGGCTAATAGCCTTGCGCGCTTTCCTCCTCTCATTTCAGAGTGGAAGCGATGATTGCAGAAAATGATAATGTTGACAAATGTTTACATTGTTAGCTCTATGATTATTATTAATATTTTTGATGATAATTACATAATATTTTAAAATTTAAATTAGATTTATTTATTTATATAAACAACGATATAATTCTTAAAAGGAAATAAAATCGTAAGAATAATGTTTTCTTTCTTGTAGGAACTTTCTTAATGATCTTTTACCAAACAAACTTTCTTAATGATCTTATCTTATTAGAAATGATTCTACAATATCCGAAAGGATCCTGCTAATCATATATTTCGTCAATTAGCTCTAAGACACTGCCATATTTATTTCTTAACATCTGAATATTAGAAAATTTAGCAAAGATAATATCAAATATTCGTTAGACACAAAGTCAACTTATAATTGAAATGAAACATTGGTTAGTTGAAGAAAATGTCTATTCAAAAAAGAGTCATTGTAGTTGTGAACAAGAATTTAAGAAGCCAGATTTTTTAAATACATCAAAGGCTTCAATACTCTTAAAAGTCATATCTTTATGAAATTTCTTGTGCCTTAAAAAGTGAAATTCTTCTCAAAAGACAAACTTTTTGGAATGCTCATCCTAATAATAATAGTTCTTGAAGTTGGAGGAAATTGTTACAAGTTTGGGATCTTATAGGGAGTCAATTCAAATTTAAGATAGGGAATGGGTTGTCCACTTACTTATTGCAGGATCCTTGGCATCCAAGAGGTATTTTGAAGGACCTCTTAACTCCCAGAATTATTAATGGCTCAGAGTTACCGATGAATGCTAAAGTCTCCGATGTTACCAGAAATAATATGTGGAACTGGGGGGAAGGTCCAATTGAGACTATTTAAACCTTAGAACTCTTACCTTACCAACCAGAGTACTCTCGACCTGACAGATTGGAATGACTAACAAGCCCCTCCAAAATCTACCATAATGCATTAGCCTACTCCACCTTGAGACCTCTCAATCCTCATCATGTCCCTTGGTACAAACTAGTATGGCATAAACGAACTAGCCCAAGACACTCCTTCATCCTATAGTTAGCTTTTCTTAATAAGCTTCAAACAAGGGACAAACTTCTCTTTTCATTTGCCCCAAATCACTGCTCCTTGTGTTTCTTGGTTAATGAGTCCATTGACCACCTGTTCTTTGAATGTACTTACTCAAAAGCAGTTTGGACTCAGTGTTTACACCATTTTCAGATCCATTTACCAAACATACTATCCCTTCAAGCCTTTCTTAGTTGGATCCAACTCCCTTCAAATCACTCCAATATTGACCTCAACTTTCTCATCATACTCCTATCTGTGGCTGTTTATAACATCTGGACTGAAAGGAACCACCGAACATTCACAGATAAAGCCAGGGAAGTTGGGAACATAAGCACCAAAGTGGTCTTCCAAGCTATGGAACTCCTCAGCACAAATACTGAATTCAGGTAATTTTGTGTAAGGCTCATTTTCACTAACGTTTGTTTTGCAGGTTGTCCTAGTTCTTGGCAGTAAGATTCCATCCTTTTGCTGGTGTTTCAACAAAGAGGACGGAATCAGAAGAATTTCCTTCGAGTATCACCAAGGAAGGATGGTAGAGAACACTGTCACTTATGTTGGAGGCACAAACTTGTCATCAAGTTGTTAGAGACAAGATGGAGGCAAGCAACAGAAAAAAGACCTTACCAGTTCACCAAATTGTTCAGTTAATTCAGACACTCTATCCCAGATGTCCTCTTGACATTAGGATCCTACCCCCACAGTTGGTTCTTAAACACTCAAAAGCTTCCACGGTCTCAAATGTAAGGATGAGAGTCACTATTGGTGTTCTCATTCCTGGGTGCACGTGGGAAGGAATATGATGAATGAAAGAGGCTGGGAGATTAGAAGATCCCACTCCTTTCAACCAAGTGCAGAACACGGTTAGGAGGATTAACCAATGAATGCTGTATTCATTTTCTGGTCTTGGCTTTTGGCGGTATTAACTCTTTATTTATGTTCTAAGTTAGTACATGTCTGCGTTAGCTGGTTGAGAAGCTCCTTCCTACATCAGCTTGGTGGGTAAATATGAGGCTGGTTGCTTAAGGAACAATATTGTAGGCCTCTGCATGTCCATTGGTTAGGCTATCCCTTTTGGTTTTGTATAGAGATTGGCTCTTAGGCAAACTCTTGATGTACATAACTCTTTCTTGATCTATTTATATATCTGATTTATCCAACAACAAAAAATCATTGAAGCTCATATCAAGCAAATCCCTTTTCATTTGTTGAGAAGTTCTAGAAGGTAGTTACATACTACTAGTGTGGAAGGTTGAAGAACCTTGAAAAATATATACTTATGAGCTTGATGAGACTCATCAAATTACTATTTGGAATTTTAGTGAAACACTTAATTCGGATACTTGGGACTGGGCATGGTTTGGGTTATAAGCCGAACTAGTATAAATCAATTGTGTTATTCTTTCTCTCTTCTTAACCTTAAATTTTCGCATTATAGTGTTTGTGTTTTATATTTGCAAGAGGCTCCTTTATTTTTATAATAGGCTCTTTCTGTTTTTAACTTATAAAAAGTTCTTTTTAGTTTTAACAAACGCCTTCTGTTTTAAAGTGTTTTAACATGATTTATCGTTTAACATACTCCTGTCATTTAACAGGCTTCTATATTCTAATAGACTCCTTTCTTTATGAGCGTTAGTAGGCTCCTATCGATTAAACAGACTTCTTTTGTTTTAAGTATTAGCAGGCTCCTTTTAATTAACAGGCTTCTTTTATTTTCAACATTAATCGGATTCTTTCGAAAGTTTATAAGACTCTTCTATTTATAAATTTATTTTGTTTAGCAGGATCTTATTAATTTGAAAGTACCTTGAAATTTTGTTTACACACAATGTACCTCATCTTGCTTGTATTTGCTTTATTATGCTTTATCATACATTGTATAAACACATTGTAATCTTACTTTTTGATATTTTGATATTTTTACCATTGTAATTTTATTTTTTTATTTTTTTGCTAACATCAGCAGCTAATCAAATAAAAACCAACTACAGCTATGAGCACAAACTACTAAAACTTGAACCTTAAACGATCAGTATATTCCTTAAAATGAAGTGAAAAAACACTTCTAACCTATGGATCAAATATAACCTAAATCCCTACTCCTTTCCATTTGAATATTTCGTGATAAAATGATTTGTCTAGTCTAATTCGATAAACCTTATGTGGTTGTTTGGATTGAATGTGATTTAGGTTGAAAGATTCTTGCGTTCCTCTTTTTCCATAACATATAAACTCCATAACTTAGGATAAGCTTGAACACTATTCTCTGTGTGTAGAGCCAACAAAGGAGAGCTTACACATCTTAAGGCAGTTGCTCCAAAAGTTGACGGAGAAGCTAGACGAATGTAGTATATAGTTGATATTCTTACGATTATCACCACGTAAACTACGCGGAGACTTGCTCGGATACCCTGTAATTTATCTTTAATTAATAAGTTTTGTCTAATAACCATCTATTCTAACAGGTTGCTTTGAAAGATTATTTGGAAACCGTTCTAATTTTCTCCATATAGCAGGTTGCTTTGGACGACTAAGTTGCTTTGAAAGATTATTTGGAAACCGTACTAATTTTCTCCATATAGCAGGTTGCTTTGGAAGACTAAAGAGTCCTACACACAAGTTATTTTTGAAGACATTGGAATTATAGCCTACCTATACTTGATCTTCTCTGTTCAGACAAGGTCTGTGAATAGGGATGTTGTCCATAATAATTCTGGTACATCTTATGCTGCAATATACCAATTCTCATCCAGTTCCACCCTATTCATCTTGGAATTCAGAAAAAAAAAAAAAAACCCTAGACCTTGCAGAGTAGATCCAACTTATTTCAAAAATCATACCAGAACTAGGTCTTGCGTCCATTTCCAATGATAAACATATTTTTCATATTTAAGAAGTTACAAAGTCTGAGAATTCAGCTTGGACCTCGGGAACACCTTATTCCAAAGCTTGCCTATATTTTTGTTCCGAAATTAATCTGTCTCAATGACCATAATCACATAGGTATCCATCCTCTAACAGTATTCACATAACAAATTGAAAGAACTCTGTAATTTTTATAGAGAGAGTTAAGCAAAAAGTGCTAGATCCATTAGAGCTTAAGTCTATTATAACAAGGTTTGGACGTTTTAGTAATTTAATTGAAATTAAATTCTAATTTCAATTAAATTTTAATTAGAATTATAAATAATTCTATTTTTTGAAACGTTATCAGGTGCGCTCAGCACATATTATTAATATCCAAAACTAAAAACGTCATACAAAAAAGGTGGAGGGCATACCCTCCATTCAAAATCAGACATAGAATTAGCTGCCCTAGCTATCGTATGAGCAATCTGATTCGCTGACTTCCTAATAAAAGTAGTAAAAATAAAATGATGCTCATTAAGTAGAGCTTTACAATCCTGAAGAATCATTGAAAAGTAATAAGGAAATATATGTGTAGATGTCAAGAATTTAGTAATTATTTGACAATCAATTTCCACACATATTGGGAAAAATGAAAATCTTTTGATCCAACTTAGAGCTTCTCGAAAACATAACGCTTCACTGATTTGGGGATCTCGCCATCCTGATAAAATCATTAATTTGCCAGCACAATTCTGCCTTTGAGAATCACTGATTATCATTCCTAGTCCATAAAAACCATTCATCAATAGCGCCACGTCTACATTGCATTTTAACTGGTTCGGTTGTGGAGCTTTCCAATTGGATTGAGAGTGTTGTTGTTGTCTGGATGGAATTTTGGTCATCGTTTGTGCTGCTTTCCATTCCAGTAGATTTGTTCTGGCTCGACTAATAATAAAGGATTTATCATGAAGTTTCTGTTGCCATACAAATTCATTGCGGTGAGTCCATAAACTCCACATAATCATAAATACCTCCTCCTTCTGTGCATTTGTGAAGCAAGCCATAACCAAAGCAAGCCAATTATGTAATAATGTATTAGATGTCTAGTTCACCGAAGAGACATTCCAGTTCACAGAAGATAATAACCAAATAGATTGAGCAAACTCAAAGTGATATAATACATGTTGTTCAGTTTCTGTTGCTCTACCGCGTATAGGACAAGTGTCAATTAAATCGATATGTCTCCTTTTTAAGTTTGCTTTACATGGAAGAGTATTCCTTAAAAGACGCTAAATAAGGATTTTTACTTTACCTGGGACATGAACCAGCCAAAGTTTCTCCCATGGAAATCCCGTGACCATGAATTCTGTGTTAACATTCTCTATACCAATTCTATAGCCTTCTTTAACTCTATATTCTCCCTTATTGTTTAAAGTCCATATCCAATCATCCTTGATCCTTGAGAAGCCTAAAGGAATCTGTAAAATAAGTTCTGCGTCTCGTGTATTGAAGGAGTGTCTGATCGGTTCTTCATTCCATCGATGATTCACCATGAGATCAGCTACATTATTAAGATTTAAATGCTCCATGAAGTCTGTCTGAATATGTGGATCCCTATCATCCATTAACCAGGGATCTCGCCATATATGAATGTTGTGCCCATCTCCAACACGTCTTCTACATCCCTGAAGTAGAATCGTTCTTGCCTGACATATACTTCTCCATATTTGGCTTGGGTTGTTGCCTAAAGCTGTTGTAAAGAAATCAGCATTGGGGTAATATATGGCTTTCAAAGTTTTTGCAACAATAGAATTTGGGTATTTAAGCAACCTCCGTCCTTGCTTTGCCAATAGAGCAAGGTTAAATTGCCTCAAGTCCCAATATCCTAACCCCTCATGAATTTTTGGGATCACCATCCGCTTCCACCGCAACCATCTTATACCATTAGTCTCCCTTCCTCCATTATGCCAGAAGAATCCATTCATCAAATTTTCCAGAACTTTGCAAGTATCCAGTGGTAACAAAAAAAAAAGCGATATGAGGCTATTCAGCATAGTTGTGCCACAGTTCTCAACAATATATCTTTACCGGCTTTTGACAGCACTTTAGCTTTCCAAACTTGCAATCTCTTCGTTAACTTCTCTACCACATAATGAAATATGTGCCGTTTATCTCTACCAATAATAGACGACATACCCAAGTAATTATTATGACTAGCAATCTCCTCAACCCCCAAAATTTGGCAAACCAAATGTCTCATTGACTATGCAGTATTAGGAGTAAAAGAAACACTTAATTTGGAGAGGTTAATTTGTTGTCCCGATGCTACCTCATACAGTCATAGGATATTCTTCAATTGTAAAGCCTCCTCCTATGTAGCTCGAGTGAAGAACACATCATTATCCGCAAAAAACAGATGAGACAATGGGGTGGCCCCTCTTGCAACTAAAGCCCCATGAATGCGTACTTGTGCCTGAAATTTACACAAACTAGCAGAAAATCCTTCTGCACAAATGATAAATAAATATGGAGACAACGAATCTCCTTGTCTTAAGCCCTTGTTAGGTATTAGAGGACTGTGCTCTTCATTACACCGAACAAAATAATAAGAGACCGATGTAGCTACCATCATAATCTTAGTAACCCATACGTCATCAAATCCCAATTTCAACATAATCAGCCGCAAATATTTCCATTCTATTCGATCATAAGCTTTACTCATATCGGTTTTGAGAGCAAGAGAACCCAATTTGCCCTGAGTTTTCCTTTTAAGGGAATGAAACAGTTCATATGCCATTATAATATTATCTGTGATTAAACGATTAGGAATAAAAGCACTCTGTGTGTCTAAAATGATCTGAGGTAGAACTTGTTTTAATTTGTTGGCGAGTACTTTGAAGACAATTCTATCTATGACATTGCTCAAGGAGATGGGTCGTAGATCAGCTATTGTTTCTAGTGTCTTCTTTTTAGGGACAAGTATAACATTTGTTATGTTCATACTAGGCATGAAAGAATCTCCATTTAAGCTTTTGAGACATTCTGGTACTTCTGTCGCTTGCAACCAAATTCAAAAGAAATCACTTCCGTTAATACAATTTAATGTAGTAGTAGTAAGTGAATATCGTTCCCACAAGAAATTTTTAACGATAAAGGTTAGCGAGTTTAAAACTAAAACAAAGTAACGAAATGAGGGGAGGTTTTGATTCACGTTAATTCAAGGAAGAAAAACTATAAAAAATCACAAATCAATAGAAATAATGAGATCTGAAAATTGAATGGGAAATACATTGGTTTTCAGATCACCGATGATATCACGTTAATATGGATCATCGATATAAAATTGCAATCATTAACAAACATTCATTGGGGAAGTTTTTTCTTAAGAGTAATGATTAAAAACATGTATCCTAACATTCTTATTAAACAACCTAGATACAATCTTAGGTTTAATTGAATAATAGTTTTACGAATCAAGAACCAATGAGCAAGCAAAATACATGTACGACATACAATCAATCAAGTGAATACCTCCTTAGAATTTCCGACTACTTGTGATTAGCGAAACTGAATGTCATATTTCGTTAATCTAACAATTGAACAAATTAATCACTAGTTGCGCACCTAGAAATCAACCAATTCAATTAGAAAAAATAATTCAAAAGATATTCATGTTCATCAACAACATAAATTTTATTGAAACATCTCACACATAATAACGGATAACACGGATTCCCTCAACCAAGACAAGAAGTTTAGCTACTCATAATAGAATTGAAAACAAAAGAAATAACAAAGTATAAAGTCT
>JAOTAX010000001.1:16360634-16378582 GCA_025629825.1 Erythroxylum guanchezii
CTATGAATTAATTGGAAAGGTTTTGAGGGTATGTATGAGTGTATGGGATAAGTATTTTTGCTTTGTTTTGCAAGGACACGTTGCTGACAATATAAAGAAATATAATCTTTATTGATGAAAAGGTATGGATGTAAGATTTTCAAATATGGGAAATTGGGATGACTAAGGCGTTGATGCCATAACATAACATCAAAATTTGACATAACTGAAAGGGAAATCCTATGTGGTAATTTGGATTCAGTAGGAGTACTCTTTCCAGAGAAGTAGTAAAGTCCATCTTTCTCCTCAGCACTGCCAATCATCTTCCCCGAACACCGGTCCTGAAATTCACAGTGAGATGGAAAGAACATCACAATACAGTCCATGTCCTTGGTTAATTGACTGACAGATAGTAGATTTTAAGTTAACTTAGGCACATAGAGAATAGTATTTAATGTCAGATTTGGCAAACAAACTCTCCCTTAACCAATAGTTGGTGACCCATTTCCATCCGCGACCCAGACATTAATTTTTTGGCTACATGGCTCACATTTTTCAAAGACATTCAAAGACCTAGTCATGTGGTCTGATGAACCTGTGTCCACAATCTAGAGATTTTCACTTAGGGACTTTGATAATAATGATTGACACAGGTTACCTTTATGCACTAGTGTTGCAATAGAGGTTTGTTGGTCATGTGAGTCTTTCTCAGTTGTGATTTTTGTCTGATTCAAGAGTTGATGGAGTAGTTCAATCTGCTGGGGGGGGGACAGGTTTAGCCCTGTGGATTTGCTGATATCGGAGTTTGCCACATGTACTGCTCCACGTTTTTGTTAAACTCTTTGACTTTTAGGTTTCCAATCTGGGGATTTCCCATGTAATTTCCAGCAGGTCTCACGGGTGTGGTAAGGCTTATCACAATGATCACACCACTGCTTGTTCTTGGTTTCTTGCTCTCGGGTTTGGTAAGTAGACTCCTTTCGAGAGTTTGCACTAAAGTTGAGCCTTGAGAGGTTTGTTCAGAAGTGTGTAAGGTAAGCATACCTTTTTCCCACTCTCTTCCCTACGAACCTCAACAAAAGTTTCTCATATTGATGGCAATGGTTTTAAACCAAGTAACCTTCCTCATACTTCACCAAGTCCAACATTAAGTCCCTGCAAGAAATAAAAAAACTCTCTCCTTTTCCAATAATTTTTCCTACTTCTTGGCATCAGCACAACACTCTCAATTTATTGCATAAAACAGATCCATTTCTTGCCATAATTCAGATATTACCTTGTTGAGTATTTCTGATTTTTGATCTGATTTCAAAGCACTGAGAAGTGTTTTCCAAAACAAAATATATTTCTTGCACAGCCTCCCAGATTTCTCTTGCAGTTTTGCAAAATAGGTAGGTTCTTCCTATTTTTGGCTCCATTGAATTTATAAGCCAAGCCATGACAATAGAATTCTCAGCTTCCCAAGCACCATAAGTGACTGCTATTTCGTGTGGTTGAGGAACTACCCCTGTTAGATATCCAGCCTTGCCTCTTCCTTTGATTACGAGCATGACTGATTGGGACCATTCTCGAAAATTTGTTCCATTTAATCTATGTTGCGTGATTTGCAATGAAAGATTATCAATAGAAGGAGATGGAGTTTGGGCTGAAGGTATTACGTAACTAGGTGTTTGGGATGAGGTTTGGGACTCATCAAAGGAACCGAAGGTTGGTTGAACTCCAGCCATGATGTGGCTGGAAAAATTAGGCTACCCGAATTGATAGCTCTGATACCATGAAATAAGAGGATATAGAAAATATCATAAGAAAACCCACTTTATTTCTCTGATTATATGTAATTTATACATGAGTATAATCTATTCTAATACTACTAAATTACTGGATTTTTCGTATATACTAACTTATCCTATCTATAGTAGATCTTATCTTATCTACTAGAAGATAAACTTATCTCCTAGAAGATAATCTCCTAAACTTATCTACGATAATTATCCAACAAAAACATAAATCAAAGACCAACATCCGCAAAATGACTCCAATTGTTGTCAAGCCAATTAAAAAGTTAACAAGGTGAAAATCAAAAGTGTAACGGTGAAACAACATAAACATTGCATAACTGGTCAAACAGCATCCACCAAACCTCCCTTGTAACTTTCCTTTCAGCATAGTAGTGGTGATACAACAAGAACATTGGATAAATTGTCAAACAGCCTCCACCAAACCTCCCTTTTAACTTCCTTTCAGCATAACTACATTCTTTTCAATTCTTGAGAAGTTATATTCTTGGTGTGTCAAGGGTTTAATAATTGGATATGATTATACTCTCAATGAAAAAAATTAACATAAAGGCAATTAAAACAACCATATAGACTCTACTTTACCAATTCCAGCCAGTGTCTTAAAATTATTCTTTCTACATCAAGTAAAATTATAGCAATAAGCCAATAACGAAATTAATAGCAATAATTTCCAGGGATAACAATAGGAATATTAAAATTTTAAAAAATATATATTTTATGGAACAGGATGTGAACCAAGAGTAGATGACTTGAGTGAAAGTTCGTCATATTCAAAGCATGGTGATTTCACATACTAGATGCCAGGTAACAACAATCGCAGTTCATCGTATATGCATTGAGGCCACTCAACTGACTCAAGGTTATATGAATTAATGGTTCACTGGAGACAGATCAATAATACAAGGGTTAAGAAGAGGGCTTCAAGATAATTTTCTTAGACACACTACAATTTCAAATCACTTGTTTTATACCGGTGTTGCTAGAATTCAGGTCAAAATCAAGTTCATTTATATCTTTTTACAATGAGAATAACAAGATTTATCTCCATAGAAGTAGCTCTCTATAGATGAGTGAGCAGTTACTTGATGCTTAAATTCATCAACAAGCATTAAGTTCTTTAAGAATGAGAATTATTGGTCCTGTCACGATGGGAAGGTATGGGTATGGTCCCATCTCCAATGTTTGATAAATCCTCAACTTCCAAATCCCACATGCTTTTTAGTTGATGTTACTAGAGAAGTTCCAAGTCAAAAGTTGCACAACTAAAATCAAAATAAACTATATTATTATGAGTGTTAAAACCAACCAGAACAGAACTGTAAAGTTGGACAGCCTTGTTTGACTAGTTCAGGAGTAAGAAAGCTTCCTTTTACATTGCTATCAACCACTATCCTACATAGCCCCATCAATGTAAACATGGTCCTCCCTCTCTTTCACTTTTTTTTCCTCTTTTCTCTCTATATGTTTATTTAATAATGCAAAAGAATTTAGATACATTCACATCATACGCATCCAACCTTCACGTTAAGCATTCCCACTGAAATGCATTGGTATATTAACCTAAAGTCTATCACATACAATTGCAATAGCAAAATCCCCAGAACGCAGCAGCAATGGCAGAGAAACACTAGACTCTATGATGGTGCTTTACTCCCAAAAAAAAAAAAAAGTGACATCTTTACCTTGAACCCAATCAAACTAAATTAAACTCAATTAAAGATTTTTTTTTATCAAAACGTTTGGGAGCAACACAAGTAAAACACTTTCATATATCTAGGTTGCTTCATATGAACAGATTCAAAAATATTAACCGATGCATTTCTTTAATTTTTTTTCACATATTTTTTCATACAAGGAGCAACCAATTACTTTTCCCCCATAATTTCAATCTTCTTAAGCCCAAGACGAGTTATAAGCACCATCATC
The DNA here is from genome assembly GCA_025629825.1 of Erythroxylum guanchezii. Classification (NCBI taxonomy): domain Eukaryota; kingdom Viridiplantae; phylum Streptophyta; class Magnoliopsida; order Malpighiales; family Erythroxylaceae; genus Erythroxylum; species Erythroxylum guanchezii. Next base: position 16,364,339 of record JAOTAX010000001.1, read on the forward strand.
ACGATATCCAACTGGCTAAAAGCAATATATTTTAACAATTTCCACCAATTCTCCCGATTCTCTATGAAGTTACGAGAACAAAATTTCAAAATACAACAGAGCAAAAGCATAGTTTAAGAAAAAAAACAGCTCACATGTCCGTGGTGAGTCTTCAAGCCACGATCCTCAACTCTACAATTTCCATCAATCAATAAGGTCTTGACAGGCAGCTGATTCAACATTCAATCACAGTATAGAAACTTCAACAAACATCTCTATATTTTGTGAACTAAATTGAAATAAGCAAAGTCACAGAAGCACAAGAAAGAGTTATTTAAACCTGATTATCTTGTGGTTTTTTCTTGTAATAAGCTAGAAGTCTAGGCTCAAGCACGAAATATCTCATGTGAATAAAAGATCGACCGATCTTTCTCCTCCCGTACCTCACCATCCACCCTTCGTATATTACTTTCGACATTCTCTCTACAAACAAAAATCAATCAAACAATTCAAGTGTAACTAATATCGCAGAAATCTTAAGCTTCCTGCGACATCACTGCCCTCTGAAGCTTAAGTGATTTGATCGCCCATAGCGAATCCTGGACTATCGTTATTATCGAATGCCACACATTTCCCGGGAAAATTGAAAAAAAAAAAAAAGCAAACTTCCAAGTCTAATTCATTTCGTTTAGGAAATATCATACAAACGGAAAATTAGAAATTGACGATAGGTTGTGACGACGAGAATTTGCCGGGTTTCGTTTCGGGACGAAGATCGCAACAAACGACGACAAGCACAATTGACACGGACATTCTTACTTGAAAATCAAAATTGGGCGGTACTGGAAGTCTGGAACTGGACCTACTGGTATGCAAAGGGCAAGAGAGAGAGTGTGAGACGAGCACGTGGCGAAATGTCGGAGGTGTTAAAATTGAAAATAAACAAGGAAAGGGAGGGGTTGTTGGTCATTGGCATTGGCGTCAGAACAGGTTCCGGTCCGTTATATCTGTGGATTGTGGACTATGACTAGTTGTTCAAACCTTGGACTTGATGCCCTCAGTTGCTAGCCAAACTAAGGGCCCCCGGCCGTTGGTTCAAGTTACACGTGACGGTTGCAAAATGGAAACTTCCCTCATTTCACGGGGTTCATTTGACAATTAATTAAAAACATCGTTATGATTTATTTTATTATTTTAATTTTATAAATTCTGTTTTAATTTATTTGAAATTAAATATTTTAAAATCAAATAAGAATAACTACATAAAATAACTATTTATATGATAAGTTATCTTAAAATAATTAAATACTTATATGATAATTTATATTATATTGATTTTGAAACAAATATACTTTCTAAAATTTCCAATGCTTCAGAAGGAACACACATGGGAATGTCAGATATTTTAATAGTTTACAATAATAAAAATAATTTTAAAATGATTATAAAAAAGCTTGGATCTTTAGATTCTTATTTACTCGTACGATTTTTAAACTTGTGGAAAGGGACATGGGCTTGAGCATCTTCAAGCCCCAAGCGGCCACTCGTAGTTCGTAGGGTTGAGGTCAGTCAAAAGGACCCACGCCACGAGACTTCGGCACAAAAATGAAAGCTCTTCAACTCTACCATCGTCACTACGTGACGCAATTGGGAAGGACTCGGCGAGAGCTTTGGTGCCATTTGGCTCAAGGTCAGTCTCACGCTCACGCATATCTCAAATGTTGGATGCTTTCATAATTCATAGACAGACCCCACTTTCCGTGGGCTCCACGTGGACGGCTATAGCCACGTTAACGTTGCAAAACTACCAGTCCATGCTTCGTGATCTTGTTCTCATATTGGATTACATGTTACAAACAGATCTTATATGGAGTCGATCCAAAAGAGTACGAGTTCTTAACACGTGAAGACTTTGCCACGTTTCGATTTCTGATCCGACCAGGTCATCACCATCTTTTTCTATATCAGTATTTTACTAGGCACTGCTCTCCTCTCTCTCTCTCTCGATCCAAAAGTTCTCTTCTTTCGGACTCTATGCGATTCCATATTCTATTGATTCTCTTTGATTTTTGAGTTGTAGGTGTTTGAAGGAGCTTTTTGGATCCTAATTATACGCCTTTCAGAGCTTCGGGGGCTTTAGTGAAACCAATCACATCATGCGAGTACGTGAATATCCTTTTTCACTATTACCCACTTTTTGCTATTTGGTCTCTGTACCTTCACACACAATCATGAGCGAAAAGGTTCGCTCTTTCGTGCAATCTAGCAACCACTCTCTCGCTTTCTTTATTTCTTGTGTTTCCTGTGGCTGCTGGTTTCTCGAGTCTGTCGGATTTGCCCAGCAAAATGTTTTGTAGTTGTTTCTCTTAAACTCTTGAAGTTTGAATCGCATTTCGGTTTCAAACTTTTACTTCTTAGCTTAAAAATAAATTCAATTTGCTACTCTTTTTTTGTTAACAAAACTAGCTTTCATCAATTGTCTCAAAGTCGTTCTTTTACGTCTTTTCTACTTTTCCAGTCTAATTGACTTGAAATGAAAGCATTTTGAAGCAGGACCACCTCCAATCTGTTTGTTTCCTGAGAAAATCTCAGGAGAGAATCGAATCGTGCATCTCTTATCAGTTTATAAACTCTATGGGTTTGATTCTCTTTCGTAAAGTAGTAGCTATAAACTGAATTAACAGTTAGAAAGGCTTGTAAGTGAATGATTTTATTTGACTTTTTACTTTTGTTTACAGATGCCGTTTCTTTTCTTCTACTACTTCCTTTTTCTCCTTAGACTTTTTTTTGTTGGTAAACTTCTCCTTAGACTTTTGAAATCCTCCATTTAAGCTTTCTCTAAATAATTTACATTTGCACATATTCTCTGTAATAGTCAAGCAAACAGATTCTTATCAAGTTGCAAAAAGTCTTAAAAACGAGACAAATGATCAAAAGCCGCCCTTTTCTATTAATATATTCGGGGTACAAATGCTGTGGCTAATAATCTAATTATGAATTTAGAACAACTGGCTGACGACAAACAGGAGTCGCAAAGATTTCGTACAATAAATCTCAGTAGCTTGAAGATACAGATCGGTGCACCTTAGACAGAGAAAAGAAGGAAAAGAAGAAGAAGAAACGAAAAGGCCAAAAAGGACAGAAGATGGGTTCTTTCAAGGGTCATGCTTTACCAGGAACGTTTTTTCTGTTGGTTGGAGCATGGCACGTATGGAGCGCTTTGGTTCGGTTTACATCAAACCCAAAGGCCTTTCGTGTCAGGGTTTGGAACCCCGTACCTGGTTATCACGGGAAAATCAAGTACTTGGAGCTCTATCTTGTGGTTTTTGGTTCTTTTATCGATTTATGCATCGAGTTTTTGTACTCTCCCCACCTCAAGTTTTTCGTCAATGGAGTTCTTAATCCTTCTCACATGAACAATTTCGAGCATTCTGGGATGCTTCTCATGTTCTTTATATTTGGCGTTGTCACTTTGCTATCAGAGAAAACGAGGTTGGTTTCTCTTTACTTTAACGTGTTTTTGCGCTTTCGTTTTGTGGTAATTGATAATATCTGATCATTCGTGATAAATGAAGAAAAGGAAGGGAATTGTGATTTCTCGACATGTGAAGGAAGCATATTAAGCAGAAGTTTTATTCAAACTAAACCTGATCCAAAGCACGAATGGATCATGCTTTTAAAGGGATAATACTTGTCTAAGATTGTTGAAATCACAATTTAATTCCGGGCTTTCATTTACTTGACGATTCCTGTTATCTGTTATCAGAAACAAAATACAGAGTTGTACTCTGCAAACTATATCCTTGAGTCTATAAGAATAAACAACCTTTGAAACCTTACCAGTTCACCTTCTCAAGTCTGTTGGATTTCATTCTGAAGAACTTGGTTATAATCTCCTTTTTCTAAAAACTAGTTTAAGACCATCCAAGTAGCAATCGTTATTTATTGTTTATGTTATCAATGTGCATGTTGGGGTGCTCAATTTTAATATACAGGCTCGGTTCATTTATGTTCCCGTCAAGGTAACTTCCTTTTCTCATTTCTAAAGTAACAAGAAAGAGTACCTTTGGTGGGCCTTCTATTGAGTCAGACTTACTGCTTTTGTTGTAGTGATTAGGTCCCTGATTGCATAATTCCTTCTTGAATTATTGATTTGTTCAGCATGATCTATGTCTGCTTCAATCATTAGAAAACGTAATCTATTCAGATTTCAGTGTTTGAAAATAGATCCAAACAGTTACTCCATAAGATGGGTCCACTGTAAAAACTGTCTTACTGGAACTGTTGTTGATTTCTGACTTCCACAGCAACTATCTCGTCTTAATTTGCAGGCTTATACCTTTGCCAGATGAAGCTCTTGCTCTTATTGCAGCATTAGCATTTTGTGCAGAGTATCTACTGTTTTATTTTCACTCAACAACTCATAAAGGACTTGAAGGATATTACCATCTCATTCTCGTCCTCCTAATTGGACTTTGCATTTTATCAACTGTGGCTGGTGCCCTCCTCCCATCCAGTTTTCCTGTTGATTTGGCGAATGGTGTTGCTATTACTCTGCAAGGTCTCTGGTTCTATCAAACTGCTTTCACTCTATATGGTCCCATGATCCCAGATGGCTGTCAGCTTAAAGATGATGAAATCACGTGTAGATCAAAGGACAGTGAGGTTCGAGGCGAGTTGCTTGCTAACTTTCAGCTCTTCTCCTTGATCCTAGGAGTCCTTATCATGGTGGTGGCGGCATATGGTTTTGCAGCTTCAAGATACAGGCAATCAAATATTAGAAGCTTACATATGGTTCAGATAAATTAGATTTTCAACAAATTTACCGTCTCACTTACCACCAAGTAAATGTACATCACAAGGACATGATGATTGATAGTAGTTCTTTTCCTGATTATCTTACAGATTGGAACTAGATTGACTCTCTTTTCTTGCTCTTGTTCTAAGATTAGAATCCCTCTTTTTGTCAACTTGTTTTGATTAGCAATCGTTACTTGTGTACGTGATGCATGCTAGCGAGTCATCATAAGCTGGAAAACTATTATTTCAAAAAACCAACTCAAATTCTTCAATAGCCCAAATTCCCGCAAAAGCGTTACAATCAATCACCAGATGATGACATTTTTGCGCAACAAAAGAAAAAAGCTTACATGAACTGAAACAAAGCTCACGTGCTTTGTGAAGAGTAGCTTGATTATCACAAGATAAATTTGCAAGATGTAGAGAGATATCTAATTCTCGTAAGAGAGTTTGTAACAAGGTAAGTTCGCTATCAACATTTTTCATGGCACAATATTCAGCTTCCGCGGAGGAGTGAGAGACTGTTGATTTCTTATTTGTATGCTAAGAAAGAAGACTAGGACCCAAAAGGAAGTAGCCAGTCGTTAATCGTCGTGATATAGGACAGGATACCCAATTGACATCATAATAAGCATGCAAATGTAGGGAAGAGTCGGCTGAGAGTATGATGATTGGAGATGGATTCCACCTGACGCTAAGAGATGATTTCACCGAATAGAGCAAACACACTAACAAAAAAATTGAGATAAAAGGGTCACACAAGATTTAATGTAAAAAATCTCTTAACAAATACGGAAAAAACTACAAATAAAAATAGAAAACTTTCTACTGTAAAAAACAAATATTACAAGAGAAAGATATCACAATCCACACTAAGAATTATATACAAGGTTATGAGAAAGAGATTTTAAGATATGTAAAGCCTTAAACATTTGCCTTCTTTTGTAGCCTTAATGGAGGCTATTATGTTCTCTCTTTACCAATCACCTTGTGTATAATTCTTGGTGTAGATTATGAGATCTTTCTCTTGTAATATTTGTTTTCTATAGTAGAAAGTGTTCTATTCTTGCCCATGATTTTTTCCCATATTCGTTAAGAGATTTTCCACGTTAAATCTTATGTGTCTCTTTTATCTCAATATCTTTTATTGGTGTGTTTGCCTTATCAGGTGGAGTCCATTTATTATCAATGGTATCAAAGTTATTTGTTGCTTCTCAGAATGTTGATGGTTCTCTATCTTCTATTAGGAGACAGTATGCAATATTGCCCTCTATAATATAATCAGACTGTCAGGTTGGGATTTTTCTTTCACAGGTTGACCGTTGAACGTCTGTATTTTCATATTCAACCAGTTCTTGCTCCTCATGATCTGACATAGCTTCAATAGAATCTTTCTATTTAATCTTCCTTTCTTCCTGCATCGTTACAACTTCAGAGTTTTCTTCAGACGTGCCATTTTGATCTTTCTCTTGTAGTTTACTTTCTGCAAATATGACATCTCTGCTAATGACGAGCTTGTGAGAAGTAGGATCCCACAGTCAATACCCCTTGACTCCATCAGCATACCCCATAAATATACATTTTTTAGATTTTGGATCTAATTTTGTGATATCTTGGGTATTATACATCACGAACACAAAACTTCCAAATGTATGTAACTGAGAATAGTCTGCTGATTTACCGGTCCACATCTCCATCGGTGTCTTCAGATCAATCGATCTTGTTGGTGATCGATTAATCACATAGCAGGAGGTCTTCACTGCTTCTGTCCAGAAAGACTTTGCCATACTTGCAGTTCTCAATATGGCTCTAGTTCTTTCAATCAGAGTTCTGTTCATTCGCTCTACCACTCCATTTTGTTGAGGAGTCTGAAGCACCGTAAATTGACGTTTAATACCTTCTCATTTACAAAAATCAATAAACTCATCACCAATATATTCTCCACCATTATTAGTCTTGAGGCACTTGATTTTCTTCCCCGTCTCTAACTCAATTTGTGCCTTAAATGTTGTGAAGGTTGGAAACATATCTCCCTTTCTCTTGATAGGATACACCCAACATCTTCTGGAGTAAACATCAATAAAGGTTTTGAGATGAAGTGTGATGTCAAAGCCCATGAATATGTTCCCTCACTAAATCCACGATGAAGATCTCTCATAAAAGTGGGCTCTCCAGATCCAACAAGTGGTATCAGAGCCGATGGTTCAATAAGGGATGAGTATGGAAATGGTAGTCGAATGCCGTAGTTGCTTCCCCACGAAGAAGAGCAAGGAGACTCCTAGTAGGCCCAAACCAGTAGAGTAGAAGGACTTTTGGTGACGCCATATACTCGAGCTGCTAAGCAAAAAATCTTTCACTCAAGAGAGAGTCCAAGATCAATGTAAAAGTTTACACTTAATGGGGAGATTGTGAGATGTCAAGTGTGAGTAAGAATCCCACATTGAAAAGAAATGGAGCTAGTGAAGGACATATAAGTAGAAATGACTCATAAACTTAATGCCTTAAGGTTTTGAGTTGAAGTGTGGTGTCTAAGCTCATGAGTATATTCCCTCACTAAATCTATGATGAAGATCTCCCATAAAAGTGTGCTCCCTAAAACCTACATATGATCCCATGTTCAAATGTAGATTTGATCATCTTACCACTTGAAGTGTCGTCTGTCGATGATTATCATAAGGAGAAGACATACATTATGACAACAAATTTACTGCCTAAATGATTTCTGGTTAAATCATGGTAAGATGAAGTAATCAACCAATAAGGTGTTTGTATGAGGTAGGGCTGGTAAAAATTTGCCATACTCAATAGATAAATTGTGATTGTGGTCAAGCGGAGTTGCAACTGGTTTGTTAGCAAGAAAGCCAACATCTTGTGAAATTTCTAAGTCGTACTTACTATTGATTAAGAAAAACTTCAACCTTTGATCGCACTACTTCATTGCTCAAAAAATATTTTAATCAATGTTTTAAAAACTAAATTGGATATCAAACCAATTAAATGACATGTTTAAGGTTTAAAAGTTTGACTAATATTAAATTATTATAAAACCGGTATATAATAAATAAGAAGTAAAAATTATAAGAGTAAGTAAAAATAAAATATTTTAAAAAATATACCAATGTTTATTATTTTATAATGAACTAATAATAAATCAAATCTAAGAATTCAAAGTAAATATGAATATAACATAAAACTTAAGATAACAATAAAAATTAGAATTGTACTTCTAAAGGTGATTGTGTCTCATCGTCATCAAAAGTTCTAAATTCTCCAACATTATTTAAAGAATTGTAAATTACTCTTTTATCCAAAGTATCTGTATCAAGTTCATCTATTGCATCCAAATAAATTCAAATTAGTAATGTATGCAACTATTCTCAATTGTAAATTTGTAATACGTTATACTTTTAAGTTAAATATGATCAAAATAAAATGTGAACTGACCATCAGAAGTTGTTCTTAATTTATTCGTTGTAAAAAATGCATTTTCTTCATTAAATTCAATAATGAAAATAAATTAATGAAAAATAAAAACAAATCAATAAAATGCATGTTCTTCATTTTTAGATTATAAGTAATGTAAAATATTGAGTCTTTGATGTTCTAAACAGTTTCGTTTCTTTGTATGAATATGTTAAAAAACGCTCAAATTATGTTCATAACTTAATACATAAGTTGTTTGATTGAATAATCTAATAACAAGTTTCTCAATATTGGAGCACTTTTATCGAATAATCTCCACAACTCATCTGTATTTTAAATTAATAGTTATGGGAAATAAAAAAATTATTAATAAGTAAATGACAACTAAAAGTATAAAAACTTACTAGGCTACATTTTTTTCATCATAAGTTTTCTCTTTGTAGATAATTTAGAAAAAAATCTCTAAACATTTATGATACAATTTAATTTCATTTGTCGCCTGTGATTACTCTTAATAAAGAAAATACATTCATTCAATCACACCACCCATAATATAGTTTAAACATTTGTCTCCACCATATAAGCAATAAAGATTGAGAAAATAAGCTGCTAAGTGGATCCTTTGAGTAAGATGCTTATCCATCATGGGTCAAGAATATCTATGTAAGGCTTGTACAATTTCTCCTTCCCTTTTAAAAGACTTATAATTGTTTTGTGAGCTTTATACATATCATTATATATATATATTCCCTTTTAAAAGACTTATAATTGTTTTGTGAGCTTTATACATATCATTATATATATATATATATATACCCTAAAGATGACTTCTCATGTGAGTCAACAATCCTCGACAACTTTATTAGTGGAGCTACAATTTTCATAATGATCAAGCAGGCACCCTAAAATTTATTATTTAGAATAATAACTCAAACTTCTTTTCCTTTCACACTATCTGATAACTTATGACTTGAAATTTTTTTACTTGTCCTTAAACTTTAAAGTTGTTGTCTATGTTTATAAGCATTTCAAAGTAATAAATGTAGTTCTAAACTTAGTAGCAATAGGATGCACATCTCAACCTAATTTTTTTGCTTTCTTAACCAAGACAAAAATGTAATATGATTATACACAAAAAATGTGATCTTAAATGCACATGAAGCAAGATTAGAAATAGGTTTCATACCTCCAATATCTTTTAAAATAATATTTATACAATAAGTAGCATATGGTACTAATAAATATGTCCATACTTTGATTATCATAAGTATTCACTGATACATAATTAGCTGCATTTTTTATAACAAAATGCATAACATTCTTTGGTCCAACCCACTTAATAATTTTACAAAATAATTCAGATAAAGCATGAGCACATTTTATCATATTAGAAGCATCAACGAACTTGATAAAAGTTGTTCCATATAATAAACTAGGAAATTAATCAAAATTCTCTGTTTTTTATCAATCCACCAATTTGCATAATAGTGCATCTTGGTGATTTCTAACTAAACTTATATTTATCCATAATTAATTAACATTCCTTTTTTAAATCTTAAAGTAAAGGCACACAAATCTTATAATAAGAAGATACCTTAAATTCCAAACCTATCTGTATTATAGCATCTTTTGTTTCTTAAAAATATGGTAAATTTAAAGCATTTAAAGGAATACTTGAATGATAAAATCATCTAACCCATGCTTGTTTACATCACAAAACAACATCTTTATTAACCAAAACACTTTTTAAACTTGGTTGAAAATCAACAGTAGTTCTTGTAGGAAAATAAGAATTTATATCAATAATACTTTTTCTTTTTTTCTTTATCTAATACTTGTGGTGCTTCATCATTTCCAAAAGATATATTATAAGTCTCTTTTTTTTAATTTTCTTTTTTACTTGTCACTACAAATAATTTTTAATCCTCTCAAATACATCAATAGTACTTTTTTACAAGAAACAATATTACTCTTAACATCAACAAAAAGTTCTTTTATTCTATAAATCCCCCCTCCCCCTTTAAATATTATACCAAAAATATACAATTATATTTGATATTCTCATCAGATGCTTAAGAAGAAGAAAAGTAATTCTATGTTGGATTAGACTTATCCCAAGTAGAGGATGCTAAGTTTATTGGATCTTTTTCTAATGATTCCATATTTTTCGATTACAATTTTAACCTAAAAATATAAGAAAAATATTTTTGTTAGTTTTGTACAAAAATAAGTCGCAACAATAACTAGAACAAATATAGGGCACAAAATAATGAACCAAAGAATAAAGATGAAAAGAAATGATAACGGCTAAAAGTCTAAAAACAAATATACCTATTAACTTTGTCTTCTTGATTCTTGTGTCTTTTATATCTATTTGATAATATGAGATTTGACTTCAATCACTACAACTAACAAAAGAAACAATAACAAAAAGGAGAATTAACTTATGATCTTGACCAATTATTAAAAAACTTGACCGGTTCAACCATAAAACTTGAACCATCTAACATTTCGATTTGATTTTTTTACTTTCTAGTTCGATTTACTTTAATAACTTTTGTCGTTAAAAATATATTAATTTATTAATTAATCAGTTAATTTTTTTAAATTAATAAGTTTTTATAAACTAAAATAAATCAATTAATTTTCATATAATAATCTCTTTTTTTATTAAACTTTAAATTCTTCGATAGGTAAGAACAATCTCTGTCAATCATATTTTAAATTCTTTAATTTTATTTAATCTTTAATATGTTTTACAACAGTCTAATTTTGATTGAGCCTTTTTAAACTTTAAACCTCTTGTCTTACCAGTTTAATTTCCAGACCGATTTTTAAAACATTGATCTTAAACATAAGAAATCAAAGTATATATATAGAAGAAATAGAAAAGAGATTAAAAAGAATTAAAAACATTAAAGTAAATCAATTCAAATAGGAAATAGGAAATAAAAAATGAAATCTTTTCCGAGATTAAATAAATCTAAATAAGTAACTAAAAAGTTAAGTATGGTTAAAGGACCCTAAAATTAAAGCTTAAATATTACTCCTTAGCATACTCTAAAATTATCCTAAATAAATTGCTTATATATACTAAATTACTAATTAATAAAATGTTCTATATCCTTTATTAAACATACTTCTTTAAAGTCTAAACATCACTCTTTAACATACTCTTAAATTATCCTAAACAAATTGACTTATCTATACTAACTTAATAATTAACAACTTTTTTAGTGTCTTTCTCTAAACATACTTCTTTCAAGCTTAAGCATTACTCCTTAACACACTATTAAATTACCTTAAACAAAATTACCTATTTGTACTAAATAACTAATTAATAACTTTTTAAATGTCCTTATTTAAACATCACTCTATAACATACTCTTAGATTATCCTAAACAAAATTACTTATCTATATTAAATTACTAATTAATAACTTTTTTGTTGTCCTTCTTTAAACATACTTTTTTAAAGTTTGAACATCACTCTTTAACATCCTCTTAAATTATCATAAACAAAATAACTTATATATACTAAATTACTAATTAATAATTTTTTAATTTCCTTCTTTAAATATACTTCTTTAAAGTTTAAACATCATTCTTTTAACACACGCTTAAATTATTCTAAACAAAATTAGTTATTTAATATTTACAATAAATTACTAATTAATAGTTTTTTTTGGTGTCGTTTAACTATACTTCTTTAAAATTTAAATAAACTTTTAACTTGTTTTGATAAACAAATACTAATATTCTTAATGTGTCAAAATAATTGAAAATTATACCTTCTTCTTATTTTTAAATTTTACTATTTATTTCAAATATGATCCAAATTACAACATAATAAGGTCCCAAAAAGAAAATTCCAATTTCAAGGTCTGGAGAGGCCATTAAAACAAAATTAACAAAAGCAACATGCAATGCTTTTGTCTTGACAGGTGGTTAGATGCTTATTGTTAAACATCAGAGGAAGAAAGTTCCCCACGTCTCTCGTTTCTTCTGGATTTCTCTTCTTCCTTTTAGTGTGTGATTTGTTTTTTGTATAGAAGGTAATGGTATTGGAAATTTTGAGAAGGTTTAGGTATGTATTTTGTTTAACCTTAACCTGCAGATGATTCTTTTCACTTTCGTGATTTTTCTTTGCATGTTGTAAAGGTTCCTCCTTTTTATATCCTTGATCCCCATCAGCATATTAGAGAAGATTCCAAGTTGCTCTGATGATTGAACTGCTACTAGGCATGCAATTTCTTTGTGATTATGACTTCTCGGATTCTACCCAAGATATGTTGTTCTAGTGCTTTGTTTCCTTGTTTAGTTTCATTATTGTAGAGAAATCTCATTAGTTCTCTACCCACCTTATGAAGCAGATCCAGAAGTGCCTAATTATAGGAATCTTGCTCAAGCTTTAGAAGGAACATTGCTCATTTCTGTGCCTATTGATGACCCAATTCTTGCTGAAGAAGCAGAAATCATAATTTATGGTTCTTCACGGTTAAGAGAAGATCAAACGATTTATTATTTAATAAGCCAATTTTCATTTATAGGAGTCAAAAACAAAAATTAAACTGAAAATTAAGCCAGACTGTGCTTAATTCAGTCAAATCAATCAGTCCAGTCTAATTTTAAAATTATTTATTTTAATGGGCCTAAATCTTTAATATTGAATCAATGTGAGAGAAATTGCTTAAGAAGTGAGATAACCGATTCATCATACCCTGGCAATATCATCCACAAGGACAAGTAAAATTGTAAGTTGTGAACTATGTTAAAATGTTAACATGCAGTAATCAACTTTAGATTGAGTGAAACCGGCCTCGAGTAAGGCATTAGAAAGGTAGTGAACCAAGTGTGACGTGCAAGTTTAAATTCCTAAAGTGACTTGAGATGACATACTCTAGTCTCCGGCCCTTTCTACTAAATCTGTTAGGAAGTTGCATATAAACCTTCTATTGTAAATCTCCATGCAAGAAGGCATTTGAAACATCCAACTGATGAGGTGGCCAAGTGTTTTGCTGTAGCAACACTAACCATAGTTACAACAGTAGATAATTTAGTTTAGAGCAAAAACGTCTATAAAATCAAAACCCTCTAATTGAGAATAGCCTTTAGCTACTAAACATGCTTTGTAGCATTCTATAATACCATCGAGATTATACTTTATATTATACACTCATTTACACCCTAATGTCTTTTACTTGGAGGTAAAACATCCAAAGTCCAAGTTTTATTAGCCTGTAATGCTTTTGTTTCTTCTTCCATAACCTTTCTCCAATTTGGAACTTTTCGAGCAACAGAAAAAAAAAGGGGGGGGTTCAATGTGCTTTATAACAAAATTAAGGAAGTAGGAATGGCTATGTGAATATGTACTTAAGCAAAAATAACAAGAAATGGGGTCGATATTGCGTACCTGAAGATGTTGAAGAAGATTGAGCATGGGCCACATTACATAAATAATCAATAAGGTGGATTGGTGGTCTTTTGAAGCGTTCAGAGAATCACATGTTTTAGTCATTTAATGAAATATTCGATAAGTTAGGTTTAAGGATGGTAGTAGGCTGATAGGTGGGAAAAGATGGGTTCATTATGGTCTCATTTACTAGCCTAGCAGGTGGGTTGGACATGTTACACGATTAAAAGATATGTTCATCCGTCTGCCCTAGTCGCAGAGTTTTGTCTGCTCAAAATTTTTGTAGCAGTTTTCCCGTGCTCCCCCAGCATCGTGTTTTGCTGTCTACCTCGTCGGTATTGTCCAGATCTAGTTTCATCCGTTTACCGCGTTATGAGTCTTGTTCATGGAATTGCAGATCTTTCTCTTGAAGGGGACGAAGAAGACGAGTGGGTCGTTCCAGCCAATCCAATCTCCTTCAAGAATTGTCTAGTTGGTTGTATTATGACTTCCAATCGCATCAATTTCGCTGCCTTCCAAAACCTAATTGCTGATTTGTGGCAGCCGCAAGCCAGGTTGTCAATCACGGAATTGGGTGCTAAAAGGTATTTGTTCCGTTTCTTTCATGAAGCAGATGTGAAGTATGTTCTT